>JAIUCV010000941.1:0-243854 GCA_026724425.1 Erythrophleum ivorense
ATTCCCCACTGAATTTTCCGGAGGCTTCAAGGCCGACAAATCAAAACCTCCTCCCGGAAAACTCGAAGCAAACTTCCCTGAACTGCTTCGACCAAACCAACCCACGGTAGAGGAGTCCTCGGAGAACTCTCCATCGCCAAACCCGACACGGCTCGAAGCCGAGCCTAACGGCAAAGTTCCAAGCAGTGACACCGAGGGATTATAGCTCCCAACCGGTACAAAGTCTCCAGAAGCCTGCCAGCGAAATCCCGACTCAGGAACTGGCACGGCGGCAGTTCTCTCAGAAAGATGACGCGGCGGTGGTATCATCACTGGAGAAAGCGAGTTGCTCACTGGAGAGTCTAAGAGCGGTGGAGAATCCGACTCAATCGCGTCAGGCTCCGCGCGGGATGGTTGTGGAGCGGTGGGAGCGAAGAAACCCACCTGCCTGACTTTTGGGCCGATCACCGTCCGAGGGACACGCCGTGCTTCCATGGGATCAATGTGTCGATCACTGTACTTGATATAACGAAGAACTGTGTTGGGTACACCAACGCGAACAGGATTCCGATGCCATTTAGGATTCCGATCAATCGAGGAATTAGGGTTTCTCCATTGAATGCCTATAACTAACCTATTACTCTTCAATTACCGTGATCTTATTAAAAATCGCATATAAATTTTGTTATTATTTATATAAAAATTAATTTATTTATAAATATTGGTTGGTGAAAGTTTTAAATTTGTTGTAAAACTAATAAAAAATAAGAAAATATAACAAAAATTGAAAAAAATAAAAAAGAAACAAGTGAGCAATCTTCATTTACTTTAATATTTTATACTTAAAATATAATTTCTATATATAAATTTTCACTTATAAATATAAATTTATAAGTTATAATAATAAAAATAAAAAAATTAATCTATATAATTATTCAATATAACTCTTTTAATATGATAAGACCAGTGTTATTAAGTATGAGACAACATTTTAAGGAATTATTTTTTAAAAATTATAAATATTTATATAATATATTATTTACAACACTTTTTTTAAATGTTATTAACAAATAATGTGTTTTATTAGAAAAAATTTAGTAGGATAAAAATTAATAAAAAATACAATATTTATAATATTTATTGTAAACAGTCTTATTAAAAGCCTTATTAGAAAACTCCAATAAAATAAAATTTTAGTTAAAAAAGTATAATACATTTTTTATTCTCCTTCATAACAATATGCAAACAATGTATTTTATTGGGACATTTTTAAAAAATAAAAAATAAAAAAATATTATTTTGGATTTTGAGTTGCTTTAACAGTTATTTTAATTTTTATATCATTTTTATTAGTAGTTTATTTTAATTTTTAAATTAAATTTTAATTAAATTTTAAATAAATAAAATAATCCAAAAAATATTAAAAAGAAGTTCAAATATAAAATTAAGATCTTATTATTATTTTTAAAAAAATGTAATTCAATTTTAAAAGAAAATAGTAAAAAAGGTCAAGAGTCACAAAGTTGTTTCGAAAGCCTAAAAATATTAAATTAAAAAAAAAAAAAGGAAAAAAGAGTCCTCACCGACACCACTTCCCCCATTCAGCTCCGTTCACGTTTGATGAATAAGCACGAGATATGATGGAGAAGCAAGAAAGGAAAGTTTGAGAGAGATCGCATGCCTTGCGCCCAGCGAAAAAACTGGAAAGGAAAGTCAAGGATTTGGGATTCGGATTTCCATCGTGCTTTTTGGGAGGAGATGATTGAAGCAGATTTGGAAGTTCTTGGGGAGCACTCTAATCTCAACTATAAGAAAGGAGGAGGCAGAGAACGAGAGGGGGACGGATTTGCGTTGTGAATGAGTTGAACAATTGGGAGGCTTCTTGAAGGCAACGTTTCTTGCCCTTTTCTCCCCTGAATTTTGATTCCTCTGGGTGTGTCATTACTGTATTGAAGAGGCTGAAAGTTAATATGAGAAAATTGGACGTTTGAAGTGAAGCATTGCTTTTTTCGTCCCCCGCTAATATGAAGTTAGGTTCAAATTTTGGCTTACCCGCTATTGCTGTGATTCCCTGCTACCAGCGTGAATGTTTTATATAATTTCCTTACTAATATTACAAAGACATGCTTGCTGGGTATTCTATGGCTCTTTATGAGTCATGTTTGGGCTGAGGTTGACTTGTTGTGAAGCTCTGTGTATGACCTGAAATTGGGCCTAATTCTTGCTCATATCCCTATGTAGCGTTTCATTGTTGGCATGAAGATTTCAATTTAATTCCTCTGACATGTTCGCCTGGTAAATGGTGGATCTTGATTTGGAATTGGGTTAATGTTGGAAATTATGCCTGGTGTATAAACTGGAGTTCAAATGCTTGTCTGCACTGTCAGCATGTATCCAATCTGAATTTTTGGCGAATGTTGTAAAGAAATATGCTTATTTGGTTTTGTGCTTGGGTCCACCGACTTCCATGATGTTTCAATGGTAAAAAGAAGTGAATATTTGTGCTTGAAAAATTGAATTAATCATAGGATCAGAATATCCATTCCAATATGGACCCATTTGATTGCTTGAAATACTTGAGGCATGACCTATGACTTCACCAAAATTCATTCTTGCTTACGTACTGGACAATGACCATACATGTGCCTAGCGTATGATGCGTTCGGATTCTCTACTTTGCAGGGTGAGAAGCAGAGCGTGCTTTGCAATAAAATAATGTCGTTTGGGTGAGCAAATCTCCTCCGTCCATTTATGGAGCTCAAGTTCGCTGGATTAAGGATTGAGGACAGGAGCTACGACAATTACATTTATGGCTCTTGTAGATGTGTTTCTTAATGTATAATTGTGGCTTCATCTTGCTGATACTCTGATATTGCATTAAAACAAAAATGAAGATGATTAAGTCACCTCTTAAAATACAAAACAACTCACAAAGTTGTTGAAAACATTGTTGAAAAACCCTTTGAAAATGTGAAGGTGAAGATGCTGAAGCTTCAAAGCTGCGTTAATGAAGAAGCTAGGTTAACGGAGACAGAGAAGAAAACCCCGCTAAAAACCTTGATTTCCCGCTCAATAGAACAGGGCAATTGGCTGAAGAAAGGGATGTATAAACGCTGCATTTTTCTTCAATTTCTCCTACTCGAAGATGTGTTTAAAGGAGGGCTTCAATCAGACGGTTCGGTTAGATGTCACTCCAAAATAAACGGTTAAAATCATCTCTTCATGAGCAAAATGATGTCGTTTTATTGCAAAGCACAGCCTACTCCTCTCCCCCACCACGTAGACAATCTGGACGCAGCGCATGATGGGGTTGTTGGTTTGAATTTCCAATGAATATACGTTTGAATTTGATGGACTTAATCTAAATTCATGATTGGACAAGACTACATCTCCTAGTGCTTGACTAGGCAAAGTCAAATAAGTGCACTTGTTGCTCCCTCTTGAAGCTAAAGGGACTAAATTGTGGCACGTGCAATTGCTATGGCTTAAGATAAGTACATATATATATATATATATATTTATATATATAGTGGTTCTCTTTATGTTACGTACTCTTAGTGGAATTGGCTCTTTGAATCTTGTTTTGAGTTTTGCATTATGCTACATGCATTCACACTCACTTGATGCTGGATGTTTGATTTTATTTCTCTTTATTTTATTTTTTTCTTGTTGTTGTTATTATTATTATTATTATTTGACTTTTATTTTGTGTTAGGTCACTTTTCTAAACAAAAATTAAAAATATTTTCAAAATCCAAAAAAAAGAAAGAATATGAAAAAAGCAAAAAAGCAAGAATTAATTTAGTTTTTAGAAATTAAAATATGCTAACCATCAGTAAATTAGTTTTTTTTAAAATTTTGGGTGAAGATTAAGTTATTCTTATTTTCCTACTCTTTTCACAAAAAAGTAATAAAAAATTACCAACTAAGTAACATGTATTTTTTTCCCATTTGAACGACGTGGGTTTTGATCACTTCTTGAATATATAGGCCTTAGGTTACATTGTAACATCTCCAAAATGAACTACCTAACTAAATTAATATAATATAAATTAAATGCTTGGTTATTAATTTAAAATGATGATGAATGAATTTTTTAATTTTGGAACCAAGGAAAAATGAGGAATTTATTATAAATGTAATAAAATTTTATGGGCATCAATTAGGGATTTAATAGGAATTATTAGAAATTTTTAAGAATTAATTGAAAATAATCTTAATTTAATAGATAATAGGGAGATAAATAATAAATACTTAAGAAATGAATTTCAATAAATTCCTTGGACTTCTAAGACCCTAAAACTGTAAGAAAATTATTAGGAAAATAAAAATATTTAAGAAAAATTTTGAGGCCAAAACATAATCATCAAAGATTTATGGTTTAATGTGTAATTTTAACTAGAACCAAAATATAATTTTTATTGAAACTAAATTATAGTTTCTTTGAGGCTTTTAAAATAAATTGACCAAAAATTAAATATTGAATTCTTGACTAAAACTTGGCTAGGACAATGTAGTAGAAGCTTGGATTTTTTGAGGACTTTGTAGATGATATTTTTTAACCCCAATGGTTTCTACAGGAAGCCATCCATGTGTGTGAGAGAGAGAGAGAGAGAAAGAGAGAAGAGAGAAGACATGTGAGAGAAAGGGAGAAGATGTAGGGAGATCCTTCAGGGAAAGCAAACTGACTTCATCCATTATAAATAGCACCCTTAGCCTCCTTATTATCTACACACGAATACAATACTTCCACCCTCTTTTAGTAACACCAAAAAGCAAGAGAGAGATAAAGCGTGGAAGAAGAAGAGGGGAATATAAAGTGAAGCAAGGGAAAGAGCTACAAAGAGAGAAAGGGGAAGTAGAAACAGAAGAAGAAAAGAGAAAGAAGGAGGAGAACAAAGTAAGAGCACTGCTTTTCACTTGGTATATGAAGATAGTATGAGCATCATCCTTTATCTTTTGTTCTTCATTTCTATGCATAAGATTTAGTTATAACATGAAGAATTAAACCTCAGGTATCCCATCCCAAAGCTTTTCGTCATACACACCCATGACTTTTAGAAGATTTTATAGTGGAAAACATGGAATAAGAGTGTTTTGCATGGGCCAACTGTGTGTTTTTACATGGGTTGTGTGAAAACCACTAATACATGCAAAGAACTAGAGAAGAACGTGGCTTGGCCATATAAATTTACACAGGCCATGTTGTTTTATAGTCCAAAATGTGTAAGAAATAGAGAATCAAATGGATTAGCTGTGTAAATCTTACATGGGCCGTATAAATTTCACATGGATCACGTAAATCTTACATAGGCTATGTAAATTTTACATGGGCCATGTAATTTCATCAATAAAAGGAAAATGTAATGTTTTTGATATTTTGTATTGTTTAGTGAGATTTTATGATATCTGGATAGAACTAATGCATAAATAGGTGCTTTATGTTACGATAAACATGAATTTAACATCTATGTAATATGAATCTTTGTATGTTTGTGTATGTTAATATATTTACTTATCTTATTAAATTCTCTTGGAACTTGAAAAATTTAAGTAATATCTCCTTAATTACTTGTGAAAAAAAGAACATTTGAAAACCCATACATGAAAGACTGCACTCTGGACTTTCCTGTGCATGGATGACCATGGCTTTAATTTCTATGGATAGATGTTTGAGCCATGAGCAATTCCTATGCATAAATGAACTTAATATTTGTAGTACATTGATACAAAACTTATATAGATCTATTAGATATTGAAGATACTATACAAAACTTATATAGATCTATTAAGATATTGAAGACACTAAAAGACACAATGAAAAGGAAAAATGATTCTATCAGAATTATTATAAGCAACTAATAATATCTAGATCTTATATAATATATTAAAGCAAGTATATGTATGCTTGTATATATTTTTTATTCATATGTGTATACCTCTATACATGTTGATCCATGATGTATGTACATATGTTTGTATATATGATTTGTAAAATAGATAAGCATGTGAGAGCTTGAGAAATGTGATTTAGAATATAAATTTAAGCAAAGAGATGTTTATATAAGACTTTGTTATTGTGTAACTATGCCCAACTGAGTATATGTTATGAGTAATTATATGATAATTGTTTGATATTTGTTTGATTATATGCTTGAGATAAGTTTTTTTGTAGGTATAAAAACTTCAAATTCTCAAGGCATAGACTCTTAATATGAGAAATTTTTTGAAAATGGTCATTTTATAAATTCTCAATTTTACAATAAGTCTTTAAAAGACAAAGTTCTCAAAGGGTAAGATTTTAAGAGATGATTTTCATCAGCAAATATATAATTTTTATCTATATGAGATGAAGCATATGATTATCTTAAATTAATTTAAGGGTTAGAGTCTCTCATGGTTCGAAATCTCATTCTCCTAAGGACTAGGTTTTAATAGGGGGTCACGACAATTAGGAGGCCCTTTGTGGACTTCAAGTTTCAAATTAAGGTTTATGAATCCACTATATGGGATATTCTAATATATTGACTCTTGTCCATAAAGCTGGGAAGCACGGATAGGCCTTTTTTGGAGCTGTAAGGTATCCGAAATGTTTTTTTTTTGTCTGGGATACGTTTCGAAATCTTTTGGTATGACACGAAACGACACTGAAACGATTGCATCATTTAAGAAATCATTTTTGCAGCATTTTACCGATCTCCTTTTTGAAAGCCCTACACCCGTGCTTCTGCGTCTGTGATTCGTCAACTGCATTCATCCTCCATGCTGCATCCTCTTCTCCGACAAGACTTTGGTTCCTCCGTCGTCTTCTTCGGCAAGTGCTGGTGCCTATGGCTAGTGACTGGTTCCTCCTGGCTATCCTCCTCCCCATGCTTCTTCTTATTGTGAGTATCGAGTTCTCGCCCTTTCTTGCTGTAAGTATTTCTGCCTTAAAATAATTTTGCTTTATATCTATCAGTGTCTCTGTGATTTTGCTCTTTTCTCTACTTTCTTCTTTGTTTCATTTCACATCATTTTCTGTGCTTGCACTTTTTACAGTTGCAATTCCTTTATGCTTGCACTTTTCACAGTATGTTAGAATCAGAATTTTATGGATGAGTGTTTCCCAAGTATCACATTGCTTGATGTTTATTTAATCATGGTCCTTTAATCGCATTTTCAAAAAAGCCAATTCCTATGCTGATGTGCTTGCAAATTGTGTTGCTCTGTTTAGGCCTTCCTGCAAGATACTTTAGGCCTTGGTTTTCTATTGCTTACCAAAAAGAGAATTCTTCATGTTGAGTTTATTTACATAATAGAATCCATAAGATATGTTTTGAAGAATAATAGTTCATTTATAGTGAGACTTGTATTTGAATTCTGCACAACAACACCATCTTATTCTAACTTTTTCAAGACGTAACCCTAGAGTTTAAGAAATGTGAATGTTTTAATGTGTTAGATTATTATATATATATATATTGCCATACCTATAACACTATAAACTCTAGCTCATTTCATGTTATTCTTAAGTATTCTATCATGATTCATATAGGCTTCCTATAGAAAAAGCAAGGAGAATGGGATTAATTTCGTTTTGCATCATATCTAAAAATTTATTTCAATGTCACTTGAACCGTGTGAGCTCATGCTATGCATCCTCATATTTAATTACATTATTACAACTCATTTACATCCCAAAAACACCTACAACTCATGGAAACCGAAATGGGGCATGGAAAATAGAAGTTCATTCTCGACCTCTTTTTTGGGCAAACTTTGGAAAATCATAACTAAATCTAGAAAATTTGAAATCATGCAATCTTGGTTATTCTGGAAAGCTTAGGATGTCTATTTCACATTGAAAATACGACTAGATCATAACATCCACCACAGAGGGCGTTTGACATCCAAAATAGTCCAGAGGTCCGAATGAATTCTGGAACTGTCACAGAATTCTGCAGAAAACTTTGAAAATGTCCAATTAATTCTATAAAAATCCAATCCATACAAATGATACCAATTTAGAAAGATGTGGAGGTTAACTAGAGAGAAAAAATATCTTCAGATCAGTTCATTAAGCCCAGAGCTCAGAATTCGATGGAAACAGTACTTCTGGTCAGGCAAATTTACTGATATTGGATAGAAATTTCAAAAATTCATATCTCCCTCTCTAAACTCCAAATAAGGTGATTCTAGTTGGCACAAGTCATGGTGATCATATAGTTTTTCTATATAAAATTTCGTGGTAATTAGACATCATTTGAGCCTTGTGTGACAGAAAATAATTTCGGACCAAATGAATAGTGCAGCAAACAAGAAACTATGAAAATTGTCAACTTTAAAAAATCATTAAATATTATGTAGATCTCCAAAAATTATGATCTTTATCTTTCTAGAAATCTCTCAATGAGACTTAATTGCATACCAAATCTCAGATCAAGACTAGCTCATTTGGCCAAAAAGTGATATAAGGTTCCATTATGGTCAAATTTGGCTCTATATGAGGTACCAAATTTGTCAAATGACCTTTCCTTAATAGTGGCACCTTTTGGGCAAGTCTAAAATTATATTTGAAACTTGTGTGAGTTGCCCAAATGGTCCCAAACTTCATGCATCTCATTTTGGCCATTCAACCTACATTTATGCACATTTACATCTTACTTCCATATTGCATATTTGGACATTACAAATTCAAATTGTATTCTAGAGTTCATACATCATATCCATAGTTATAAACATCACATAATAGCATATTTATATATGTCTCAAGGTTCATAATACATTTACAACATCATATATATCATGAACCATCATTATGGTTCCAAAATAGACAAAACAAGGCATAAGCTTGTCAATCTTTCCTTTTCATTGTTGTTGGCTCCTTTCACCATAGTTACTTGGTCCACCTAACATGTTAGATCATTAGAGAGGAGGGGATGAGATTCAAAGAATCCTAATAGCTCATATTCCATTCAATCATACATAATATGTGCAAAGCAAGCTTTAGAAATGCATGCATGGAGAAAATGGAAGTCATAGACATTTTTAACATAAGCTTGGCATGTGAATCACTTATACAAGACATTCAATAGTTTACCAAGTGCTTGGATTGGCCTCACACTTCTCCTCATAGATTTTGGACTTGCCTCACCCATTCTTTAAGCACTTTGGATTCAACCATACTTTTGGGAGCCCACTTTGCTTTTGGGAGACTTTTTACTTTGTCTCAACCAAGCTCAAGGGTTCTTGGCTCATCCTCACCAAAGGGAAGAGTTTTTGGCCTCTCCACACTCAAGCAAACTCAAACAAACATCATGTACTCATTTAGAAACATAACATGGCATCAAAAATCATGGCATATAAAGGCATGCTAGCATACTTTTCATAGCTTGAAAACACACATACATTCTAAAACAAGCTAAACACACATCCATGCATGAGAGAAGGTGAAAAGAGCTACTTTGCACAAATTCACACACTTTTCCCTTTGAATTTAAGCTCCTCTTTTTGGCTACACAACCACAAAAGTGTGGGGAAGGTTCCTCTTGGCCTAGATACAATTTATGGGAGCCAATTAGGTTCATGATACACATTCTAAGGCTACATAACTTGATGAACCACTAGATTACTCTATAGATTCCATTATGGTCCATAATTACACTTAATGAAACAACACCCCTCAAATGACTTCTAGGCCTCATTCTTTCTTTTTAAATATGATTTTTGACTCCTTTTAAGCCTCTTGGAGTCATCACATCATTAAAACAAAAGGCCTAGCACCATGTTGCTTCTTTAGGTCATAATATGGAACCTAAGACTCCAAATCACTTTCCATGAGTTCTAAATTTTTTTCAAGGTCTCCCTTCATTTTCATTCATCAAATATGACTCAACAATGGCCTTAGAAAAATTTAAAACTCCCCCCACCTGCAAGATCCCCTATTGGCCGAGATATAAGCATCAATTTGGCCATATAGAGTTTTCTTTGTTTTCTTGAAGGAGGAAGCTTGTGGGGAGCGTCTTAGGTATCTCAAGAACTCATTTGTACTCTTAAGTAAACTTAGGAAGTATCACATAAGTTCAGAATTTGAAAGGTGCACTAGAAACCCTAGATTTTGCATCTTAAATCCTAATGCCTATTTTGTTGTTTTCTTTGCATATTCTTATTCTTCTCCATCAAATACCTAAGATTCATGCTTGGTTGGGCTTGGAAATCAGATCCTCCTAGGGTTCTTAGTGTAGGTCGAAATGGAGAAGAAATGTGATGAAAGGTATTAACCATAGGATGCATTTTTACCTTGTTTGCTTGCTTAGTTTGGCTTGAATATTGATTTCTCCAAGCTCCTCTCTTCAAATCCGAACTTTCCCTTGAATATCTCCCTTGAATCAGATTTATAAACCTCATTTTAATCCAAGGAAAGAAAGGAGAATGAAGGAGAGGTGGTGGAGATGGAGAAAAGTATGGAAAACAACCATAAAAACATACCTTAAGCTTGGAATTTCTTCTTCTTCTCCTTCTCTCTTGGTGCACCCAAAACCCTAGCTCTCCCTTCTGAAATTATGCAAAATTTTTTGATTCCAAATGGGGAGAAAAGTGGGGCACCACCTATATATGGGTAGGGAAAAGTGACATTTTTAAAAATTCTAATTTTGCCCTTCATACTTTGCATTTTCGTTTCTCCTTCGTTTTAGCACCTTTTTGAGAACCGTCTTTTCTATTATAAAATTTGGGTTCCCAATTAAGAAAAATACCTTTGGAATTACTCAAATCAGAGCTAAAATCTTTATGAATGGATCCATCAAAGTTCGGGCACACTAACATTAGAAAACGTCCACCAGAAGGGATTTAACTGTCCCGGGGCTTCCCATGGTTTTCAGGGCCTCTGAGAACCTTGAGAACCCAAAAATTTGGTTTAAAAAGCCCTCCTGTGTGAATTCCAAAAATTGCCCAAAATTATGAAAATGCCATTACGTTTCGTAGGATTTCTGTCAAAATTTGTTTCTTCATTCTAGCTCCATTTTTCCTTTTCGTCTGAGGCTACAATTCTCATTTTTAAGAGTCTAGAATGTTCTTCAAATTTTTTGGGACCTTAACTAATTTATTTAGGGGGACTTGCTTTGAAAATGTGCCTGTTTTCGTCGTTTAACGAAAATCGGACATTACAATACCCGTATCCTGAAATTTCAAAAATTACTGTATCCCACTATCGTATCGTGTTGTACCTAATACATGTACCCGTATCGGTGATTCTTAGCCATAAAGTGAAGATTTTGGTTATCATGATGACTAAAGAGAATAGTCTTTCTCTTTGATAGTGTAGAAAACCTAGGTTTTACAGTAAATAGTATAGGATGCTTGATTAGTTACATATAATTGTGAAAACCTGAACTTGTATAAGTGGTATGGGATACTTGATATATGGCTTATGGAAATGATTTCTTTATAGCTAGTGCTTTCAAGGTAGGATCATGCACATCTTCTTAGAAGGATATGAACAAAATGTACCTACTAAAGTACTATTAAAATTCTATGAATGAAATGATAAGACATGTAATGTGTATCAGATTATATGATACACATGGATTAGATATAAAGAAATGATTCTGTTATGATCATGCTAAATTGATATCACTTAAAGATGTCTTTGGAAGATTTAGCTAGAGTTAAGTGGTATTATGAGCATATCTATGTTACTATATTTGGATGTAATTATATGTGATATGTGATATACTATCATAAAATGCATATTGATATTAAATATTAATTAGGTCTTAATTTGTGATATTTGGATATGGACTATTTAACATATTAATCTATATGCAAAAATTGTTCTATTCAAGGTTGATATAGTCCGATCTAAAATAAATGCATACATGTTTCATATGCTTGTATGGTTCCTAACATAAATTTTGCTACTTGATATATATGATCTTCTATTCATATTTGATATGTTGTAATATATCTGCTATCCTTATATGCCATAAGCAGGAGGGAAAACAAAAGAAAATGTTTTTGTCTCTACATGATAATTGAATCATTACCAGTTTTCAAAAATAATTGTATTCTTATTGAGAATATAAATTTTCTATACACTTAGTAATATATTCAAATAAGAATATCAATGTTGTTAAGGCTACGTCAATAATAGATTGAAGTGCTAGTAGTAGGTTGGGCTTTCAATATTTAGAGAATAGTGTTATAAAGATGAAGGAATCCTATCTGTTGAATATTTGTAATAATATTAAAAGATACCAACGTATATTTTATTCTATAGTTTAGGTGTGATCTATGTATTAGAACATTATTAATAATATTGGAAATTTGATGAATGATAGATATAGGAAATCATTTGTCTGGCATACAATAGTTAATTGAACATGAGATCTGTCTTAGAATTTATATAGTTAAATAAAATAAGAGAAATTTTATAGTCAAAATTTTACCATACTTCCACACATTTGATACAATATTTGAATATTTAACACCTTGAAACTATGGGATTACATGGTGGTATTTATGTAGTTCATGAGGGAAATCTAGAATAGAATAAGATAAAAAAATTATGGTAGCCTAACTGTGTTTGATATGCAAGTATCATTAAGTGACAATGGTGTTAGCACTTATGATTTTTGAATATTTAACACCTTAATGTTATGATTTTTGCTTTACACAGGTATATTTAAATTATTGAGCCTAATCACTTCAATGATGAATTACTTTGTTTGGGCAGCAAAAGCATGATATCAATAGAAAGAGGAAACTTTGGCAACAACCACAATGACATTACTAATATCATTGAGAGGTCAAACTCCTAATATGACTAGGATATTCCTATCTATTCAAGAGAATGAGTTCTTAAAGCTAAAACAAGGATCGATACCAATTAACCAGTATAAGGTTGAAATTGAGAAATAACCATATTTTCTCCATATTTCGGAAACCTCCCTAATGAGAAACTGGAAAAATAGGAAGTTTGAGAATGGTTTGAGACCTGAGATAAAAAATGCTATAGCTATGTTTGAGATTAAGGATTTTGCTACATTTGTAAATAAGTGCAAGATAATAGAAATGCACCTAGCAGACGTAGAAAACTAAAATAAAGCATTTTGGAAAAGAAGGAAGGTAGAAGGTAAACAAAAAAAGAACTCTAAACCAAAACTCAAACCTAATAAGGAGAAACTGTAATGTTTGATTTTCGTAAAAATGATGAAAACATATACATTTTCAAGTAAGTCCTCTTAAATGAATTGGTTAGGGTCTAAAAAAATTAGAATAATGATCTAGATATTAAGTAATAAAATTAAGACGCTAGATGTGCCCTGAAACAGAGGCTAAAATAACCAAACATAATTTAACGAAATAACTACGTAACGTAATAGTATTTTTATAATTTTGGGAAAATTTTGGAATACTCACAGGAGGTATTTTAAAATGAAAAATTTGAGTTTTCTGAGATTCTTAGAGGCCCTGAAAATTATGGGAAGTCTCATAACAGTTAAAACCCCTCTAATGTATGTTTTTTAATGTCAGTTGACTCGAACTTTGACCTTTTCGTTCAGGAAGGTTTTAGCTTCAATTTGAGTGATTCCAAAGGCATTTTATAAGTTGAGGACATAAATTTTATAATGGAAAAGGCGACTTTTAAAAAGGAGCTAAAACGAACTGAAAACAAAAATGCCAAGTTGAAGAGAATTAAAAGGAATTTTTGGAAACAATTCTTGAAACCTAGCTATATATACCCCACGCTCCACTCTTCTCCTTATTTGGTTTATTTCATTTTTGTCCTAAACTAGAGAAAAGCCCAAGAGAGTGAGGCACACAAGGGAGGAAAGAAAGGGAAAAGAAAAAAGTAAGAGAAAGGTATGGATTTTCATGGTTTTTCTTAGTTTCTCCTTAGCAAACTTCTTCTCCTTATTTTTCTCTTCTTTTTCATGGGTTTATTGAAGCTTTTGGGTTTGTTTTAAGGTCAGAACTAAGAGGGAAATTTTGAGTTTGAGGAGAAGAAACCAAGCAAAGTGAAGAACAAATAAAAGAAGCCAAGAAACCAAGGTAATTTGTTATGCTTCAAGCTGGATTCTTCTTGTTCCTTCTCTTGTGATTTTTGACCTATATATGACCAGCCATAAGGGATTGAATTTCTAGCCAAACCAAGAGTGAATCTTAGAAAAATAAGGGAGAAGAAGAAGAATATGCAAAGGAAACAACTAAATAACTATGGAATTTTAAGATAGCAAAGTTAGGGTTTCAAGTGCTCCACTAAAATTCTGTTTTGATGCAAGTGTTCCTAGGCCAAAATGGATATTTGGATGAGCTCCTAAAATCTCTAGAAGGCTTCTCACATGCATCTCCTATCAAGAAAACAAAACAAACTCCCTTGGTGTTCTCATGGTCGATAGCCTCGGCCTAAGGAGGATGAAGTACCAAGGGGTAGTTTTAATTTATTTCAAACTTGGTTTTGTGTCATATACAATGGGAGAGGATGAGAGAAATCCTTGAAAAAATTTTAGAAGTCATGGATAGTGAGATGCAGTTATAGGTTCCATATTGTGACTTAAAGAAGCAACACCTAGCTAGGCTCCTTAAATTAATTGTGTGATAGTTCCAAGGGGCTTAAAAAGAGTCAAGAGTCATAAATGGATAGAAAGAATAGAGCCAAGATCATGTTTTTCTAAGGTTGCTTCATTAAGTATATTATGGAACCATAAATGAGCCATAAGAACCACCTAACTTTTAAAGTGAATATGTAGCTTTAGAAATTGTTCCAAGAGTGTAATTGGCTTCCATATTATGTGTCTAGGCCAAAGGAACCAAGTCTCACATCCTTGTGAGTGTGTGGCCGAGGGAGAGGAAGCATTCTTGAAAGGAAAAGTGTGCATTTATAACTAAGGTAGCTCTCTCTTTTTTCCTTCATGCATAAGTGAATGTTTATCTTGTCTTTAAATGTGTGTATGTATGTTTTGAGCTATGAAAGATGTTTTAGCATGTATTTATATGCCATGGTATTATGATGCCTTGTTACGCACTTAAATGATGCTTTATGAATATGTTTTGGTTTGTTTGAGTGTGGTGAAACCAAAAGTCTCTTAGTTAGGGTGAGGATGAGCCAAAAGTCCCCAAGAATGGGTGAGACAAGCCAAAAGTTTTCAAAGAGTGAGACTTAGTCAAGAACCCTTTAAGAGAATGGGTGAGGCAAGTCCAAAATCCCCCAAGAGAAGTGGGTGAGGCTAAACCATCTTCTTGGCAAACCTATGTATATTTTGTATGACTTCTTAAATGCTAAAAATGTTCCATGAATGATTATAAAAGTCATGATGTCCATGCATGCATTTTTAGACTTAGATTTGCATTCTTTATATGTGGTTGAAAGGGAGAAAGTTATTGGGATTCCTAGAATCTCATCCCTTCCTCCCCATTTGTCTAACATGTCTAAGTGGATCAAGTGAACCAAAAAATGGGAGTCACCAAACTTGAAGAAGAGAGATTAACAATAAAGTGTGTGAAATTGTCCATTATGTAGCCATATGAATGGCATATAATGTAATATAATATTGTATATGATGTATGAGCTTATGAACTTATGTAATTACATGGATATTTGATGTATGTATGAGATTTGGTGCCATGTGAATGTTGTAGCAAGTTCTTGACATTGAATGGCAAGATATGACTTATGTGTTCTTATGTATACTTTGGGGTGAGAGAGTGAGTTTGTGAAATCTGGGTTTGTGCACCTTTAATACATGTTTAATAGACTATTTTGGTGCTTTTCCACGTGTTCATGTGGCCATGAAAGCCTTGGAGCCAAATTTGACCCTTTTGAGACCCTTTAAGAAGTATAAAAGAGCAATTTTGCATCCTTATAGCACAATCTGACCAAATGAATGAATTTTCTCATGAAATTTGGCATGCATATAAATCATATCTAGAGCTTTTTGGAAAGATAAATACCAGATTATTTGGAGTTCTGTGAAATTAATTATGAATTTTCAAAATTACCAAATTTTAGCTATTCTGGCATGGTTACTGTTCATATGGTCAGTTTCTTCTCTTGTGTCATTTGAGGGTCAAATGGTGTCCAATAATCATGAAATTTTACAGGCATAAACTAGACATGGTAAGATTTTTATGGCCACTGAGATCACCCTAATTGGATGTTTGAGCAAGGAGATATGAATTTTTAAAATTTAATGATAGTACCAGTAGCGTTAGGTGAGTTTGGTTACTGTTCTATTGATTTCCAGTGGCTAGACGTCCTTGTTTTGATCTAGACTTATTTTTAGCATAAAGTATACATCTGTAGCTTTCCAAAATGTATAGTGTGCTTGATTTCAATTTTTCTAAAATTAGTTATGATTTTTCAAAGTTTATGACAGAAAGTTGGCACCCTAATTCGAGGTTGCACATGCAAATTTTATGTATATGTTCATGAGCTTGAGTTTTTGGCCACTTCTTGAGATGATTTTGAGTTATATTTGTGTATTTAAATAAGAGAATGAGATGGATGAGTTTATATGGTCCATGGGACATGAAATGAAAAATTTATCCGCGATGTAACGCAAAATAATCCATTATTTTTATTGTTTTTTCTTGAGTAAGTGAGCTAGACCAAGGAAAGGCAAGCTATAATGGCATGAGATAGGCTAGACAAATATGGTATTACAAAAACAAACACTAGGAAAATAGCATGGCTATTACCTATACCGATTGTGAGAAGTTGCATGGCCGTAAACCATGCTATTATGGTGAAGGAATGTGTTATAATTGTGGAAAAACCATGCCATACTACTAAGAAATGTCTATAAAACTGAGGAAAGGTACCAGATCATAAATCAATAATAGAGGAGAAAGTCATGAGTGACGAGAAAGTAAATTAGTTTGATAATATGGAACTGGGTATGTGAATATTAGTGTTTGATTCTAGAATAATATACTCTTTAATATTTAATAATTAGGTAGAAGAACTGAAATTTTGTTTGTACTTGAGATAATTGAATCACTCGATTATTTAGATAATCCCTGTTAGGTGAAAGATAAATTATGTGGGTAATCTCTTTAAAATATGATATTAGAATGTCACCTACAACATTAATAGTTGGTAAAATCTAAAGGTGAACATAGTTAACTGCTTCAAAATTAGTCAACTATATAATTAAGATATAGTTGACTCTAACATAAGATAGTTAATTAAGATGTAGGGGCAACCATAAAATGAGAAATTAGATAAGCCATAAGAACTTCAACTTTCTTAAGATAGACTTTAGCCATAATAATATCCTTATGATAGGCTTGAATATGTGGTAAAAGAATAGTATTATTTCTATACAGTTTAAGCCTTGTAAAAAGAACCATTTCACTCTTAATTTAGAAATAACTGCCATAATATAGGGATAATACTAGTTGTACAAAGTTGATTTCAAGGTATTTAATGGTCCCAGGAACCTAAAATTCTTGGAGATTTAAAGGAATTTAATGGTATTTAATGGTGCAAGGAATCAAAAAATTTTGGAGATTTAAAGGAACTAAACAAGAGAATGGACAGAGTTGACTTAGGATTATAACTTAGGTCAAATAATTTAAAGATTTAGTAAGTGATGATTAAGGAATGGAAGGTTTTTTAAGGGATTTAAAATCTTCTACTACCCCTTACTCATAATATATATATATATGAGTAAATTAAGAATCAAGTGTGAATGAAAGATTTAGATAAGAGAAACATGGAAGTAGAAACATAAAGGTTAGACAACTTCCATAAATACAATTAGGATTTTGGAAGTTTAACAAGCCTTAGAGATTTCTAAAACAAGAAACAAAAGACCCTAATAGCACCTAAAATATATTTATGATTGTTTGAATAAGACAATTTTAAATTTTTTGGGCAAAATTTGTATAAACAGGGGAGAATTAAAACATCTCTAAAATTATCTACCTAATCAAATTAATATAGGGTAAATTAAATGCTTGGTTATTAATTTAACATGATAATAAAGGAATTTCCTTAATTTTGAATTTAAGGAAAATTAAGGAATTTATTGGAAATGTAATAAAATTTTATAGGTGTCAATTTGGGATTTAATAGGAATAATTAGAAATTAATTGAAAAGAATTTTAATTTAATAGGAAAATAAATAAGAAATACTTAAGAAATGAATTTTAGTAAATTTCCTTAACTTTTGAGACCTTAAAAATATAAAAAGATTATTTGAGAAATAAAAATTTTTTAAAAAATTTAAGGTTAAAATATAATTACTAGAAGTTTAGGGTTTAAAATGTAATTTTAACCTAAACTAAAACATAATTTTCCCTATGACTAAATTATAGTTTTCTTTAGGGTTAAAATACAATTTTGGCTAAAAATTAAATGTTGAATTCTCAACTAAAATGTCGCTAGGACAACACAGTAGAAGCTTGGATTTTTGGGAAGACTTAATATATATATTCTTAAATGCCAATGGCTTTTATAGGAAGCCATCCATATGTGTGTGTGTGTGTGTGTGTAAGAGAGAGGGAGAAGATGTAAGGAGAACCTTTAGAGAAAGCAAATTGACTTTACCCATTAGCACCCTTAAGCTCCCTATTCTTTACATATAAACACGATACCTCCACCCTATTTCAGTAACACCAAACAGTAAGAAAGAGAAAGAGAAAGACAAAGAGAGAGGGAGGAAGAAGAAAGAAAGGAACAAGGAGTGGAATGAGGGAAAGAGCTACAGAGAGGGAAAAAAAGAAGTAGAAATAGAGGAAGAAAAGAGAAAGAAGAAGGAAAACAATGTAAGAACACTCCCTTTCACTTGGCATGTGACTGGTTCCTCCTGGCTATCCTCCTCCCCATGCTTCTTCTTATTGTGAGTATCGAGTTCTCGCCCTTTCTTGCTGCAAGTATTTCTGCCTTAAAATAATTTTTCTTTATATCTGTCAGTGTCTCTGTGATTTTGCTCTTTTCTCTACTTTCTTCTTTGTGAAGATAGGATGAGCATCATCTTTTCTCTCGCTATAGCTAGACCATTTCTCGCTATAGCGAACAGGTACATTCGCTATAGTCGGGCTGTAGCTAGCAGACTTAGAAAATTTTCAGCCCTTTGAAAATTTTCAGCTTTTCTCTTCTTTCTTTTCTTTTTTCTTTTATTTTCTTCTTCTTCTTTCTTTTCTTTTCTTTTTCGGGTTGTTACACATCCTCACCAAAGGGAAGAGTTCTTGGCCTCTCCACACTAAAGTAAACTCATACAAACATCATGCACTCATTAGAAAATATAACATGGCATCAAGGATCATAGCATATAAAGGCATGCTAGCATACTTTTCATAACTTGAAATTACATATGCACAAATTCTAAAACAAGCTAAACACACATCCATGCATGAGAGAAGGTGGAGAGAGCTATCTTGCACCAATTCACACACTTTTCCCTTTGAATTTAAGCTCCTCTTTTCGGCTACACAACCACAAAAGTGTGGGAAGGTTCTTCTTGGCCTAGATACAATTTATGGGAGCCAATTAGGTTCTTGAAACACATTCTAAGGCTACATAACTTGATGAACCACTAGATTACTCCATAGACTTCATTATGGTCCATAATCACACCTAATGAAGCAACACCCCTCAAATGACTTCTAGACCTCATTCTTTTTTTCAAACATGATTCTTGACTCCTTTTAAGCCTTTTGGAGTCATCACATCATTAAGACAAAAGGCTTAGCACCATGTTGCTTCTTTAGGTCATATTATGGAACCTAAGGCACCAAATCAATTTCTATGAGTTCTAAATTTTTTTCAAGACCTCCCTTCATTTTTATTTACAAAATATGACTCAAGAATGGCCTTAAAAAAATTTAAAACTCCCCCAACCTACACAAACAAGCCTAGGCCGAGACTATGACATCAATTAGGTTTCTTGGAATTCTCTTGGTTTTCTTGAAGGAAGAAGCATGTGGGGAGCATCTTAGGTGCCTCAAGAACTCATTTATACTCTAAATTAAACCTAAGGAGTATCACACAAATTCAGAATTTGAAAGGTGCACTAGAAACCCTAGGTTTTGCATCTTGAATCATAATGCCTATTTTATGGTTTTCTTTACATATTCTTATTCCTCTCCATCAAATACCTAAGAATCACCCTTGGTTTGGCTAAAAATTCAACTCCCTAGGGCAGAACACATGTAGGTCAAAATAGAGAAGAAATGGGGTTCCATATAGCTACCATAGAATGCATTTTTATCTTGTTTCCTTGGTTAGTTTGGCTTGAATCTTGCTTTCTCCAAGCTCTCCTTTTCAAATCCGAAAATTCCCCTCTGTTCTCCTTTCAAGACAGCCCTCAAAACTTCAGAAAAATCATGGAGAAGAAAAAGGAAAAAGGGAAGAAGAGGTTAGCCAAGGTGAAGCATGAAAAACTAAGAAATTTCCTTACCTTTGGCTTGAATTTTCTCTCCCTTTTCTTCTTCTCTTGGGGCGCCTAGAAGAGCAAAATTTTTTTGTGTCTTAGGGCAGCAAGAAGGTCGGCCAAATAAAGGAGAAGAAACGTGAGAAATGGAGAGAGTTTAAGAAGCTTCAAGAATTCTAATAATTCCCATTTTGCCATTCATTCTTTGCATTTTCGTTTCTCCTTCATTTTACCTCTTTTTTAAGAACTGTCTTTTCTATCATAACAAATAGGTTCCCAATTTAATAAAATACCTTTAGAATCACTCAAATCGGAGCTAAAACCTTCTCGAACGAATCGGTCAAAGTTCGGGTCAACTGACGTTGAAAAAATTACATTGGAGGGTCTTTACCGATCTCGGGGCTTCCCATGGTTTTCAGGGCCTCTGAGAACCTCGAAGAACTCAAAACTTTCATTTCAAAAGCCCTCCTATATGTTTTCCAAAAAGTTCACTTATTTACAAAAATACCATTGCCCTTTTGGCAAATTTTTTGAATTACTCTGACCCCGGTTTCTGGGCAACTCAAGGCTCAAATCCTCATTTTATATTATATAAAATTTTATTTGGCCTTGAATCACTCCTTTCAGCGGACTTATTTTGAAAATTGACTCATTTTGGTATTTTACAAAAAATCGGACGTTACACCTATAGTAATAGGATATGGAACTTTAGGACTAGGAAATTCTTCATCATTCTTTCGAGGACAAAAAAGTTCTTTATTCACATCTATCAATCTTACAACCATTGGGATACTTAGCTAATGTTCTTTATTCATATAGAATCACTTTAAAATATTTTTAGTATAAACAAATTGATGAAGAAGAATTCCAATTGTTAAGTGCTTAATCTGTAAGCCAAGATAAACTTTATTTTTTCATGATCTTTTAAATCAAATTGTTTCTTCAAGTAATTAACTATTTTTTGAAACTCTTCAGAAACATATATAGTAATTATGGCAAACTCTGATCCAAATCTCTTTACAAAAATACATGAGGCAAATTAAATCTTTTTTATAACCTTAGTTCAAAAATATTCATAGAGATGATAATATCAAATACACCAAGGTTGTATTAATCCATTTAAAGATTTATGTAAACTATTGAACAATTTTCCCAAAAATCTTTACATGCTTTTGACATTTTAAATATTTTAGAAATTTTCATATAAATTTCACTCTTTAGTGAGCCATATAAATAACTTGTAACAACATTAAATGCATGTCAAGTTTTTCATGTATTACTAAGCTAATGAGATATTTAAGAGTGATTGCATCCATTATAAGAAAATATGTCTTCTCATAATCAATGCTAGTCCTTTTGTGAAATCCCTTGTGCTACAAGTTGTGTTTTATATCTGAAAACTTCATTTTTCTCATTACATTTTCACATAAATACTCATTTGTAACCTATTGGTTTAATGAATTTAAGTGTATAGACTATAGATCCAAAAACTTCACATTTTGAAAGTGAATTTAATTTTGCTTGAATTGTATCTTTTCATTTTGACTAATATATCTCTATTTTTCAACAATTTAGGTTCATTTTGTTATATTATTTCAACAATAACATTGTATAAAAAAATTATCAACAACTATCTTTTTGGTTTTATTTTTTTCCCTATAGTAACATAATTTATTAAGATCTCTTTATTATTTTCAAGTACTTTAACATCTTATAGGATTTTATAATTGATTTTATCTTGGGCCTTTTCTTGACTACTTGCTTTCTCAACATGACCATCTTAGTCATTTTTTCATTTCTTTTTTTTTTGAAGGTTTTTATCCTTGAACTAATTAGTCTATCATGCTTTAATTGTGGCTTACTTTCATTTACACTAACCAATTATCCTACTAAGGCATTAATTCGAATTGGAGCATTTTTTGCTAGTATATAAGATTTGATAACATTTTTTAGGTTAATAAATGCATCTGGCAATTGATTTATAATATTTTGTAAATACATTATTTTCTAAACTTTTAGTTTGCATTGCTTCGTTTAAGGATCTATATGAGATAATAATAATGCATTTTATGTAATTCTTTTTCTAGCTATTTATTACTTCCCTTAATGTTGGAAAAACTATTTTGTCAAAATGACAATCAATAAATTATGCCATAAATATCAGGAGACTTATAACTAATATATATTCCCAGCCTTCTTTGAGGACTTACCTTTGTGCTTTATAGTGGACCAATGAAAACATATATTGAACATCTAGAAATTTTAAGATAGGAAATATTTGGCTTTTAACCAAAAGCCAATTGAAATGGCGAGAATTTATAATAATTTGTTGGCTTGATGTGTATCAGTAATGCTACATGTAAAATCACATATTCCCATGTTGAAATGGGAAGTTTTGTTCGCATAAGCATTAATCTAGTTATTAATTAAAGGTGTTTAACAAATAATTCTACTAAGCTATTTTGTATGGACATGAGTAATAAACTTTTCAATTGTTATTCCAATAGACATATAATAGTGATTAAAAGCACGAGATGTAAACTCACTAGCATTATTAAAATGAATTGCCTTGATTGCATAATCTAGAAATTGTGCTCTTAATCGAATTACTTGAGCAAGTAATCTTGTAAATGTTAGGTTGCATGTTGATAATAAATACACATATGTTCATCTTGTATATACATATATTAAAACCATATAATATTTGAATGGTTTACATGATGGTTGAATATTGCTCACATATATCACCATGGATATATCCAAGAAATGTAAGTATTTGTAATAGTCGATTTTTCAAAAACTAAATAGAAATAGATAAAATGATATGGGATCACCCTAAAGCAAAGTAAATTGAAGATAATTGAGAATAGCATGTTAATTAAAATATATAAAAATGTGATTAAGAGTCTAACAATAGTTCAGAATTAGAGCCAAAAAGGCTGAATGAATTAAAGGATAAACGTAGTGGCAAAAATGTAATTTTGGGTGACTTTTTGAAAAATGAAAGAAGAGAGCTTTAAATAATAAAATGGAGTTTATTAGAATTATCAGAAACCTAAAAAACCATATGAACCATTAGAATGATTAAAACCCTTTCGATGTGTGATTTAAGTCATTGGTTGATCAAAATTTTGATTAAATGGTTTGTTAAGGTTTTAATTCTAATTAATGTAAAACCAAAGGATTTTAATGAATTAGAAGATCTAATTTTATCATGAAAATGACAGTTCTAAAAAAGGAGTAGAAATGAATTCAAATGGAAGAGCCAATATTCAAGAGACGTAAATGAAATTTTAAAAATGTTATAATTGACCCTATTTGCATTTTAATATCATGCCACCCTTCTCCTATCATCTAAATCGACCTACATCTACTCCAAAACAAAACCAAACTTAGCTCCTTATGGGGCACCAAAGAGGGAGAAAAGGAAGAAGAAAACAAACCAAAAAGGATAAAAAAAATAGTACTCTTTTCATGCTCTTGCCTTTACAAATGTTCTTCTTCTCTTTCTTCTCTCTCGTTCCATGGTTTTGGAATCCTGAATAGTGATGTTTTGTGGCTGGTTAGTAAAGAGAAAGAAGAGTTTGAAGGAAACTTTAACAACAAAAGAAACCTTACTTGATAAAAAATCAAACAAGGTATGTTTCTTCATGTAAAACTTGCTTTTCTTAGTTCTTTCTTTGCTTCTCCAATTTGGTCAGCCTAGGTGGAGTATGGAGGAGTTAGTTTTTGATGAAATCAAGATGGGAACAGGGGTTTTGGAGTGTAGAGATTAATATCGAACTAATAGAAACCATAAAAGAGCTATAAGTTGCAAGTTTCCATGTCTAGGGTTTTGATTGCACCTTAGAAAATATAAAGCTTTAAAATGATATTTTAGACCATGTAAGAGTATGATTGAGCTAAGAAGAGGCTAAAGAACTCATATAAGTGCTAAATTTTTTTAGAAGAATGGACAAAACTCCATGGATGCTCTTTCTTGTACATATCTTGGCCTAAGAGAGCTTGAGGTACCTAAGGAGAGTTTTCTTTGATTCTAAGGATAGAAATGGTTTAGATATAAATTATAAATACCAAAGAAATCGTTAGTTTGAATTTAAAAGTCTTATTTTGAAATGTGAAAGTTTAGGTTTCTAATATGCATAAAAAAATAACTTGGCGATAGGTTCCTTAATTTAAGTTTGTAATGACTCTAATGAGTTTAAATGAAGTTATATGACTTATATTGAGTGAGAAATTAGAGCCAAGATAATAAATTATATGATTTGTTTCATTATGCCACTAAATAGAGCCATATAGAAACTTAAGGCTAAAGTTAGCTTATGCAAGACTTATGTGATGCTAAAGATGGTTCCATTGATGTATTTATGTCTTATTTGATGTGTCTAGGCTAAGCAAGTCAAGGATGTCCCAACTGGGGTTGTGAGGCCAAGAAAGGAAAGTGAGAAACCAAGGAAAAATTTTATGCTTCTTGAATAAAGGTAGCTCTCCATCCATTCTTGTATATATATATTGGTTGTTTGATTGTCATTAAATGCTTGTATGTGTATGGATTATGAATTATGTCTATTGTTATTGGTTTGATGATTGGATGAAAATATACTACTTGGAATGCATTTGAAATTTGAAATAACTCTTAATGGGTGAGGTTGTACTAAAAGTCCCTCGATTTAGGTGAGGTGAAGCCAAAAGTTTTTAATATGGGTAAGACAAGGCCAAAAGTCTCAAGAGTGAGTGAGACTAAGTTAAAAGTCCCTAAAAGTGGATGAGGCTAATCTAAAAGTCCCAAATAATTGAATAAGGTTAAACTAAGAGTCTGTAGAGCTTGTTTTTACTTTGATGGATTCATATGATTTCATGGTGAAATGGGAAAGTTTTATTGGTGCTCTAAAGTGGAGTAACTTTCCTTATAAGTGGATTGGATCTTCACATGCCTCAGAACTACAAAGAAAGTACTCTAACTAATGGTGTTCTTGAGAGGAAGGGCAAGTTAAGGAATTTCTTTTTTTTTGCTCTTCATCTTATATGCATCAGTCCTCAAGTCACTCATTTCGCCTTTGCTAAGGATTTGCTTGTCTTGGGAGATTGTCTCAATCCATTTTTTGAGATCACAGGTCTCGAAGCGAATCTTGGGAAAGGAAAATCTTTTCTGGGTTGAAGATAGAGATAAGGAGTCTTGACATTCTAGGGTTCACCTCCCCTTCAAATATGTGTTTTCACGATCTGCCCGATGGAGAGGGATTGCATCCATTTTCTTCAGAGATGCCACAAGTGCCAAGTGCATGCAAATTTTATCTACGTGTCACCGACGGAGCTTCTTTCTATTTCTAGGGGGCTTGGCTTGAACCACTCCCATTGAGGCTGAGTAAAGAACTCAAGCTAGCAGCTCCCTCGAGTTCATCGACGAGGCCCGGGGCCAAAGAATCAATGGAATGGACTTCGTCATTGCGAAACGAGTCAAGAAGAAAGGACTATAAAGAAGCCCCTTAAAGGCACTCGAGGATAATACCATTTTAATAGGGCCCATCCATACTAGTGAGTTAGTTCTGTATCAGAACCATACGAAAGAACTAGTTCAAAATCAAGGCAGCTATTGGCATTCTTTCTTTCTCCGTCCAGATCAAAAAAAGGATTCTCAACTCAGCAGCCAGAACAAACAGGACGCCTGTCTCCTGGAATTTATACCTTTTTTTGGATATTTGGATGCCTATTATGCATACTTACTTTCTTTAACATGAAAATATGCCTATTAGTGTGCTTGAAGGATGAATGAGCTATTGGGATTTATAGAATTTCACTCTCCTTTATATTATTTCTAACCATGTCTAGGGAATTCTCAAGGAGTCAAAGATGGAAACCAACAAGCATGAATTGCCTTATTTTGACAATTGTTTAGATTATTATGTAATGGGTTGGCCATAAGAGATTGTATATGATATTTTTGTGATGTAAACATTCCCACAAATGTAAAAGTATAGGATTATGATGTAAACCATTTTTGAATGTAAATGTGCTAGATTATGCAAGTTAAGTATGTAAGTGCCTTGGAAAGTATATGTATAATGGCAAGTGGATGAGTGAATTTGAGTTGCATGAGGTTTAAGGCATGATAAATCAGTCATATATGCTATGTTTTATGTTTGGGACATGTTCAAATCATCACATGAATTGAAGAAGTCCATTTTGAACTAATTGGACCCATATGAGCACCATTTTGAGCCATTTTCTACCCTGAACCAAAATTTGACCAAATGAATGAATTTTTGGATGAAATTTGGTAGACATTTAGATTTCATTTAGTTCTTTTTAGAAAGCTGAAGAGCACAATTTTTAGAGCTCTGTAAAATTTATTATAATTTTTTAAAGTTGGCTAAAGATTGTAGAATTGCTTAGGTACTATTCATATAGTTAGATCTGGTTTTTCCTATATTTGAAGGGTCAAATGGTCTCTAATTCTCATGAAATCTTATAAATATATAGTTGGCATTATAAGCTTTCCATAGCCACTGAGTTTGCATAAAATGTAATTATGTTGCCAAAGGTATGCATACTCAAATTTTCAAGTCTGATTGTACCCGAAAACTTGATGTAGTTGTTGTTCCATTAGATTTTCATAGCAAAAATGAAAATTTTTTTACCTAAAATTTTACAGTATGTATTTCATGTCCTAAGCTTTATATAGAGTCCTAATTTGCATGAATTGGAATTTTCTAACTTAAGATGTGGATTTTTGAAGTTAGTGTCTAAATTAGGAATCCATGTGAAATAGTGCAAAAGTGGTAGTTTGGTGCATATGGCTTGAAACCTAAACTTTATGATTCTTTTTATGATGTTCCATATTGAACAAACTTGTTTAGGATGAACTTTAAGATTTGTGGGTCAAAGTTATGCCTTTATGCTAAAATAAAGAATTTTTGCTTTTAATGTTGGTTTATTTCATTGCTAAAGGTATTAACAATAAACAAATTGATGTTGTAATGTAAGATATAGGCTATTTCTTTATGATATGTTCCTAACTTTAGCTAATAATGGTTTAGTAATTAACTTACTTTGAGAACAAGCAGTATATAGCAAGTCTTTGAATTGAAAAATTTTCTATTCTTTAATGGATATCTATGTAAATTCTTAATAATTTTTTGTATCCTAATTGATTCGGGATGGTCTAATTAGTCATACCAAATAATAAATATATTTAGATATGTAAATTTTTTATTTACTATAACATGGGTTTTAATTGTACTAATATTTGTATAATACAAACCAAAAGACAAGGTGAACAAATGTTCTAATACACATTTCTTTCTTGATATAATAATTTTGATATATAGATATACGATGTTTTTCTCATTTATAGTCTTAATATAATATCCATTTTAGTGGACATATTGGAAACTTCATAAATTTCATTGAGGCTTAGTAGAAAATAATACATTTTCAATAATCAATTTCATTTCCCAAGTAATAATATAGTGAGTCTTTTAGAACCTTTAACAATTATTTACTATCCAATGTAGTATTGACAATAACATAACCTATTATCAAATGATTTTTTTTTTATCTTATAAGTACTATCTATAAAACATATGTCTTCCCTTTAAATCTTGTATCCAACCATAAAATGGGAAATATCCATAGAACTAAACTATATTTTTGTTATTGTAGTTCTTCAAGAACCAATACACATTATGTTTTCATATATATATATATATATATAGTTCTTCAAGAACCAATACACATTATTTTTTCATATATATATATATATATATTAATTATTACTATACATTTTTATTACTCATTAATGATATAGTATTGGCTATTTCAATATTACTATTGCACGAGCATATTCAAAGCATGAAATATAGAATTATTAAGTTTTTTTGCACATAATTTTATAATCTTTTTCCTTTGGAAAAATTATCGCTTCTAGTGCATGTATTCTCCCTTCAAATTATTACAAAGAGTGCGGGTCCATTTATAGAATATTTTTCATCCAATTTTTGGTGAAAATGTCTAGAAATAGAAATAAAAACTTTAGAAATTTTGCAAAAACAGTTGATTTTCTTGCTTTAAAGTATTCTCAAGATTGATAATAAT
Source organism: Erythrophleum ivorense (assembly GCA_026724425.1). Taxonomy (NCBI): domain Eukaryota; kingdom Viridiplantae; phylum Streptophyta; class Magnoliopsida; order Fabales; family Fabaceae; genus Erythrophleum; species Erythrophleum ivorense. Next base: position 28,431 of record JAIUCV010000941.1, read on the forward strand.
AAAATGAATTCAATATCAAATATTTGTAGTAAGTATTTTTTTTCTTACATAGACTAAGTTCAATAAATTCATGAAAATATATTATTTTCTTAATTCAAGTGTTACATGTATACAAGATATTTTTTTAGGTGATATATATATAATTTAATTGTAGATAAAGAATAAGAATTAAAGTATAAAATGAATATATTTTGTTTTTGTTTTCTATCATAATGAAGGTTATTAGTCATACATATATAGAAAGAAATTATAATTGGTCTTATCTCTTATGATCTTAAAATTTGCAAATAAATTGTTACAACAAAACACATTACTATCACAATATGATCATTCAACATCTTATGATCAAGTTTAAAGAATTTATGGTCATTTGTATTTGTGGCTTCTAGCCATATTGTTGTCATTGCTCAAAATTTTATTTCAATAACCATGACTGGTTATTATTGAATTGAGTAAATTTCATAGAAATCTTTTTTTAAATTTGACTGAAATTACAAATACCTTCCCTCTATCTTTACAATCAATACAAATCTCCTTTGAGTTATGTTGAAATTACTCAAGCACTTCTCTATATTTTTAAATATTTCCTTGAAAAGAGTAAATTATATAAACCTATCTTGAGTTTATCAAAATTACATCTTTTTTGTTTTTGGGGAAGGTTTATATATATTTTGAAAATAAATAGAAGATTTGTGTAATTTACTATTTATTTTAAGAAAGGTTTGTGTATTTTTTGAAAATAGAGAGGAGATTTGTGTAATTTTTGTAAAACTTAAAGAAGGTTTATATTAGTTTTGAAAATAAAGGGGAAGTTTGTGTAACTTTAGTAGAATTCAAGAGAAGTCTATGTAATTTACTTTATTAACTTTTTATGATTAATTTATGCATAGGTTATAAGTGGTTATCAAGTTGTTCATAAACATATTGAAATTGGAGAGTTTCTAAAGCCTTTTGGTTGTATGAAGTACATAAACTATTAATTTTAAAGGATATAATTAAAAAATTTTTTATAGCTACCAATTTATTAAAGTATGTGTAACAACCATAATTTCTAAAAATTTTCTAAGCCTGCTGGTTACAGCCTGGTTATAACAAATGTACCAGTTTGTTATAGCGAGAATCTAGCTAGTTATAGTGAATGTACCAGTTCGCTATAGTCAATTCGGGCATCCCATTCAAAAATCAGGGAGTTCCTCGCAATAGCACGCCGTAGCGAGAACAAGGGCCTAGGACTGATACGTGCTTGCTGTAGCGAGGGTTATTTTCCGTTATAGCGAGGATTGGTCCAAAAAAAACGTGAAAAAAGAGAATTTTGCTTCTTAGAGAGTCTAGACCTTCCCCTTTTTTTCTAGCCGACTTATACTTCATCTAAAACAGAGGAGAAGGCTAGAAAGAGAGAGAGAGAAACTAAGAGAAGCCCAGAAGAATGAAGGAAACTAAGGAAGAAAGGTAAGAACCCTTAAAGATTTTCATACTTCTTCTTGAAACTTTATTCTTCTCCTTCTAAGCTTCCTTCCCATGAGTTGCTGAGTAATATACCTCTGTTCTGACCTAAAACAAGTATGAACCCCTGAAATAGAGTGTGAGAAGTTAAGAAATGCAAAGGAATTAGAAAAAGAACTAGTAAAATTCTAAAGGAAGAGACTAGAGATTCTTAAATACTTTGTAGAGTTTACCTTGATGCAAGAATCCCCTAGCCTTTGTGACTGTTTATTGAGTTTTAAAAGAGTAATTGAGTGTTATTTATTGTGTTTAGGCCTACGAGAATTAGCTCCATCTAGTTGTGGTTGTGAGACCAAGAAGGGAGAAGAGAAGTTGAAAGGAAAGGCTTATGTTGGCTTGTAAGATAGTTCTATATTCTTTCTTGATATATTTTTGGATGTGTAATGGTCATTGTATGCTTGTGTGTGCACTTTTATTGTGAGACATGCCATTTGATATTGCCTTGATGCATTAGTACCAATTTACTTATATTTTGGGTTGTGAAAATTGCTCTTAAAGGGTGAGGTAGTGCGAAAAGTCCCATGTGATGGGTGAGGTGGAGCCAAAAATTCCTAGAAATGGGTGAGACAAGGCCAAAACATCTCATGGATGAGTGAGACCAAGTCAAAAGTCCTTAGACCAAAGGTGAAGCTAATCCAAAAGTCCCAAAAATAGGGTGAGGCTAGACTAAAAGTCCCTAGAGCCTATTCTTGGCATTGATATAGTTTTCATGGCATGTAAATCATATGTTGTATAATTTTGAATGGTTAAATGCCTACTTGCATGCTTTGACTTGTTTATATGTCTTGATTACTTCCTTGAATGAGTGTATGAGCTATTAAGATTCCATAAATCTCACCCCCTTCCCTCTTTCATCTTAACATGTTAGGTGGAGTTCAAGGAGACCAAAGTGCAAGCCAAGGAGTCTAGTTGAGCATACTTAGCTAGTTGTATTGCTTGTTTTGTTTCTTTTGATGTAAAGAAGTGCCCAAATATATATGTACATATTATTTTTTAGATGTAAATATTTGAGCAAGTGTAGAACTATATATATATATATATAAATGATATGTGAACCATGTATAGAGCCAAAGCAATAGAAATATGAGATTTGACCCCTTGGTGGTTTGTATGTAGTAGTGCATTTTTGCCCGTAGCATGGTGAGTTTGAGAAGTATAATGATTTATACCACTTGGTCAATTCATATATATTATGTTTATGTTTTGAAACTTGCCCAAAAGGTGTTAAAACATGTAGGAGGCCATTTAGACCTACTTTGAACCATATATAGTGTCAAATTTGCCAAATTCGTGAGCTCTATCAAGATATGATCAAATGAGCTCTTCTTGATATGAAATTTGGTATGCATCTAGAGTTTGTTAAGAGTTTCTTGGGAAGGTAAAGCACAGAATATTTGGAGATCAAGGGAATATTTGGCGAATTGTTGAAGTTAAAAAATTTTTTGGTTTTGATTAGTGCACTATAACACCATAAATTCTAGCTCATCTCAGCATGTACACATGCCTTATATCATTCTATTCATGAAAGTATAAGGAAAAAAAGGAATAAATATTGACATTTTTTGCGTTGCGTCGTACTTAGAAATTGAAATCGATGTCTCATGGACCGTATGAGCTCATATTATACATTCTTATATTTAATTACTGACGGGTGTGTCGCGTAACCCTCAAAATAAAACTAGGTTAGACTAAATATGTAGCTAGTGGCACAACCTATGTCATCTCCCTTAGAAATATAGTTCAATGTTCAATTGGGGGTTTTTAAGTGTTAAAAGACTCTAAAAATTTTTAAACTAAGGGGTGTTTGATTAACTTAAACTAATTAAAATGAAACCAAATTAAAATTCCTAATTTCTATCTAATTATGTGAATTATGGTTGATAATGGGCTTGTGAATAGCTTTGGATTTGTCTCTTGGTATCCACTATCCTTACCCTAATCCAATTGTGATTAATTCTGGCCTAAGAGTCCCTATTTGTATTCAATACAAATTATCTTGAGTTACCACGTAAGAATCAAGAAATTAACAATCTAACATTGAATTGAAGCCTTAATCCTGCATCAAATCACTAACTTTTGTTTTAGGATCAATGAACACTCAATTTGATTGATTAATTGATCAATTAGCTTTTGAATTAACACCATAGGATGTTTAATTAACTAACCAAACACCAATGAATCCTTAAATCAAACAAATAAGCACGTAATTTCACTCATGCATTTCATCGAACACCTTCATGGCATACATGGGAAATTTGAGAATAATGAAAAATTCAGTGTTTAATCTAATTAATTAACCAACAAAAAGTATCCTAATTAGTGTCTAACCAGCCACTAATTACAATTACACAAATTCCTAATCAAATACAACTTAACAAAGCTTGTACAAGAAAAAGAAAAAGTGTAGGAAAGTAGGAAAATTCTTAGCCAAAATTCTGAGTTCTTTTTATGGATTCAAGCTTCTTCAAGGACTTCTTCCAAGCTAATCACAATCTTCAATTAAGCTCTCATAGAGGTGGAAGAAAAATGAAGGAAATGGGGTGGAAGGGCGTGGAGTGGCTATTGGATGAAGGGGCGTGAATGACGTGATGAAAATGACGATGGAATGGATTGTAGACGAGTGGATCTGATGGCGTTGGATGAATAGCGTCCTGAATTGCAAATGAATGGCTTGGATATAATGTCAATCCTCCTCTGCTTCTAGCCTCCTTTCACGTGCTATTCATGTGCTTCATTTATTCTTTTTCCATGTGCTCAACTTCTACTTTTAATGGATCACGAGCTTGCATGTGTATATGAGTGTGGGCCTCAACTTGTTATGCTAAAATGTTGGAATATAATAAAATAAAATCCATGCTTCGTGCTTCTTTTATTCTTTTTTTTTTCCACGTCTTGCCTCCAGCCCATAGCTTCTACATGCTTTCTTTGAATCCAAATGTAGCTTCTTCTTCTCTTTGATTCATCCACTCCATTCTTGACCTCACTTACACTTCTCTTCTTTCACGTTTTGTGCCGCTACCCATACTCTGCACCCGTGGCACTTCTTCCAGCTTCTTTGAGTTTGAATGAATGTGTGCATGTGGCAGCCTCTTTCTCCACGACGCTCTTTCACTCGTGCTACTACAGTTTCCTTTAAAACCCATGGCTTCTTCCTTTGTGTTGTTTGCTTGTTTCTGCTGCAACCACGTTAGCAATCATGTCAGCTTTCTCTTGTCTTTACTTGTAGCTTATCCATGCAGCTTGTGCAAGCTTCTTCTCTCTGTTTCTGCATGTGTGTTGAGTTTCCTTCTCCACGTGCTTCCTTCATGCATTGCTCTTCCTCTTTCCCACTCAAGGCACCAGAATGTGGCTTCTTCTTCATGCAACTCATGTAGCTTCTTCTTTTATTTTCGCTGCTATCCCATATCAAACCCAAGCTTGTATGCTTCGTGTTTAGCTTCTCTTTCCCATTCCACATCAAAACCTTGCTTCTGAACCTCTGTTCCAACAACCCGTGGCTACATGCAGTATGTTGATAGAGAGACCCATGAGTGATATATGTGTGCAGACCAAGTGAGAGAGAGATGTGAGAATGAGAAGATGGAATGTATGGCTTCCTTGGACTTGGCAAACCTCCACTTCTCTCTAAAACAATCTCCTATTCAAATACCAATTGTCCATAAAAAATTATGCAAGAATAATAGACAAAAATCACATAGGAATATTCAAAAAATTATTAAAGATAAATTTAAGCATTAAAAACCAATAATTTACAAATTAATTCCTAAAATATAGAAATGGCCATCGAAATGAAATCTTATCTAATAAAGTCTTAAAGCCATATTTCATTATTAAAATATCTAAGTTTAGGAGAATAAAATAGATAGAAATATATGTTTATCAATTATATCAATAAAACTCAATTTCATCATAAAACCATGCCCACAATTCATAGAAACCGAAATGAAGCATGAAATGGGCTTGTTTAATTTCAGCCAAATTTCCTCCCTATTTTGCCTAAATTTTGAAAAATCATAACTAAATTTAAAAAAATTGAAATCATGCAATCTTAGTCATTATAGGAAGCTATGGATGTCTACTTCACACTAAAAATATGAACAGACTATAACATTCATCACAGAGGGTGTTTGATATCCAAAATGGTTCAAAGGTCAGATTGAATTCTGGAACTATCATAGAATTCTGTAGAAAACTTTGAAAATATCCAATTAATTCCAAAAAAATTCAATCCATGCAAATGATACCAATATGGAAATCTGTAGATGTTAATTAGAGATAAAAAATATCTTCAGACTAGTTCATTAAGTCTAGACGTCAGAATTCAATGGAGCAGTACTTCTGGTCGAGTAAAATTACTACTACTGGACTGAAACTTCAAAAATTCATATCTCCCTCTCTAGACCTCAAAATGAGGTGCTTCTAGTTGGCACGAGTCACTGTGATTGTCTAGTTTCTTTGTATACAATTTTATACCAATTGGACATCGTTTGAGCGTCATATGGCAGAAGACAATTTTGAACCAAATGAATAGTGTAGCAAACCAGAAACCATAAAAATTTTTAACTTTGAAAAATCATCAAATATTCTGTAGAACTCCAAAAATTATGATCTTTAACTTTCCAAAAATCTATTAATGAGACCTAATTGCATGCCAAATCTTAGATTAAGACTAACTCATTTGGCCAAAAAGTGACATAGGGTTCCATAATGGTCAATTTTGGCTCCATGTAAGGTACCAAAGTTGCCATATGGATTTTCCTTGGTCTTGGCACCTTTTGGGCAAGTCTCAAAGTACATTTAGAACTTAGATGAGCTGCCAAATGGTCCCAAACCTCATGCATTTCATTTTGGCCATTCAACCCACACTCATGCACATTTACATGAAACTTCCCAATTGCATACTTGGGCATTACATGCTCAAATTGTATTCTAGATCTTATACATCATATCCATACATTTAAACATCATATAATATCACATTTACACATGTCTCAAAGGTCATAGACCATTTACAACATCATATACATTGTGAAGCATCATTATGGATTCAAAAAGAATAAAACTAGGCATATGGTTGTCAATCTTTCTCCTTCATTGTTGTTGACTCCCATCACCATAGTCACTTGGTCCACCTAGCATGTTAGATCATTGGAGAGGAGTGAAGAGTTCTTGGCCTCTCCACACTCAAGCAAATTTAAACAAACATTATGTATTTATTTCAAAATATAACATGGCATCAAGGATCATGGCACATAAAGGCATGCTAGCATACTTTTCATAGCTTGGAATTACACATACACACATTCTAAAACAAGCTAAACACACATCCATGCATGAGAGAAGGTGGAGAGAGCTACCTTGGACACAATTACACACTTTTGCTTTAGGATTCAAGCCTCCTCTTTCGGACACACACCCACAAATTGGTGGAGATGGTTTCTTTTAGCCTAGATACAATTTATGGGAGCCAATTAGGTTCATGAAACATATTTTAAGGCTATATAACTTAGTGAAACACTAGATTGCTTTATAAGCTCCATTATAGTCCATAATTGCACCTAATGAAGCAACACCCCTCAAATAATTTTTAGGCTCCATTCTTTTCTTTCAAATATGATTCTTGACTCCTTTTAAGCCTCTTGGAGTCATCACACTATTAAAACAAAGAACCTAACATTATGTTACTTTTTTAGGTCATAATGTGGAACCTAAGACATCAAATCACTTTATATGAGTTCTAAATTTTTTCCAAGGCCTCCCTTCATTTTCATTCATCAAATATGACTCAAGAATGGCTTTAGAAAAATTTAAAACTCTCTTTAGGTGCCTTATCCCTTCTTGGTCGAGACATAGGAACATTTGGCCTTCTATGGGGTTTTGTTTGTTTTCATGGAGGAAGAGGCATATAGGGGACCTCTTAGGGATCTTAGGAGTACATTTAAACATTCATTTAAGCTTAAGAACATTCATGTTAAATCATATTTACAAGGGAGCATTTGGATCCTTAATGGTTCCATCTTGTTTCCTAATGCCCCTTTTTTGATTCTATTAGTTTATTCTTAATCCTTGCCTTCTAAAACCTCTAATCTCTCCATGATTTGGACAGAACACAGCCCCTAGAGATGGGCTCTTTGCTAGACAAAATACCTTCAAGGGAAGGGGGAGGAAGAAGCTACCAAAGAGTGGAGATTTTACCTTATTTTCTTAGTTCCTATGGCTCGTTCTTCCACTTGGTTGGCTTGCTCCCTCAAATTTCAAAATTTCCCTCTCTGTTCTGCCCCCAAAACAGCACCAAACTCTCCATTATAACCATAGAAAGAAAGCTTGAGAGGAGAGGATCAAGTTTCAAGAAGGAAGGACATAGAAATTTTTAAAGATTCTTACCTTTTTTCTTGGATTTCTTATTCCAAAATCCTCCTTCTCTTGTGCACCTAAGAAGCTGGAGTTTTTCTCTGAAAATGGGTAGAAGAAAGTTGGTCTAAAGTGAGGGAGAGTGAACGTGAGCTTTAAAGAAGAAGAAAGAAGCTTCCTTTTTAAAATTGTTTCCAATTTCACCCTTTGCAATGGCATTTTTGGTTTGGCTTTGTTTTAACTCCTTTTTTAGAACTATCTTTTTCATTATAAAATTTAGGTTCCCAGTTTAATAAAATACTTTTGGAATCACTCAAATTGGAGCTAAAACCTTCTCGAACGAACCGGTCAAAGTTCAGGTCAACCGACATCCGAAAGAGTACACCGGAGGGGCTTCACCGGTCTTAGGGCTTCCCATGATTTTTGGGGCCTCTGAAAACCCTGGGCAACTCAAAATTTTCATTTAAAAATCCCTCCTAAGTGTTTTTCCAAAATTTTACTTATTTATGAAAATGCCACTAGTCTTTCGGCAAATTTTTTGAATCACTCTGGCCTCAGTTTCTAGGCAACTCAGGGCTTAAATCCTCATTTTTCATTATTTAGAATTTTATTCTAATTTTTCTTAGTCTTAAATAACTCACCTCAGGGGACTTGCTTTGAAAATTGACTCATTTCGGTGTTTTTACGAAAAATTAGACGTTACATTTCTACCCCCTTAAATCAAATTTTGTCCTCAAAATTTACAATACATACCTTAGGGGAATAGCTTTGGATGCCTCTTTCTTATCTCTTCCTCTAGTTCTCAGGTAGCTTCCTTAGGAGATAACCCTTTCCAAACCACTTTCACCAACGGTATCATCTTATTTCGTAACTGCTTGAGCCTAACATCTACGATCTGATCTAGTGATACTACATAAGATAGATCATCCTATAACTGCACATTTTCATATTCTATGACATGTGAGGGGTCAGGCTGGTATTTCTTGAGCTGGGATACATGGAAAACATTGTGAATTTGGCTCAAGTTTGGAGGAAAGGCTAGTCTGTAGGCCACAGGTCCAACTTTATCAAGAATTTAGAATGGACCTATGTACTTTGGACTGAGCTTCTTACTCTTAATGGACCTACCTATCTTTGTAACTAGAGACACTTTAGCAAAGACATGGTCTTCAACCTCAAACTCTAACGGCCTTTTCCTTTTATCTGTATAACTTTTTTGTCTACTTTGTGCCTTTTGAAATTTCTTTCTTATGGTTTCTATTTGTCTATAGGTCTGGTACACTAAATTTGGGCCTATAAGGCTCCTCTCTCCTAACTCAATCCAACACACTGGGGACCTACACTTCCTCCCATACAATGCCTCATACCATGCCATCTGGATACTTGCATGATAGCTATTATTATAGGCAAATTCCGCTAGAGGCAAGTATGTATCCCAATTTCTTTTCAATTCTAAAACACAAGCCCTCAGTATGTCTTATAGGGTTTGGATGGTCCTTTCAGTCTGACCATCTGTCTGAAGGTGATCGGTTGTACTGAATCTTAAACTCATCCCTAGGGCATCCTATAATGATCTCCAAAAATTTGAAGTGAATTTGGGATCTCTATCTGATACTATGCTCCTAGGTACATCATGTAGTTTCACTATCTCCTTGATATACAGTTGAGCTAACTTGTTTAGGGTGTAAGTGGCTTTCATTGCCAGAAAATGTGCCGACTTTGTTAATCTATCCTCTATCACCCATATGGCATCATGCCCCGATGATGTCTTGGGTAAACTCATGACAAAATTCATAGCTATGCTATCCCACTTTTACTTAGGGATATCTAGGGGCTGAAGTGACCCAGCTGATCGTTGGTGTTCTATCTTAACTTTCTGGCACACTAGACACCGAGAGACGTACTCTACTATATCATATTTCATCCCAGGCCACCAAAATATCTTTTTCAAATCCTGATACATCTTGGTACTACCTGGATGAATCGTGTACTTACTTTTGTGTGCCTCATCTAATATCCCTTTTCTAACCTCATAATTCCTAGGTACATATAGCCTATCCCTGTATCTCATTAACCCATCCCCAGATAGATTAAAGTCTGGAGTGCTACCCTGGGATATTTGGGCTCTAATCTTTCTCACTTGTTCATCCTCTAGCTAGGCATCCCTAATCTAACTCCTCAAGTCATTTTCTATCTGGGTTTCACTTATCAATAATTTCCCTGAATGCATTACACATGAGAGACTCAAATACCTAAATATCTCAATCAATTCCTGCTCTCTGATCATCATATAGGCCATATGTATAAATTTCCTACTCAATGCATTTGCAACCACATTTGCTTTTCCTAGGTGGTATTTCAAAGTGAATTCATAATCTTTTAGGAACTCTAACCATCGTCTCTGCCTTATATTTAACTCTTTTTGCTCAAACAAATACTTAAGGCTCTTGTGGTCACTAAGAATTTCTATGGTCACTCCATACAGGTAGTGTCTTAAAATTATTTCTAATTTCGCCATTTGCAATGGCATTTTCTATTTGGCTTTATTTTAGTTCCTTTTTGAGAACCATCTTTTTCATTATAAAATTTAGGTTCCCAATTTAATAAAATGCTTTTAGAATTACTCAAATCGAAGCTAAAACCTTCTCGAACGAACCGATCAAAGTTCAAGTCAACCGACGTCCAAAAGAATACATCAGAGGGGCTTCACCGGTCTTGGGGCTTCCCATGGTTTTTGGGCCTCTAAGAACCTTGGGCAACTCAAAATTTTCATTTAAAAAGCCCTCTTAGGTGTTTTTTCAAAATTGCACTTATTTACGAAAATGTTACTGGTCTTTCGATAAATTTTTTGAATCACTCTAGCCTCGATTTCTAGGCAACTTAGGCTCAAATCCCATTTTTCATTATTTAAAATTTTATTCTAATTTTTCTTGGTCTTAAATAACTCACCTTAGGGGACTTGCTTTGAAAACTAACTCATTTCAGTGTTTTTTACGAAAAATCAGACGTTACATGCACTGTTACCACTAGTCCAAAATTAAATCTGTGTCAATCATAAGGCAAATTGTGTTCAATTGTCATAAAATTTTATGGGCATAAACTAGACATCCACAGTGACCTATATCAATTGGAAGAACCTCAATCGGAGGTCTGTAGAGGGAGAAATAATTTTATGAAATTCTGTGTCAGCATCATGGAAGCCATCTGACCTTTGTTACTACTATTCCATCATTTTTTGAGGTCCAATCCAAACTTATTTTTATCCTCTAACTAACATATGTAGCTTTCCAAATTGATATAGTTTTCCCATATTGGATTTTTTTAGAATTAGTTATGAATTTTTGAAATTCATGACAGTAAACTGTATCAGTACTAGGGACAGTCAGACCTTTGTGCCTTTTTTGATGTCAAATGTGGTCCACACGCTAAGATTGTGGTTTGGAATTATTTTTAGTGTAAATTTAACATCCAGAGCTTTCTAAAAAATTATGGTTTGCTTGATTCCTATTTTTCAAGAATTAGTTATGATTTTTCAAAATTAAAGCAAAAAATATGACTTTTGGGCCTATTTTGAGAAATTGCATTTTTTGGTTTTTGACTTCATATCCATAGTTCATGGGTTGTTTTATGCTATGTATGAGTGGTATGAATGGAGTTTGAGTAGAGAATGTGATTGACAGGTTCATAGGACCTACGAGGCAAAGTATGATCGTTTAAACCTTGACTTAAAGCTTAAAAATGCTATGATTTTTACTCTTTTCTTTGGAAATTCATATAATCAAGCCTAAGTGGAAGTTAGTGAAGGTAAATACATTATGGTGTTATAGTATGCCACAAAATTTTCTATATATATGAACTATTTATTTAGACAATGAATTCATTGATTATGAAATAATCAAAATCAAGTGTAATGTAGCTATTAGTCATCTAGTCATGCTTAGCCTTATAGTTTCTAAGACATTTGCCAATATTAAAATGATATTATATTATAAATATGAATAAGTATTGATCTTATAGATAATATGAAGTATTGAATCTACAGATAATATAAAGTAAGAATAATAAATTTTTTATACCTTTACGTGATAAATAGTAAACTTCAAAGATTGAAACTTTATACCAATTTATTATTGACTCGTACAAATAACATGTTATAAAACTAATAAAAAAAATAAGAAAATATAACAAAAGTAAGAAAGAAAATTGGGAGGAAAAAGAAGTCGATAATTATCATTAACTTAGATACTTCATATTTAGTATATAGTCTTTATTTATGTTGGCCTTTAACTCTAAAGATAGACCCATAAGTTATAATAATGTAAATAAGAAAATCAATCTATATAATCATGCAATATAAATCCTTTGGAAGTTATATAATATATGCCATTAAACATAAAAAATAGATTCTAGAAAATTATTTTTTGGGGCTTATAGACATTTACATAATTATATCATTTACACCAAAATCATCTTTTTTTTAGATTTTTTTTATTAAATCATATTGGGTTAACTATAACTTTGAATTAATTCAAGATTTGAACAAAGATATTTAATGTGAAAAAATAAGAACACGAATGGATAAAATTCTTCTCTTTTTGGATTAAAAGTTTCAATAGCTAAAACATAACTCTCAATATATTTAATTAATTCATGAAACCAAAAATAAATAGAAATTTGACAAAAAAAAACTTTTTACTCAATTTATTTCTAATAAAAACATATATAGATCATATCTCTCTCATGTAATTCGTTAATCATACATAATTTTTTGCTATATAAAATTATCTTCCTTCTACTCCAAATTCTAAGTGAAAAATCATTTTTTTCAAACCCTACCTTATTGCATTGATTACCATTCATTTTCACTAAGGCATAATATAAGAAAAGAGAACCATGACTTTATGATATAATAATAATAATTTTAGACTTACCACCAAAAAAAGAGAAAATTACTAATAAGAACCATGAAATTAAATTGTTTATTTTCAATGTCCTTAAATTTTAAAATTATTTTAAAGAACCTAATACTTTGGGTGTTTAGACAAAAATGCCCTTAATGACCTTAGGTAGTAATATACATAAAATTCAGTAATAATATAAGCAAAAGTGACAAGTAACTCTTAAAAAATTTAATAGTAACAATATCTCATTGTAACTAATAGACATAAGAAAGTAACATTGCTAAAAGAAGGTGATACTATATATAAAACTTGGTAGTAGTATAAGTAAAAGCCACAAGTAACTCTTGAAAGATCTAATGATAACAATATTACATTGTAACTAATAGATGCAAGTAATTTAATGTAGTTGAAAGAAGGTGGCAATATACATAAAACTCGATAGTAATATAGGTAAAAGTTTTACATATACTACCTGGTTGCTTTAGCTTTATTTTATTACTTATATCCTAGTTACAATGTGATGTTATTACTATTAGAATTTCCAAAAGTTACTTATTACTTTCTCTTATATTACTATCAAGTTCTACATATATTACCACATTGCTTTAGTAATATTATATTACTTACATTTACCAGTTACAATGTGATATTATTACCACTAGATCTTCCAAGAGTTAATTGCTACTTACTTATATTACCATGTTTTACATATTATCACCTTAGGTCAATAAGGGCAATTTTGTCCAGACACCCAAAATATTGAGTCTTTTAAAATTATTTTAAAATATAAAGTTCTTCATAATAAATAGTTTAATTTTAAGGTCATTGTTAGTAATTATCTAAAAAGAAAAATGAGAAGTAGAGATGATGAGAGGTAAAATAAAGGAAGGGGGATAATTGAAGAAGAGATTATGAGAGAGGGAAAGCTCCAACAACATTTAAAAATGTTTCCTTTGTCTGAAAAGAGTAGAGTAAACTAGAATAGTATTAAGCTCATATATTATCAACAATATTAAAAAAAAGAGCTTATCTATTTTATTTTTTAAGACTATAAAATCCAACGCATGCCATAGAATAGTATTAAGCTAAAGTTTTATCAACAATATTAAGACAGGTTCATCTATTTTTTCTTCTAAGACTATAAACAAACTTGATTGAAGTTTTCTTTTAAATCCTTGTGTATATTGTCTATGGACATCCCAATATCCTTTAAGTTTTTAGCTAGACAACTATCATAATTGAAACTTAACTTTTGTAACCAAAAAAAAAATTCTTAGTTTCAAATTCAACTATTACATTATACGCAATTTAATTAAATGATGAAAATTAAAAAAATAGAAATCTGCCAAAAAAACCTTGGGAAGAAGTTTAATTATTAACTTTTGCTATTACACATGCAATTTGAAAGTGTCTGTGTTGGTGAGATTTTCAATATAATAGTTACTTTAGTTTTTTAGTTCAATCAGCATCAATTTTAAATTCAAAATTTGAAAAAAAAAAGATATTTAGTGAAGGAAAAAAAGATTATGCATTGGATAACACTCTCACTTTCAAATTTAAACTATTGGATAACTACAGTATGATTATTTTGAATGCAATATAGTTATATGCAATTTAAGTTAATTTAAGTTAACGACCTACTATGAACAATTTGGTGGAGAAATTATGTGCACATAGTAATCTGGTCGTAGCAGACCATTGGTGGGCACCGTGTATTATGAATGTATTCTGACTATAAGTAGAACGAAAGCATTAGAGGAGAAAATGAATAGCCAAGGTTTACTTCTTTGAATTGTTAATGATCTGCAATAGAGTACAACTGACGAATTGATAAAATAATATGAGTACCATGCATTTTTTCTAAATATTCACAAAAGTGATGTCATTTTGTCGACATCCAAGTAATAATTTAAGTTTGGGTGTTAAAAGAAAAGGTGCACATTAACTTCAGTGGAAGAGATAATAGTTAAAAAATGTTTCATACCTCAAAGCTTCCCTTTAGCAAAATAGGGATATAACAATAAGCATGAAATGTGATCCAAAATATGACTTCCTTTAACAGCAACCTTTAGTCAAATGAGAAGTGAGGAGCATACTACATTATATCGTGAGTTCCCATATAATAACAATACATATACTTATATCTTACGTCATAATAAATTGATTAAAATATCTTTAGAAGGAGGCACACACATTAATGGCAGTGATGCAAAACTAAGCTAAAGGTAGCTAAGATTGATTTTATTCCACAATAACAAAACTACCAAATTATCAAGTTATTTTGACAAAAAATTGTGTTCAACATACACTCAACAGTAGTAAAAATATCAACAAATAAAATACCTTCCTAACAATATTTTCTTGACTTTGAAAAGGTAAAGCCAAAACAATTCAACCATTTTCTTTAAACCTACAAAATTATTAAAAAACAAAGAAAGATTAAAAAAAAGTAAATTCATGTTATAGAGATGCTTCCATAAACCACCAAATTTTTGAAAGAAATTAAATAGGAAAATACTCAAACAGCAAAGAATAGGATATATTAAAGAACAACATCAAAAGTTTATCCAAAAAATAATAGTTCATAAAAAAAAAGAACAATATCAAACTTCATTTTTTTCCTTTTATTTGATTCTTCCTCCTTTTTCTCTTTTCAATCATCTTCTTTACTTTTTTACCTTGTTAAAATTTCTTTTTCTCTTTTGAATCATCTGTTCTAATAGCATAACAATGACAATGAATTTGAATATTAGCAAGCCAAATTTCTATTTTGTTTTGCACTTCAAAATTAGAGGAAAGAAATGCAAATTTTTTTTCTTTAAACACTCATATATTCAAAAGCATTGATGGCTTTCATTCATCTATAATCTTATCAAATAAAAGAAGGATTGAAAATTTGGCATAGAAATACTTTTTGAATAGAAAATGTGTACATAACTATAACTTTCTCAAAGGAACCAATTTTTAGGCTGTTGTGACCAAATAATAGGAAACAATTATCTTGGGGATCTGACAAAATCTATACAACAACAGAAAATATATTCAGCTTCTAAATATGCAATAGGAAGTGAATAACACTAAGTTACTATTATGGGTGCTACCTACCTATAAGAGTTTGAATTAGCCCAAACCAGTCCAAGCCCAATTCTAGAAGGCTCGAGGCATTCAATGATTACCATTCATTAAGTCTCATTTAAGGAACTGAGACAGCAAGTTACCTAAGTTGCTTTAAATAGAGTGACTCTAATATGGCAAACTGCTTGATCAAAACAGCTTCACTAAGCAACTTGGCATGACTGTCATAATCATTTCACTACTCCGAAAACTTATAAATAGGGACTCTTACAATTGCATCAATAGAGGAGGATTGATCAACGACTACACACATCCTTACAAGGACTAAGAATCATAATCTTTGTTCTGTCTTGCCATTGTATCACTATATCTTTAGACCCCTTGATACAAATTATCATCTCTTTATCATCACACACGCACACACAGACACACACATACGTTCTCTCTTTCTCTCCTAACCTTGCAAGAGATGATCCTAATCTAGTGGATTCTGTAATGTCTAGTTTTGCAAAAGACGACAAAAATGAGTCAGTTTTAAAAGTAAGTTCCCTAAAATAAATGAGTTAAGGCTAACTAAAATTAAGATAAAATTTTAAAATATAAAAAATGAGGATTTGAGACTTAAGATACCTAAAAACTTAAGCCAGATGAGTTAGAAAAGTTTGTGAAAGAAAGCAGGGCATTTTCATAATTTCTGAAAAATTTAGAAAAACTCATAGAATGGCTTTTTAAATAAGAAATTTTGAGTTTTTCAAGGTTCTTAGAAGCCCTAAAAAACTATGAAAACTCCCAAAACAGTTGAAACCCCTCTGATGAGGGATTTCTGCTATCAGTTGATCGAAATTTGATCGAATAGTTCAGATTGGTTTTAAATCCAATTTGGGTGAAAACCAAAAGAATTTTATAAGTTAGAGAGCCTAAATTTTATGATGGAAAAGATAGATTTTAAAAAGAAGTTGAAATGAGACCAAATAGAGAAACCATGATTTATGGACTAAAAATGAAAAGTGAAAAAGTTGCAAAAATGACCCTTTAGCTCTTTATAAGTCATGTTCCACTTTCTTTCCACCCTAACCCACTTTATTTCTACCTAAAACAGAGAGAGAGACTAGGAAGGAGAGACGCACAAGAGGGAGGAAGACAAGGAAGAAAAACTTAAGGAAAGGTAAGGAAAGTGAAGGTTTTTCATAGTTCTCCCTTTAGTAACTTTGCTCTCCTCTTTCTCCCCTTCCTTTCCATGGTTTTCATATGTGATGTGGGGCCATTTTGGGTCTAATTCAGAGGAGAAGGTTATACTCTGAAAGAGAAGGCTATAACAAAGGAGAAAGCCCTTGAAGAAGCTAAGGAAACAAGGTAAATATCACACTTTTCTTGCTTTCTTCTTGTTGCTTTCTTTGGGTGTTGGTTCGGCCTAGCAGAGGGCTTGGAGGAGGAACTAAATTCTTGCTAAAAGCAAGTAAAGAACCTAAGTTTTAGACTACAGGAAGCTAGTAAATGCAATGAAACCCAAAGGAAAACCATTAGAATTCAAGATAGCAAAGTTAGAGATTCTTGGATATATAGAAAAATTTGGTTTCTTCCAAGAACATCCTATCTTATGTGAAACCTTTTTTAAGACTCCTAGGATGCCTCCCAAGTGCCTTTCAAGAAAACAAAACAAACACCATGGGTCTAAAACAAGGTGTATGTCTCGACCAAACTCATTTGAAGGACTTAGGGAGTGTTTTAAATTTTTCTAAGCTTAGATTGGGACTAGATATGATGGAAGAATACTAAAGAAAGCATTAGAAAAAATTTAGAAGTCATGAATTGAGAGTTGGAGATGTAGGTTCTATAATGTGGCATAAAGAAGCAACATATAGCTAAGCTCTTCAAAATGATTGTGTGATGACTCCAAGGAGTCTAAATAGAGTCAAGAGTCATAAATTGAAGGAGAAAATAAAGCTAAGATCATGAATTCCCATAGTTGCTTAATTAGGTCTCTTATGGAACCATTTTGTAGCAATAGAACAAAGTATACTTCCTTAGAGTGTGTGTGTGACACCATCATTTCTAGCTCATACCCATCATGCCTTACATGCTCATATACATCTAGGAAGACTAAAGTGAGATCTCCCTTCCTTAGATGCTTACACTTTCTTAGCATTGTGGCATGGTTAAAATTCATTTTAGTGTCGCATGGACTGTGTGAGCTCATTCTGTGCATCCTCATATTTAATTATATCATTACAACTCATTTCAATCCCAAAAACATGCTTTAAACCCATGGAAAGCAAAAAGGGATATGAGACATGGATATTTATTTTCGGCAGACTTGGCCTCATTTCTGGGCAAGGTTTGGAAATTCATAACTAAATATAGAAAATCCAAAAATGCACTCTTGGTCATTTTGGAAAGCTTAGGATGTATACTTCATACTAAAAATATGTGGAAGTCTTAAAATCTCACATACAATGCGTTTGACATGCGAAATCATCTGCCGGTCGGAGGGGTTCCTAATACTATCACAGTTTACTGATATGGACTTCAAAAATGTCTAACTAATTCCAAAAAAATAAGATGCTTGCAAATGATACCACTATGGAAAGATGTGAATGTTAACTAGAGAGAAAAAATATCTCCAGATCTGTTAATCAAGCCAAACTCCCAGAAATCGATGGAACAGTACCTTGGATCTGGCAAGATGACTGATACTGGGCAGAATCTTCAAAAATGCATATCTTCCTCTCTAGACCTCCAAATGAGGTGCTTCCAGTTGCTAAAAATCACTGTGACTGTCTACTTTCTTCCTATAAAATTTTATACCCATTGGATCATGTTTGCCCCTCGGATGACACAATTCTACAACTAACCAAATGAACAGTGTTTATGAAAATCCGAATTTCTGATACCAACTTTGAAAAATCATAGAAAATTATACAGACCTCCAAATGACTTGATCTTTAGCTTCCCAAAAATCTCTAGACAAAATCTAGTCACATGCCAAAAGTCAAGGCAAGAAGAGGTCATTTGGTCAGACTTGGACATCATGGGCAAATTGACCACTTTCTTGTGTTAAAAGAGGGCTATTGGGAC
Source organism: Erythrophleum ivorense (assembly GCA_026724425.1). Taxonomy (NCBI): domain Eukaryota; kingdom Viridiplantae; phylum Streptophyta; class Magnoliopsida; order Fabales; family Fabaceae; genus Erythrophleum; species Erythrophleum ivorense. Next base: position 47,336 of record JAIUCV010000941.1, read on the forward strand.
CCAACTTTGTTTCTTCTACCTCTAAGGCTCTATGAGTACATGGGAAAGCATCAACATAGACTATCAAACATGTCTCAAGTGTCTAACAACCCAGATTTGCAAAACTCACTCTCCCACATCAACACATACACCCATGTGGAGAATGCTAGATCTTACCATTCATTGCAAAACTCAGTACATCATTCACTATAAGTTCAATTCTCATACATATACATTGAATACATCTATTTACAAGTGCTCATATGTGCTACATCATGTACATCATATCATTAGATTACATCTCTTGACTTAACTACAAAATAGTGACAAAATGGCTCTTTACACTTTCTTCACTAAACTCCCTAGCTTCAAGCTTGATAGCTCCCATTTCTTGTCTCACTTAGTCCACCTAGCATATTTGGATAGTGGAGAGGAGGAGTGAGATTCAAAGAATCTCAATAACTTATCTCTCATTCAAACATACATAAAGCATGCAAATAAGTCTCACAATGTATGCATAGGCATATTAGCATGTGAAATCATAAAAAAAATATTTTCAACATTTGAGTAGGCCCTTCATATCATACAAAAGTTTGCCAAGTTAATGGATTAGCCTCACCCATTCACTTGTGGATCTTGGACTTGCCTCACTCATTCTTTAAGAGGTCCTTAGACTCAACCCTTACTCTTGGGAGTCAACCATACTTTTGGGAGACTCTTACTTTGTCTCAACCAACTTTAGGGTTCTTGGTTCATTCTCACCATGGTTAAAGGGTTGTTGGCTTTTTCATACTCAAACAAACCAAAGCAATCATATAAAACATATTGAAATTCATAAGGCATCATCATGCTAGCATACTTCTCATGGTTCAAAACATACACACACACAAGCAAGACAAAGTAAGCACACATTTATGCATGAAAGAAGGTGGAGAGAGCTACCTTAATAGCTAATCACAACTTTCCCTTTCAATTTTTCTCCTCCCTTGTTGATTTCACAATCACCAATAGATGAGAGTGCTTCTCTTGAGCCTAGACACACAAGAACATGGAATTACTCTCTTAACACTTTATTCATAAAGCTAGGGATTTCTTTCTAGTAAATCCTACCAAGCATATAAGAGCTAGGGGTTCCTTCTCTCACTAGAATTTCACTAACTCTCCTTCCTCTCTCAAGCTCTCAGGAAAGGAAAGCAAGGAGGAAGTAAGGATATATATAAGTCTTGGTCTTCTTCAAGAGGGGTTTTCTACTCTCCCTCCTCTGAACCAAGCTCAAAACATAGCTACTTCAACTATCAAAACCATAGGAAGAGAGGGCAAGGGGAGAAGAACCATATTCTAAGGGAAAAGCCATGCAAATCTTACCTTTTCTTGTTCTTCCTTCCTTCTCTAGGTTTCTCTCTCTCTCCTCCGCCCTTTTCTCTATCTTAGAGGAAGCTTAAGTCGGTTTCTAAGAAAAAGGAGGGGTTGGGATGTTTTAAAAAGTCAAATCCTCTTTTTTCATGCTTTTCCGGACTAACTCTCGCTATAGCGAGCCATAACCCTCCCTACGGCGAGCTCATATCAGTCCTAAACCCCTGCCTTCACTATAGCGCACTACGGCGAGCAACACCCTGGTTTTTGTATGGGGTGCCCGCACTCGCTATAGCTAGAAGCATTTTTGCTATAGCGAGAAGACACTCTCGCTATAGCTAGACCATTTCTCACTATAGCGAACAGGTACATTCGCTATAGTTAGGCTGTAGCTAGCAGACTTAGAAAATTTTTAGCCCTTCGAAAATTTTCAGTTTTTCTCTCTTTTTTTTTCTTTTCTTCTTCTTTTTTTCTGGTTGTTATAGTGTGTGGTGCTAGAACTTATTTCAAGAATGTAATTGAACCCCTTTTATGTGTTTAGGGCAAAGGAATCAAACTTTACCTACTTGCAAGTGTGTGACCTTGAGAGGAGAAGAGTAATCAATAGAAGGGCTTTTATCTTGTTCCATAGGTAGCTTTCTAACATTTCTCTCATACATTCTTAGTTGTTTTCTTATCTTTGGATGTGTGTATGTATGATTATACCATGAGAAACGCTTATAACTATTTCCCTACATGCCATGGTATCATGATGTTCTTGAAATACATTTTATAAATGTGTTTTGCCTTGAATAAGTTTGGTGAAGCCAAAAGTCCCTTAGCAAAGGTGAGGATAAGCTAAAAGTCTTAAGAAGAGTGAGATTTAGTCAAAAGTCCCTTAAAAATAGGTGAGGCAAGTCCAAAGGTCTTAAGGAAAGCGGATGAGACTAAACCAATGTCCTTGAGGGCCAATGTATGATATGTATGAGCTTTTTGAATATGAAAATTGTTTTATTTATGGTTACAAGTAGCTTGATCTTCATGCATGCATTCTTTGACTTGAAAATGTGTCCATTATGTATGTTTGAAAGGGTTAAGAGCTATTGAGATTTTTAGAATCTCATTCTTTCCTCTCTAATATCTAACCATGTCTAGGTGAGCTAAGTGGGCCAAGAAGTGGGAGGTAACAACCTTGAAGAGCAAGAATTTGGCAATGGAGTAGTTAAATAGTCATTTTGATAGCCTTTTGTTGTCAAGAATTGTAATTACATGTTGTATATATGATGTAGACATTTGAGCACACTCAAATATATGTAAACATGATCTATGTAATGATTTTGAGATTATATGAATGAGTATGCATGATTTTGCCACTAAAGACCCTTTTATGTGCCTTGATTCCCATATGTATGATAGCAAGTAGCATAATGAAAATGAGCTCTAGGAGGTTTTGAACCACATGGAATGTCTCTTTAGGCTGTGAATGTGGTTTTGGATGTGTCCAAGTGGCCATGGATGATGTAGAAGGCAATTTGACACTTTAATGAACCATTTTAAACATTAAAAGTGACAAAATAGTGAGCTAAACTTCGAATTGACTAAATAGATGAATTTTCCCATGAAATTTGGCATGAATATAGGTCTCATCTAGAGCTTTTTATAGAGCTAAAGAGTATCCAATTTAGAGTTTTAGAAAATTTATTATGATTTTTCAAAGTTTGTATCAAAAAATTGTATCAGAAACCTGAGAGCAACTCTTCATTTTTCTGGTGTGTGGCTTCCAATCTAAGATGTATGTGATGTTTTATGATGTTTATGATTTGTATGGATGTATTATGAGTAGAGAATGAAATTGAAAAGTTCATGGGGTCCATAGAGCATAATATGAATTTTTAAAGTCCTACATAATGCAATCTAATTCATTAAATATATTGCATTTTCTTGGAAATTGTATGAGCTTAAGCTATATAATGCTATGGAAGGATTAGGAGCTTAAGGTATGATAGATTATAAGATGTCCATCTCTAATACACCATTGAAAACATTTAGTCTTAATGATCTACAACTAATAATTAGGATCATCTTAATTGATTCATTTATAATGGAAAATACAGATAAGTTCCAAAATCTCCAACTCTATCATAATTTTATGAAATTAGGTTATCATGCTTTTAGTTATGAATTCATATAGATACTTACTTTTAGTTAGTGTTATTGATAAGATATTATATGCTTCTCCTGCTTTTAGACAGCTACTATGATTTTAGTTTATATTACTAATAGGATGTTATATGGTATAGTAAATTGTTATATGTCACTATATAGCTTACCATGAGCAAGTCAGATACCCCCTAGTTGTAAGTTAAATTATATTTATACTTTGAGCACATAGGATAACCCCACCTATTATTAATAGTCATATTATACTATAGGCAAGAAGGACAACCTTGCCTGTCAAATGGAAGTTATAGCTATTTAGGTATAGATTTAGTTGGGAAAAGTTATAGGAAAATCATAAGATTTACCCAAGCGTAACAAGAAAGCTAGATTACTTTGGTCAAAGAATCTTGCTCAAGGTAAACAAGATGGACAACCCCGCCTATTATTTGGAAAGTCTTGAATAAGTTTAAACAAGAAGAATAAACTTGCCCTTTATGAAAGAAACCTTGCTCATAAGGAATAAGAAGGATAACATCACCTTGAGTTAAAAAAGCCATAACCTTGAGCAAGAAGGATAGCTTTGCTCATCATAAGAAAAACTTATACCATCACTTATTATCTTAATGAACTCTCATAGAAAAAAGTGCATTTTTCCTTGAAATGTTATCTTTTAAAGTTTTCAAAACCGCTTTACGAAGCTTTAATTTTAAAAATAATTTCTTTCTTCTCTAAGAAGATTACAAATCTTATATGAGCCATATTTCAAACCAATTTTGGAAATATTTTTCAAACTATTCTATGGTCACAACAACCAATTACGAAAACAATTTCAAAAAAGATATTTTCCATCAAGAAAAATTGGATTTCAAATAGTATGGCTTTTAAAAACTCTACAACTATCTTTTATAGCCTATGTGTCACACCATAGGTTATTTGGCTTCATATTCCCATATTAAAGGTTGGTCTCACGTAACTTAAAGAGAACTAAGGAAAAGAGAATAAAAATATTGCATTTTCTTGTGTTACGTCAGGGTATAAAAATTCATCTCGTATTTCGTGAGCCTTGTGAACTCATCAACATCATTCTCTGTTTATTTTTCATATTAACAAGTCACAAATATTCCAAAACACTCCACAAACCACGAATTAGAAGCCAAAAACAAAAGATTCCCGTTTTAGCCTCGGGTCAAAATTTTAGTTTTTTGTTAGCAACTTTGAAAAATTATAACTAATTCTAAAAAAATCAAAATTAAGTAACTCATAGCTTTCTAGAAAGCTTTAGATGTTAAATGTACACTAAAAATAATTTCAAGTCATGAAAACCTCATAGACACCACTTTTGACAATAGAAAAGGGACAAGGATTAGACTGTCTAGTATTTCTGATATAGCTTACTGATATAAACTTCAAAAATTCATAACTAATTCTAAAAAAATCTAATTTGAGCAAACTATACCAATTTGGAAAGTTACAGATGTTAACTAGAGGAAAAAAAGTAAGTTCAAATCAATTCAGATGCATTTAGACTTTGAAAATAGATAGAATAGTAATAAAGGTCAGTCTGTGCTACTATCACTAATATGAAATTTCAAAAATTTATATCTCCCTTTACAAACATCTAATTGAGGTGATTCTAGTTGGTATAGTTCACTATAAATGTATAGTTTATGTTTATAAAATTTCATGCTATTAGACATCATTTGATCCATGAATGATAGAGGCAAAATTTTGGACCATATGAATAATGCCACTGTTAAACTTTGCAATTTTAGCCAACTTTGGAAATTTGCCAAAAATTCTATATAACTCCAAATAATATGCACTTTAACTTCTAAAAAAATATAAACAAGACCTATATGCATGCCAAATTTCAAACTAAGAAGAGCTCCTTTGGATAAATTTTTCCATAGTTAACCATTTTGGTCTTTTTAATGTCATCTATGAGTTCAAATTGGTCCAAATGGTCTTCCTTGGGTTCTAGCATCTCTTGGGTAAGTTTGAAAGTATAATTACAACATATATAAACTATTCAAGTGGCCCAAATCATCATACATCTCAATTTGGTCATTCCACATCCAAGAATACATAAGCATTTACAAGCCATCAAAGGTCCAAATCTTATATTCACATTGATTTGGTATCAAATATGGTTTCTACATCATTCATACATGCTTTTACATTTGCTCAAATGGTTACAACTCAAAAATAATATATACATAAGCACTTTGACACTCTTATACATCAAAACTACACATAATCATGCAAAAGTGTCAAGAGATGGCCATTTATGTTTCATGGCCTCTATCCTTTGTCTCTTGAGCTCCACGTAGATAAGATAAGATTGGAAAGGGAAGGAAGTGAGATTAGTGGAATCCCAATAGCTCATACACCCATTCAAGCACACATTCAAGGCATATATTATGTCAAAGGCACAAGTATGCAAGCTAACATAATCATAAAGCATTTCAATCCACATTTCCATGCCACAAAGTCACAACAAGGTCAAGAATGAGCTCTAAACACTTTTAGTTTAGCACCACTTCATTTCTAGGACTTTTGAAAATGCCTCACCCTTACCCTAGGGACTTTTAACTTGGCATCACCTATCTATGAGACTTTTGACCTTATCTCACTCATGCCTTGAGACTTTTGGTATCACCTCACCCTTATCAGCAATTTTCACAACCAATAATATTCAAAAAACCATATTAGTACCAATGCAATATCATAACATCAAGTGGCATGTTCATAAGACACGAGCACACACAAGCACACAATGACGTATACATAACTAAAAATGCAATAAGAATGAGGTAGAGAGCTATCTTGGTGAAAATCTAAACTTTATTTTACTTTATTCCTTCCTTTTCTCGGTTCCACAAGTATAACTAGATAGGGTTTGGTTTCCTTGGCCTAAACATCATGATATTCTTGAAGCAAGCCAAAGCATTAAACTTATATTTAAAAAGCACACTTTGTCCCATTAGTCTTATATTAGTTCCATTAATGGCCTAATGAAGCAACTACTATAATTTAAGTGCTTGGCTCCATTCTCCTTCTATATCTAGGCCTTTTGACTTCATTTAAGGTCCTTGGAACCATCACACACTCATTTTCACAAGCCTAGGTACATGTTGCTTCATAAAATTACATTATGAAAGCCATTGCCTTATCTCCCAATCTATGGCTTTTAAATTTTTTTCAAGGGTTCCTCCCACCTTCTACCATTATATGAAGTCCCAAACTAAGACTAGAACAAATTAAAACACTCCCTAACCTATTCAAGCAGTCTAGGCCAAGACATGAAAGGGAGAAAGAGTTCATGGACTTCTTGATTTTTTCTTGATGGGAGGGATACTTGGGAGGCTTCTTAGAGGTCTTAGAAGTTCAATTAAATACTCAAATATGCAAGGAACTTCATATATTAAATCAATTTTCACATTGTATTCAAGAGCTCTACACTTTTCTAACTTAGAATTCATTAGTTTTTCTTACAATTTCTTGGCATATTCCAAGTTTTCATAGCCTAAATCAATGAGTTCTTAATGGTTATTGAATAGAAAATTCTCCTCTCACAAGTTATGTATAGGGCTGAGACACCATAAAAGAGAGCAATGAGGAAGAAGTAATAAAAGGCAAGAGATTACCTTGAATTCAAGCTCTTTCTAAGAGGTTCTTCCCTTGCGCTATTCTTCTCCTTGAATTTTTAACTTTTCCCCTCTAGTTCAAGGCCAAAACAAAATCATTTAAGCATTTAAAACCATGGAAAGAGAGCTTGAAAGAAGAGGAATAAGGTTTTAAGAGGAAGAAACTAAGGAAAAAAGGAAGAAGCATGAAAATCCTTAAGATTTCTTACCATTTTCCTTAGTTTCTTTCTCCCTTTTTAGCTCTTCTTGTGCGCCTCTATCTCTAGCTCTCTCTTCTATTTATGGATGAGCTCAAGGTCGGTTAAGGAAAGAAGAAGGGATGGGACGCATAAATATAAGAAGCTTCTTGAATTAATTATTCTAAAAAATTTCATTTATGTCCCTTGTAATTGGCATTTTTGTTTTAGCTCCTTTTTTAAAATTATTTTTTCTATTATAAAACTTAGGTTCCAATATTATAAAATGCCTTTAGAATCACTCAAATCAGAGTAAAAACCTTTCCGAACGAAATAGTCAAAGTTCGAGTCAACCGTCGTTTAAAAATGCATACAGGAGGGGTTTTAATTGTCATGGGACTTCCTATGATTTTCAAGGCCTTTGAAAACCTCAGAAAGCTCAAATTTTTTGTTTAAAAAACCATCCTGTGAGTTTTCCAAAATGTACCCATATTTATGAAAATGCCACTAGACTTTTGGCAAATTTTTTGAATCACTCTGACTCTAGTTTCTAGGCAACTCGAAACTTAAATTCTCATTTTTCATTATTTAAAATTTTATCCAAATTTTATTTGGCCTTAAATCACTCATATCAAGGGACTTACTTTTAAAATTGACTTATTACGGTGTTTTTACAAAATACCGGATGTTATACTATGCTAAGGAGTTAAGAATTCAAACCTATACTATGAAGAAATATCAACACATAAGAGAAATGCCAAGGTCCTAAGTACATGCCTTTTAAAGAAAAAAAGAAAAATGTTATATGACTTTGAAAAAGGGCTATGACCTTGAGTACATGCCATTGTGCTACGATGCTAATAATGGTACAACCCAACCTAGACAAGACTAGAAGCCCTAAGCAAGCATTGCAAAAAATACTTAAGGTACCTCAGCCAAAGTGTTAGAAGTCCAGAGAAAAAGGGTTTTGGTTTACCCATCAAAACTTTTGAAAAAATTTGAAAAAATGTATACTCTTTTGCAAGGATTGTTTATTACAAAATACCTACTTTAAAAGTCATAGCCTATTTTGTAGATTAAACATTTCCAATTTGTGAAATGCATTTTTTCAAAGATACATCTCTATACTATTTATTTTCAAAATGCATCTTTTAGAAAATGATTCATCTTTCACATCTTGTACAATAAAAGCATTTTTTAATGCATATCTTATTGCAAATTTTTACTAATAATGTTTTATACATCTTTGGCTAGTCTCCAAAGGCTTGAACTTTCAAATATGATTTACAAACTACATCTTTTACAACTTTACAAAAGATTATAGAAGATTAATAACATATGAAGAAAAGCCGTTAAGGAAGGTCGTTAGCATTAACTTTGGTTATAAGAAACTTCTCAAATACATTATAGCTGACTTTAAGAAAGCACCTCAAGAGAAAAGAGGACACTAGAAACTTTAGACATTTTATTACATGAATTTATGTTTACAAGTGACCACCTTAAAAGGAAAGAGGATATTAGATAGACAAAGAAAGCATAATAATAGGCATGATAGCATAAGTTAACCTTACAAGATTAAGGGGACAAAAATGCTAGGTAGTGAAAGGAAGCACCCTATTTAGCCCCTACACATAATGCCTTAAGCAACAAGCAGAAGTCACTATACAGATAAGGAAATCACCTCTCGTTACAGAGATTAATCAATGGCACTTCCTTTCTTCCAAATATAACATAAAGTGTGCTTTTGCTTAATCCACTTTTCTTGATTGAAAGAAAGGCATTGATGGTCAATCGCTTTAGCCTCATTGAACCAATTATCTTTAAACTTTATAAGGAATTTCTATGGTAAAAATAAATCTCTGAATCCTGTCATATCATCATATATTATGTATCTTATCTTTCTGCGATTAAGATCTTGTTGACAAGATCCTTGTAGAGTTGCCTAAATCTTAGGTTTCTCCAAGTTTTCTCAATTAAGGAATATCTTGTCATAAGATAAAAGATTGTGTTGAGAAGGTCTCAAATTTTTCTTCGTTGGATCTGAGACCTTATTGACAAAGTCTTCAATCTTGTCAACAATATAGTTTACCTTGCTAACAATACGTTATTTCCAACTCTAATAAAGGAATACTCATTCCTTATGCTCTATTTGGTTAGAGGATGTAATGGAGAAGCGAATGTAAAATGTGGGTAGAGGGGGGTAGGTGAGATAATAAATAACTATTTTACCCTTACTTCTAGAAAGGTGATGTGATAGATAGAATAATAAGTATAAGGGTATAATAGACATTACAAAAGCTATATAAAGGGATCACGTTCACATTGTTGTGAACCAAACAGAGCCTTATAGTTCTTTTCATATCATTTACTTACAAAACATTAAAATGCAAGCACATCAATGCTTTTAGTAGTGGTTTTATAGTTTTTCCATAGGTGAGATGGAACTATAGGGGTTAAAACTATAATTTCCTTCCACTTTAGTCCATAAACTCCTTAGACACATTTGGTTTAATTCAATTGAGCACAAGATAGGCTTTATTTGCATGAGAGAGTCATATAACCATTTTTAGCTTCCTTTAACATAATATGGGCCAAATTTAAAAATTTTATAACTTTAGTTATATAACCTCGATTTAAGCAAATTAGATGTCTATGAAAAGCTTATGATAAGAGTGATCTACTATAAAAATTTTAAGTTAAAATGAATTCATTTGCTGCTTTAAAAACCTAGAAATCCATAACCACACTATGTGAACAGTACATTACATATGCATAATTTAGTCAAATTCAATAATTTATAAAATATTTTATAAAGTTTAAAAAATTATGATCTTTGACTCTACGAAAAACTCTCAATATCCTATAATTGCATACTGCATCCCTAAATAAGGTCATTTAGGCTATCAAGGGTAAATGAGTATTTTATGGCTTAAATGGACCTTCATTTTGGGCAAACTCCAATCCACAATTAAGTATATAAGACTGATTCATCATGTTAAATTTACTATGCAACTTAAAATCACCTTTCCACATCCAAGAATCCATAATTGCATATAGGAACTTAAGGTACTAAATTGTATTATGTTATATATTATAATCCATAATTGTTCTCTACAGCATAATTTCATACTTTTAAATATGTTTTCATTTTCATACACCAAAATATAAAAGTACATAATCATATAATCAAGAGTATACCTTAAATGAAATTCTATTGTCAAGTTGCTCTTTTGAAGACTTTATTCATCATTCTTACTTCCTTGAAAGCCACCTAATCATGGTTAGTAGAAATAAGAAAAAAGTGAGATTCAAAAAATCCCAATAGCTAATCCAACATTTAAGTATACATATATAGTCCACTTCAGTACAAGAATGCAAGTATACATGTTATACAACTATATATAAAATCATATTTATGCATTACGGATCCCATGGCTCCATCAAAAGTAATTTCATGCTCTAGGGACTTTTGATTTAGCCTCACCCAATAATTAGAGACTTTTGGTTTAATCTCACCCACAATTAGGACTTTTAGCCTAACCTTACCTATTCCTCAAGGACTTTTGGCTTCACTACACCTATTACTAAGGGCCTTTTAGCACAACCTCACTCATTAAGAGCCAATCCAGTTCCAAATGTAAAATAAATGTTATGTAATTGCATATGATTATCAATTAATCAATAATACACATAATTTGCAAACAACACATACAAGAAATCTAAGACACTTAAGCAAATCAAGCATATATGTATATAAGAATGGAGGAAAAGCTACCTTAACAGAAGAATCCCAATGAATTCCTTTTTGTTTCTTTTTCCCTTTCCATGGCTCTACAACCACATTTGAATGGAGTTTCACTTGTTTAGCCTAGACATTTCAAATGAAATATAAAATTATCAATGAAACCATACTTATACTTATATTAGCCTTATATATACAGGCTAAAGTTTTAGTTGCATATATGGCTTATTTGAATACCTAATGAAGCAACTCCTGCAATTCAACTTCTTGACTCTAAATTCTCACTTGAATGAACCAGATGACTCTAATAGAACTCATGAGAACCATCATATGCATAATTTAAGGAGCCTAATATTAAGTTGCTTCTTTAGGCTTAATTGAACCCTAAAAATTTAACTTTTAAAATAATGCTTTTAAATTCATTCTAATGGTTCCATTAGTATTTATAATTCATATCTAGACCATTTATAATTTTAAAATTATTGAAACAACTTTCTAGGTACCAAAACCATACCTGGGCCGAGACATACCCTAAAGAGAGCTTCTATGAAGTTTTGTGATTTTTCTTAGGAATTCAATGCATATGGAGGCTCCTTGGCTTTTTCCTAGTTTGAATATGATCTTAGATAGCTTAAAACATCTCCTTAGAGTTCCAAATTTTCTAAACTGCAACAAAAATCCTAAGTGAGCCATAAGCCATTCTTTAGGTTCTTCATTAATTCAATTGCATAATCTTAATTTTCACCTTTCAAAACCCATAATTCCACCATGGTTTTGTCAAACTCAAGCCTTTCACTTAGCCCCCTTGTCCTAGCTAAATTGCACCTAGGCTAAAGCTCTATCTATGCTAAGTTTTCTTAGCCTAAGTTATATACCATTTAAAAGTGCTTTAAATGAAAATTATTATGGTGCAATTGGTTTCCTTAAAGGAGCTACTTCCTCCATAGGTTCAGCCACAAAACTCCTTCTTTTAGAAAACCAAGACCATCAAAAGAAAGAAGAGAAGGAGTAGAGAAAAATTTATACTAATATTATAGGCAAATTTAGCACATAAGCTTACCTAAATGAAACTTTTTTGCCCCTCTTTCCTTACTTCTTCTCATGCCCCTTTGGTTTTGTTTCTAAGTGCTCCAAGTTAGTTTTAAGGTGTTGGTGGTGTGGTAACTTGATATAAGAGAGAAAGAATGGTTTTTAAAATAATTACAAAATTCTCGTTGTGTCCCTTACCTTCAATTCCTTCGTTTGACCTTATTTTAAATCCTTTTTAGCAACTGTCATTTCCATATAAAAATTTAGGTCATCTAGTTTATTAAAACCATTTACTTCCAAATTTTTGGGGTTTAAAACCCTCATAAATATTTTAGCTAAAGTTTAAGTCAACCGATGGTCTAAATTGCACATTAGAAGGATTTTAGCCATTATAACAATTTCTCTAGTTTTTAGGGTCTCTGAAAAATCGTAGTGAGCTCAATTTTAGCATTTAAAACTCTTTTTTAAGTGTCTAAAATTTTGTCCAAAATTACAATTTTTTCACTGGTTTTTGGTTCATTTTATTTAGTCATTTTAGCTCTGGTTTTAAGCTATTCTTAGTTTTTTAACCTCATTTACTCAATTTATTCTACTCTTTAGGGACTATTTTAGTTATCAAATTATAAGATATTACATTTCACCCTTTAAAATATATATTTTTTTCAAAATTTAAAACATACCTCAATTAAATAATTATGGATCCTACTTTCTCACATCATCTTTAATTCCCAAATTACCTCTTTAGAAGATAGGCCTTTCCAGACCACTTTCATCAGAGAAATGCTCTTATTTCTTAGTTATTTGATCATGGTATCAATGATTTTCTTTGGTACTATAACATAAGAAAGGTTATCCTACGATTGAATATTCTCATATTCTATGATATGTGAGGGGTAAAACAAGTACTTTTTCAACTGGAATACATTATGAATTTAGGTTAAGTTAGGAGACAAGGCTATTTGGTAAGCAACAAGTCTAATTTTTTCAAGGATTTCAAATGGACTAATATACCTTGGATTAAGTTTTTTTACCTTAACAAACCAAATCACTTCGATAACTGGAGATACTCGAATGAATATATGGTCTCTAATCTCAAACTCTTATGGCCTCCTTCTCTTATCAGCGTAACTCTTTTGTCTACCTTAAGCTATAAGGAGTTTCTTTTTAATTAAATCTATTAGCCTATTGGTTTGGTCTACTATCTCAGGTCTTCTCTGATACTTTTCACCTAGCTTAACCTAGCACAAAGGTGATTTATATTTTTTCTTATACAATGCTTAATAAGGGGCTATCTGGATACTGGAATGGTAATTGTTATTATATGTTAACTTAACTAGTGATAAATACACATCCCAATTCCCTTTCTTTTCTAAAACACATGCCCTTAACATGTCCTTTAGGGCATGGATGGTCCTTTCTGTTTAGCCATCTATTTAGGGGTGATAGATAATAATAAATATCAACTTTGTCCCTAAAGCTACATGCAATGACCTCCAAAAGTTTGATGTAAACCTGGGGTCTCTATTTGATACTATACTATTGGATATTCTATGAAATCTTACTATCTTTTTAATATACAATTGGGCTAACTTATCCAAGGCATGTGTAACCCTAATAGGTAAAAAATGTGCAGACTTTATTAATTTATCTACTGTTACCCAAATAACATTATGTCTATAGGATATCTTGGGTAACCGCATAATAAAATTCATAGCTATACTATCCCATTTTCACTTAGGGATATCTCAGGGTTGTAATAATACAATTGGTTTTTGGTGTTCAATTTTTATTCTCTAGCACATTAAACACTTAGCCACATAGTTGGTTATATCAATGTTCATACCCGACCATCAAAATATTCTTTTTAAGTTTTGGTACATCTTTATAACTTGGGTGGATGGTATACTTACTATTATGGGCTTCTTCTAGAATCTTTTCTCTCATTCCAGTTTTGTTTAGCACATAAATTCTATCATAGTATACTATCATATCATCTTTAGACACTAAATTCTAAGGTCTAGCCTTAGGAAATCTCGCTTTTAATTTGATTTAAGAAGTCATCCTCTCTCTGGGCATCTAAGATTTGGGCTCTCAAATCATTCTCTATTCTAGTTTCACTTAATAATAATTTTCCTGAAAGCATATGACAAGAAATATTCTTATCTCTATATCTCTCTATGAGTTCTTGTTCTCTAATCATCATAAAGGTTGCATGTATAGACTTCCTACTCAAGGCATTAGCCACTATATTAGCCTTACCTAGATGGTATTTTAATATATAATCATAATCTTTCAAGAACTTTATCCATCTCCTTTGTCTCATATTTAATTATTTTTAATCAAATAGATATTTCAAACTCTTGTGGTCACTATATATCTCCACTGTAGCACCATATAAGTAATTCCTCCAGATTTTGAGGGCAAATACCACTACAGCTAACCTTAAATCATGTGTGGAATAATTCTTCTCATGAGGGTTCAACTACCTAGAGGCATAAGCTACTACTCTGCCTTATTGCATCAATATACATCCTAATCTTTTTCTTGAAATATCATTGTAAACCATAAAAGATTTACTAGGGTTAGGTATGATCAACACAGGGGTAGTGGTTAACCAGAGTTTCTACTCTTAGAAACTCCCCTTACATCTATCATCCCACACAAATAGTGTTTCCTTCTTAGTTAGCCTCATCAATGGTAAGGCTATCTGGGAAAAGCCCTGTATGAACCTCTTATAATATCCTATTAAACCTAGAAAACTTCTAACTTCAGTAATGGTTTTAGGCCTATCCTATTGTAATATAACTTTATTTTTATAGGGATCAACTGCAACCCCCGCATATGATATAACATGATCTAAAAACCTCACTTCATTTAGTCAACTCACATTTACTAAATTTGGCTTATAATCTCTTATTTCTCAAGGTCTCAAGAACTATTCTCATATGCCTCTCATGTTCCTTAAATAATTTGGAGTATATAAGAATTTCATCAATAAAGACTATTACAAACTGATCCAAATATAATCTGAATACTCTACTCATATAGTCTGTAAAAATAGCTAATACATTAGTCAAACCAAATGACATCACTAAGAATTCATAATGTCTATATCTAGTTTTGAAGGTCGTCTTTGGGACCTTTTTAGCTCTAACCATCAGTTGATGATACCCAGATCTAAAACAATCAGTTGATGATACCCAGATCTAAAACCTATCTTAAGAAATATTAATGACCTAGCTAACTAATCTAAAAGATCATCAATTTGGATACTTATTCTTAACGATAACCTTATTAAGTTCTCTATAATCTATACATAACCTCAGGCAACCATCTTTCTTTTTCACAAATAATACAGAGCTCTTTAAAGTGACACACTAGGGCATATGAACCCTTTCTCTAACAGTTCCTCAATTTGTCTTTTCAACTTACTAGTTCTATGGGAGCCATCCTATAAGAAGCTTTGACACTGGTTTGGCCTTAGGCTCAATATCAATAAGGAACTCTATCTCTTTCTTAAGAGATAAGCTACTAAAATCAAAATTCTTAGAAAAAATCTCTAAAAATTCCTTAACTACAGGAATCTTTTCTATCACTTCCTCTACCTCTATTTGTATAGAAAAAAAAGACTAAAAACTTTTGGCATCTATGTTTTCAGTATTTCTCAACCTGAGCAATAAACAAGAAAGATAACTTAGCTCCAATACTAGGTATAGTCCCATATTAAGGTAAAGTAATGGTTTTATCTTCACAATCAAGTACAACATTATTAGCAACCATCCAATTCATACTAATAATCAAATCAATATCATAGAAAAGCAAGTAAAATCAAATCAATGGTAGTGATATCATAGTTAAACTATACATTGACATTCAAACAAACATGGAAAGTGATCACATAGCCTCCAATAGGGGAAGATACAGATAAATAATATGGAAAAGTACCAATAGCTAGACTCAGTTTTCTTACACAATCATAAGATATAAATAAATGGTTAGCACCTGAATTGAACGTAGCAATCATAGGAAAACTATTAACTATAATCATACCTTTGATCAAACTAGGAGACACATTGGCCTCTTATTGAGTGAAAGCAAACACCATCCCTTAGGCCTATAGTTCCTAGCGATGTACCTAGGCTTCCCAAATCTGAAACATGTCATTGATAATGGTTGTCCCCTGCTGGGCTGGATTCTCTTTCCCTTTTACCCTTTTTTATTCCAAAGCACCTTATTTTTTTTTTCTTGTTGTTAGTAGCTACACTTGCACTGTCTTCTTGTCTTGGTCTCTTTAATTATGGGATCTCCTTCTGACTAACTTTAGCCACTGTTGGCATAATCATTCATGGGTTGTTCTCAATCACTTTGCTAATCTCCATAAGAGCATTGAAAGTCTTAACTCTCTTTAGAGCTACCCTATCTTTGATTAAGGGCTTTAAACCTTTCTCAAATAGTTCACATCTTTACTTTTCATCATCACATTTGTGGAAATAAGATGAATATCAAGACAACTCAATGAACTTGGTTACATATTGATCCATAAACATTTCCTTAGTCTGCTTTAAATTTATAAACTCCATCTCTTTTTTATCTCAAATTAAATTAGGGAAATACTTTTCATAAAATTCAACTAAGAAATTCTCCTAGTTAATTGGGATGTTTTTAGTCTGCATAATTACTTCGGTGCTATGCCACCAATAATTAACTTTTTTTTAGCATAAATGTGGCTAACATCACCCTGTGCTCAGAAGTACAACCTATTGCTTTAAAGATTTTTTCCAGCTGCATTATCCATACCTCTACATTATGCACATAACTCTTTATCAAATAAGAATAGATAGTTCTTTTTAAACTGATTCAGTAGCACTAGGCCTATACTTGATTTTGAAGGGGTGCAAATGGGTTGTCAAGAGCTAGTGGCTATGGTTTAGGTACATTTCTTTTGTCATCATCTCTCATAACTAGGGCATTTTGCAGTTGCAATATCATTTCTTGTTACTGGTGCATGATTTGCCTTTGTTGTTCCATCATGGCTTGTTGTAAACCCAACCGATTTATGATGGTTTGCTTAAGATCTTCAAGTGTAGCCCTTGATAGTCTGGCCCTTCTAGTGTTCACAATGATGTTTGAAACGAACCACAATCTCAAGATATATACATAGCTATTCATTTCACAGTTAACGATTCCATTTATTCTTGACAATCACACCACATACATAGCCCATTCAAGCATTCTAAGATTCAAACACAGAGTTAGGTTGCCTAAACCATTAATTTGATACCAACAAATGTCATAACATCATATATTATGTATCGTACCTTTTTGTGTTTAAGACCTTGTTAACAAGATCCTATTGGAATTGCCTAGATCTTAGGTTTCTCTAAGTTTTCTCAATTAAAGAATATTTTGTCATAAGATAAAAGATTTTGTTAACAAGATTCTAAATTTTTCCTTGTTGGATCCAAGACCTTATTGACAATATCTTTAATCTTGTCAACAACATTTCATACCTTGTCAACAACTTAGTTTACCTTGCTAACAACATTTTATTTCTAGCTTTGGTAAAAGAATATTCATTCCTTATCTTCATATCATTTACTTGCAAAACATCAAAATGCAATCATATCAATGCTTTTAGTAGAGGTTTTATAGGTTTTTCACGGGTGAGATAGAACTATAGGAGTCAAAATTAGAATTTCCTTCCACGTTAATCCATAAACTCCATAAACACATTTGGTTTAACTCAATTGAACATAAGATAAGCTTTATTTACCTAAGAGAGTCATATAACTATTTTTAGCCTTCTTTGACATAATATGAGTCAAATTTTAAAAATTTATAACTTTGGCTATATACTTCGATTTATGCAAATTACGTGTCTATTAAAAGTTTATGATGAGAGCTATCTACTATAAAAATTTTATGTCAAAATGAGTTTATTTGATCTCTCAAAAACTCAAAAAATCCAAAACTACATAATTTTTTGAAAGTTCAAAAAAAATTTTGCCAAATTTTTAGTAGTAATTATTTTAGTCGCCATTACAAGTTTGACGCAAAATTTTTTTTGCATCAAAACTTTTAGTAACAACAAGTTCAAGTCGCCATTAAAGGTAACCTTTTGATATAATTATATTTCTAAGTATAATATATTTTTGTAGCTTATTTGCATATAAAAATATTTTTTTAGTTTTATTAATGATTTTATAGAAAGATTATCTAAACTTAAAAT
Organism: Erythrophleum ivorense; assembly: GCA_026724425.1. Lineage (NCBI taxonomy): Eukaryota > Viridiplantae > Streptophyta > Magnoliopsida > Fabales > Fabaceae > Erythrophleum > Erythrophleum ivorense. The sequence goes on from JAIUCV010000941.1 coordinate 65,630, forward strand.
AGTTTTATGAACAAATAAGTTAAAAAATATATTATACTTAAAAATATAAATTTGTCAAAAGTTAAATTTATAAAAAAATGTATTTAATTATTATCAACGCAATAGCACTTCACTATGATGAAATCAATAAACCCTGAATTAGTGTCTTCATCGATTGAATGGCTAGTTTGGTTTTAAAAGTATTGTATATTTAAAAGTTATTTATTTATAATTTAATATTGTATGAGAAAATCTCTTTAGAATTTCATATATATATATATATCATTTTAAAAAAAAAGAATGTTATAATAGAATACCTAATTTAATCCTAAATTTTATCTTTTCCTTTACCTCTCTAATCTTTATTCTTCTGTGCAATAAAGATGAGTATCCCTCTCCTCTTATAAGATGATCGAAATAGATAATTATTAACATTTTAATAAATCTTGTCCAAATCTATGAAAATAATTAATAATTATCTCATAAAAATTTATATGTAATTTAATTTAAATAATCTCAAAGAATGTAGTTGTTATATAAAATATTTTTTATTTATATAACATTTATTGAAATTTTATTTTTAATTATTCTTTATCTTATTTTTGAAATTATCTAATCATTAATCAAACATGATAGCAATATACATAGGTTTTTCCCCTAAATACTAACTGAAAATAAAGACTAAAATGTGTGAAGAGATATATTCTTAAAAAGATATTAATAGTAGTACTTATTTGTGAAATAGAAAAGGGTTTTTTCCCTTCAAAATTGGCTAAATGAAATAATTCAAAAATTTTATTCATTAAAATTTGTTGCAATGCTAACAAGGAAAATATTTATACATAGTTTTAAAAATATTGCACATTTAAAAGTTATTTATTCATAATTTAATATCTTATGATAAATTTTTAATTAAAATATGTATACAAAGCTTTAATTAATTGATCAAAATAAAAAAAATAAAGCAAATAATACATAAAATTAATTCCCAAGATTAAAATTAAATTTAAAAATCACATTAAAAAAAGGTTTGTTTAGTTATATGCTTCCTCTATCACATTTAAAACTCAATTACTTGTTTACTCATTTATACACATACTCCTTTGCTCTCTCTTCATTCAATTCTCAATCTACATTTTCTTCTCCAAGTCAACTATGTGTCAACCAAAAATAACACTAAAATTTTGCCTACTTATATACTTTTTATTTCAAATTTGAAATCTCATCTCTATTTTGCTTTAGATACAAATAACATTGAAATTTTGTCTTTTTATATGCTTTTTATCTCAAATTTGAAATCTTATCTCTATTTTGCTTTAGATATGCTTCCTTCTTCTTTGAAATTCATATTTTAGCATTATATAATCATTAATCAAACATACAAAATAAATCAAATAGATAACTTTATTATTACTATTTAATTTATAAATAGAAAATTACAATCTATAAATTATAAATTCAAGATTGCTTTTTAAAAATTTTAATAATCATGGCCTAAAAATTAATATTAATTCAATTTAAAAAATCTCAAAGAATATATTTATTAAAAAAATTATTTTTTATTTATACATTAACAACTAGCAAATTCTTTTAAAATTATTTATCCAATTTTTTAAATTATCTAATCATTAATAAAACAATAAAACAATAAATAAAACCATCATACAATATAAAATTTTAAAATTTTTTAGTCTAGTTAAAAAAAAACTAATAGACTATTATTCTTAATTTTTTATTAATAAATTAAAATTTCAATTTTAGAATTCATTTTATTAATACATCTAAAATTTCATATATCTAAAATTTCAATTTCTAGAATTCATTTTATTAATAAAACCAACTAATTTTTATTAATTTTTTTATTAATACATTAAAATGTCAATTTTTATTAATAAGCTAATAGATTATTTAACTCATTATACCCCAACGTATCTTTCCCCTTCTAACACCTGTAGTGGACACAATGTATGACAGTTGCCTCTAGCCCTTTTATTTTCAACATTTGAAGTAAAGAGAATAAAGAAGAGACAAAGAGAAAAAAAAAAATGAAGGAGAAGAAGAAGGGATGAAAGATTGAACTTCATGCCAATCTCTTATCATTTTAAGATTGATTTAAGCTAGATAAGCCTCTTGAATTCCTATTCTATTTCTTTGTCCATTAATGCCCTAGGTGTTGATCTATGGAGGAAGCGTAAACTCTAAGTTTATGTTGATTTTTAATAAGCATGAGCAACATTATAATGATTCCTATGGATTTCCTGGTAAAGGCAGCCATGGATGTGAACTTGGAACCTTAAATTCAATCTCGATGCTTTAATGGTTAGATGAAGCTCCTTTAAGTTTAGGTAGACCTTAAATGATGATTTTTGATGAAGATGAGCCCTAATATGGTGATTTAGCAAGAATTTCCTATTGAAGCAGCCACGTATGGGAATTTTAGAAGGATGATATGGAGGATTGCTTTTGTTTGGGATTAAGAGCTTTAAATGGATTAGTTGGGACAAAAATATAATAGGTAGTTATAAAAAAAGAGTTTCAGAGAATAGAGGTGATTATGATGTGTGTGTGGCATATAGGAGCTATTGACTAATGTTAATTTTTCTCTTACTCAATAGGTTAAGTATCCTTAGGGTGATTCTTGGACACCTTTTTGGAGTTAGAAGTATAGAAATAACCTAGAGTTATTTTCTCTTATAGGCATGTATGAGTTATATTGCGCATTGTGTATTGCATGTGGAAATGATTTAAATGATTGTGATGAAATGAGATAAGAATGTGATATCCCTCTACACTATGGACCTTAAGGGTGTGTCCTAGTAGAGTGAATGATGACATATGTGATATCCCTTTGCACTATGGACCTCAAGGGCGTGTACTAGCAAAGTGAAGGATGACATATGAGATTACTCTACATAGTGGACCTCAAGGGTATGTCTTGCCCACCTTAGTTATTGGCCAATGACTGGATAATCAAATGATGAGGATTCAAACCTATTTGCATCATTATACTTGACTTTGGCATTTATATGCATTTGGCACATTTTAACAATATCATACATTCATACATTGCATTCCATGCACATATAAGCAGAAATGATTCAATGGTTACTAATATTTGCATATCTTACCCCCTCTTCTACCTTGGGTGAAGGTAACTCCTTTAGTAAGGAAAAGCAAGCAAGGCTAGGTCTTATAGTGGTATATGTAGTTTCTTTTGATTCCTTTGTAAAATGCATATATGACATGTAAAAGCCAAGCTTAAGACTTGAATTAATTTAGGAAATTTACCTATGGCAAGTGAGGGAAGATTTGAGATGAAACTTAGTACTTTGACGTATTTGACTCTTACCTGTGTATGATACATTAGTCTGACATAAATGCAATTATTTTGATTGGTGTTTCATGGTTCTTGTAATATTATTATGGACTCTTAATATTACTAATTTGAATGCATGATCATTGGTTGTGTGATCTTTAAAGCTCTAAGTAAGCTCAGTGACTTCTATGTGGTATAAGGAACCTAAGTAGTCATATTTTGATCTAGAGATTTCTTGGGAGTTTGGGAAGTTCTAGTAGTCTTAAGATATGATTTCAAACATGTTAGAAGTGTTGAGACCATTAGTTGCACATATGTACTCTTTATTGTCAAATTCGAAAACCCAAATTTGGTAGGCTCGAGAAGGGATGCATTTGAAGGATCAAATGGTGAAGTCTAAATTTAAAACTTGGAAGGCAATTAAAGGATATTTAGAGGTTTAATTCATAACCAAGATGGTAATTTTTGGAGTTATATGAAATATTTTCTAAATTTTTGAAATTTAGGACAGTAAGGGGTGAATCTATAGAATTGTCACCCAAAATAGTTCTATTGTAGTATGATTTTTAAGGAACAAAAGATGTGGGATTGGGCTAAAATTTTTAATGTATAAAGTAGACATGTAGAGCTTTAATTAGAGCTAAAGTTTGCTAAATCTGGAGATATCTAACTCAAGTTATGAATTTTTGAAGTTTAGAGTTTGTTGTTGGTCTGATGTATACTAATGCTTACTCTAAACTTGTGAGATATTTGATAGTTTCAAGACTGATACAGTTCTTGATTTGCATGTGAAAATACAATTAAGAATTTCTTAGTTTGCTGTTCACCTACTTAAACCTGCAAGACAGCTACTCACATTTTTGTTGAGTACTTGAGTGCATCAGTAGTTAATAGCTATCAGTTTTTGTTAAACTTTCCTTTTCTATGCTTGTGGTTTAGCTTCCAAATGCATACATGTGTTAATTTTACTTAAAATAACTTAGTTTTATACTCCAGTTGTGTGTGTGATGGGGACATATTTGTATAGATGCTACCAATATTCTTTAATATTATTATTTTGTGAAAGAGGGAGATGAGATTGATCCTATAGATTTTACACCAATTGTAGTTGTAAAGCTTGGGAATTTGAATTTGAATACTATTGCTAATAATCATTAGAAATATAATCATTTTACTACATAAGTACTGCGATTACGTATGCTTAATTCAGTTGCATGACTAACTTGTACAAGTCATTTTTCTTTATGTTTAAGAATAAATATTCTAGATTCGCAATTAATTTTTCCAGTTAAGTAACTTGATTTTTATCTTCTTTGTTGTTAATCCAGTACTTGAATTTGGAACTTAAGTGGAATGGAGCTCCTTTTACATCAATTAGATTATAGAAAGCATTCTGTAGTTATAGAAAGCTTCTCTTTTAGGCTTGTTTTAATGGTGAAAGGCTTTTAAAAACAAAAATCTCAAAAAACAAAAAACAAAAGAAAAGATACCAAAGATAAAAAAATTAAAAATAAAAATCTCAAAATTGAAGGCTTAAACATGCTTTTTTGGAAAAAAAAAAAAAGCTGACCAAACTGCTCCTTTTGCTCTAGATAGGCATTAACTAATGATTTCTAATGAGAATGAGCAAAAATATAATGATTTCTATAGATTTCTTGGTGAGGGCAGCATGGATGAAAATTTGGAACCCTAAGTTCAATATTGATACTTTAATGGTTAGACCTTAAATGATTATTTTTTATGAAGATAAGCCCTAAAGTGGTGATTTAGCATGAATTTCCTATTAAGGCAGCCACATATGCGAATTATAAAGGGATGACATGGAGGATGGCTTATGTTTGGGATTAAGAACTTTAAATGGTTTAGTTGGGACAGAAATATGATTGGAAGATTATAGAAAAAGAGTTTTGAAGAATAGAAGTGATTATGATATATGTATGGTATTTAGGAAATATTGAATAATGTTGAATTTTCTCTTGCTCAATAAGTTAAGTTTCCTTAGAGTGATTCTTGGACACCTTTTTGGAGTTAGAAGCCTCTGTAGAAGTAACCTAGAGTGATTTGCTCTTATATGCATGTGTGAGTTGCATTGTGCACTGTGTATTATATGTGGAAATGATTTAAGTGCTTGTGATGAAATGAGCTTGATAGATAAGAATGTGATATCCCTCACACTATGGATCTCAAGGGTGTGTCTTGGCAAAGTAGAGGATGACATATGAGATCACTTTACGTAGTAGACCTCAAAGGTGTGTCTTGCCACCTTAGTTATTGGCCAATGACTAGATGATGAGGAATCAAGCCTATTTGCATCATTATACTTGACTCTAGCATATATATGCATTTGGCATATTTTAACTATATTATACATTCATACATTGCACTCCATGTGCATATAGGTAGAAATAATTCTAGGGTCATTGGGATTTTCATATCTTATCCCTTCTTTTATCTTAGGTGAAGGTAGCTCTTCCAATAAGGAAAAGACCTTGAAGGCTAGTAGCAAGCAAGTCTAGGTCCTGTAATGGTATATGTAGTTTCTTTTGATTCCTTTGTAAAATGCATATATGACATGTAAAAGCCAAGCATAGGACTTGAATTAATTTGGGAAATGTACCTATGGCAAGTGAGGGAAGATTTAAGAGGAAACTTAATACTTTGATGTATTTGACTCTTACTTATGTATGTTACATTGGTCTGACATAAATGCAATTATTTTAATTAGTGTTTCGTCATTCTTGTGATACTATTATAGACTCTTAATATTACTAATTTGAATGCATGATGGTTGGTTGTGTGATCTCTAAAGTTCTAAATAGCTTGGTGACTTGTATGTGGTATAAGGAACCTAGGTAGTCATATTTTGATCTAAAGATTTCTTGGGAGTTTAGGAAGTTCTAGTAGTCTTGAGGTATGATTTGAAACTCATTAGAAGTGTTAGGTTGGTTGGTGATGACTTTTAAGACCATCAATTGCACATATGTACTCTTTATTGTCAAATTTAAAACCCAAATAGGGTAGATTTGGGAAGGGATGCATTTGAAGTATTAAATGATGGAGTCTAGGTCTAAAATTTGATAGATAGTTAGAGGATATTTAGAGAATTAATTTAGGACCAAGATGATACTTTTTGGAGTTATATAGAATATTTTTTGAATTTTTGAAATTCAGGGAATTTGTAGAATTGTCACCTAGAAGAGTTCTATTGTAGTGCAATTTTTGAGGAACAAAAGATGTAGGATTTGACTAAAATTTTTACAGTATAAAGTAGGCATGTAGGGCTCTAATTGGAGCTAAAGTTTACTAAATTTGGAGATTCTTAGTTCAGGTTAAGTTTTTGAAATTCGTGGTCTAATGTTGGTTTAATGTATACTAATGCTTACTCTGAACTTGTGAGATATCTAATAGTTTCAAAAGTGATACGGTTCTTCATTTGCATGTGAAAATGCAATTGAGAATTTCTTAGTTTGCTATTCACTTACTTGAACCTGCAAAATATCCACTCACATTTTTATTGAGTGCTTGAGTGCATCAGTAGTTAATAACTATCAGTTTTTGTTGGACTTACCTTTCCTATGCTTGTGGCTTAGCATCCAAATGCATACATGTGCTAATTTTACTTAAAATAACTTCGTTTTATACTCCAATTGTGTGTGTGATAGGGACACATTTGTATAGATGCTACTAATATCATTTAATATTACTATTTTGTGAAGGAGGGAGATGAGAATGATCCCTCAAATTTTACACCAAATGTAGTCACAAAGCTTAGGAATTTGAATTTGAATACTGTTTTTAATAATCATTAGAAATATAATCAGTTCAATATATAGGTACTACAATTAAGTATGCTTAATTCAATTACATGACTGACTTCTACAAGTCATTATTCTTTATGTTTAAGAATAAGTATTCTAGATTATCAATTAATTTTTCCAGTCAAGTATTTCTTGATTTTTACTCTCTTTGTTGTTGATCCAGCACTTGAATTTGGAACTTAAGTGTTATGGAGCTCCTTTTGCATCAATGCTTCATAAACATCAATTAGATTATACAAAGCATTGTGTGTTTATAAAAAGCTTCTCTTTTAGGCTTGTTTTAATGGTGAAAGACATTTAAAAATAAAAATATCAAAAAAAAGAAAAAGAAAGAAAGATACCTAAGATAAAAAATTTAAAACAAAATTTTCAAATTTAAGGAGTCTATGGTAAATACTTGTTTTGTACTTAAAGAGTCTATAGACATTTTTGTTTATGTCATTCCTTTTTATGGTAACATGGATTATCATCCAATAAATATTGTAGAGAGATCCCATCACTAAAAAAGTGGCACCTCTCGACCGAGTTTGGGAACTTCAACACACTCGTAAGAACAAGGATGAAGAGGTGGAATGGGTAGATCTCAAGTCACAAGAAATCTATGTAAGTTGTCATAAATCACTAAGTTTTAATTATTTATTCCATTGCCTCATTGTCCAAGACATTTATTAGTTGTTATACCTTTAAGGGTGCATTTAGGAACTAGTTCACTAGCAAGAAGTAGAAGATAATGAGAATTCATTGATAGGAGATCAAATATTTGCCATCATGCTGGGGGAGAGGCTAAGGTATGTTAGGGAGAAAGGATATGAAAAAAAACCAACGAAGAAGAGAATTGTGGACTCAATTGAAGTGGATTTGAGGGTGTCAACAAGGATGGAACAAACGGAAGTTGAGATGCAAAGAAAATTACAAGAGGAGTAGGAGAGGTTGAAGGAGGAAATGCAAGTTGAGATGAAAAATAAGCTTCAAAAAGGGCATGCTACAATAAAACAATGGGTTCAGTTAGAGATTCAAACTCAATTAGCTAGCCTTATGGCCACCATGTAACAGGTACTTGTAAATGATCTTCTACCTTAATGTTATGTTAAACAATAACAATCTATGATTAGTGTTATTCTTCATCAATAGGGACAAAATACTCTGAACAATGACTCCTCTCATGGACAACTTAGGTAAAGAGAAGGTAGAGGTTTCGCTAACATATCCCAAGAATCATGGACTTAAATTTTTTTTGTTAATGGCCATTTTGGTGTATCAATTTATGCCATCACTTCATGTTCTAATAGATCTTTCAATATAGGTTTTGACATCTAGGATGTTACAAGGACACTTAGAATGTTAACTATGATATGCAATATTAGGAAATTAATGCCTCTTACTTTTTGTTTCTTTTTTTTAATTTTCTTCAATGCCAATTTAGTTTCAATGTACATTATTCATTTTTAAAATGTTTTTAAAAAAATTAGTTTCCCTACCTTCAGTAGCAACAAATTTTGCCACTAAAGTTTGTTTTTAATGTTAAAAACAAAATGATTGCCACTAAAGCTTTATTGTAACACCAAAAGTTGCTACTAAAGCTTAATTGCTATAAAAATGCTATCACTTTTGCTTTTTGTAACCACAATTTCTTACTGCTAAATGCCTTTAGTGACAAGCATGATATCGTCCCTAAATGTCTTTAGTGGTGACAATATTGTTGTCATTAAATGTAATCTTTTACTCATAAACAATATATCACTGCTAAAAATCTTTAACGATGACCATAGCTATGTTGCCAATTCATTTTCACCCACAACAAATGTTGTTGATAAAGGTATCCCTATAGTGACAAATGGTGTTGCCACTAAATGTATATATATAGTGGCTATACTATTCTTGTCACTAAATGTTAATTTTTACCCATAATAATAGGTCACTACTAAATATGTATAGCAACGATTGTAGTGGTGTTATTAATTATTTTTACCTACAACATATTATTTTCCCTAAAAGTGTATCTATAGTGACAATCTTTATTGCCATTACATGCTCAAATTTAGCAGTGACATATAATTAGTGGCGATTAAATATATGGATTTAGCGGTAACTGTTGCCACTAATGCCTTTTCATTTAGAGGCGATGCTTGTTTCAATTAAATTATAATAAATTTTAGTGGCAACTATCTTCGTTATTGTATATTTGTAGTATTGACTTTTAGTAGCAATACTGTGTCACAACTAAAAAGTATCAATGTTACTAGAGTAGAGGGGCGTACAAGATATCACTACTAAAACTTATTAGTGGCCACATTTTGACTTTTAGTGGTGACTAAAGGTTAATTTTTTGTAGCGAGCATTATGCATGTTATTTGGAATGATAGCATGATAGAGGAATTTAATATGAATAGAGGAATTTGTCAGGGTAATCCTCTTTCTCCTTGCTTTATTCTTTTTATTATATGTCTCGGTCATTTGATTAAAGAAGTTGTTAGAAGAAAGGTTTGGAAATGTATTTCTTTGGCTCAAGGTGGTCCTTCCATATCCCATTTATTTTTTTGCAAATTATTTAATTATTTTTGGGGAAGCTTTTGTAGCGTAGGTAGAGGTCATGCTTAGGTGCATTGAAATTTTTTCTGCCAAGTTTGGTTAATGAGTGAACAAAGAAAAGACCAGGCTTTTTGCTCCAAAAATGAAAATCATACTGTACCTAGGCAAGTTAGTGAGGTTTTTGGTTTTTCTTTAGCCTATGATTTGGGTAAGTACCTAAGGTTGCCTCCTCACCACAAAGTGTGGGTCTAGGAGCACTTATTCTTTCCTCATTGATAAAATACACTCTAGGCTTCTAGGCTGAGTTGATGGAAGGCTAAAAAGCTATCTCTTGCGGGGCGCATTACCCTTACCCAAGTTGTGTTAAATTCAACCCCTATTTATTATATGCAAACAGCCTTGATTCCTTCAGATGTTTGTAACGAGATGGAGAAAATGAACCGAAGATTTTTGTGGGGTTCAACGAGTGATCAAAACAAGATGCCCCTTGTGGCATCTGGACCATGTTTGAATGTCGAAGGGGGCCTTGGGATCCATCACTTTAAGTCTATGAACTCCGCCATGCTTATGAACGTTGGATGGGGTTTAATAGAAAGAAGGGGATAATCTCTGGGCTAAAGTTTTGCGCTCTAAATATAAATCTGGCAATGATTTAGTACCAATTGTCAGAAAGCATCACTCTGCTTCGAAAACTTGGGGTGCCGTTTGCAAGACCTGGCAGCACATTGAGGAAGGCATGGGATGGAACGTGGGGACAAGGGATAAAGTCAACTTTTGGTATGATAAATGGATTCCAGGGTTTTCTGCGTTAACTAACTACCTGGTTCAGCCTTTGAACGATGAGCTAGCTGATCTGTCAGTGGATGCACTGGTGAGGAATAATAATTGGAATTGGAGTATCATGCGGAATTTCTTGCCTAATAATATCTGCTCTAGGATAGTTGCTGTTGATCCTCCTCCTACCTATGGTGGTTCTGACTCTTCGTGTTGGCTGCCTTCTAAAGATAACATTTTCTCTGTGAAAACAGCCTACGAAATCCTTCAACCATCTTTCGGTTCAGTTACAAGGAGTACGTGGAAGCAGATTTGGAGCTTAAATTGTACGCAACGTGTCCGTGGGTTCATGTGTGGCTGGTCTTGCATGAAAGGCTCATGACCAAAGAATATAGAGCACGTCGCAACCTCTCTAACAGTGACATCTATCCGTTATGTAGGAGTCATATCGAATTTGTTTTGCACACTCTTAGGGATTGCTACCACATTAAAAAGCTCTGGTTGGCTTGCGCTGAGCCTCGACGTTGGGTTTCTTTCTTCAACACCAACTTACGTGACCGGGCGTCTCTTAATCTAAGGGCTAAAATTGGGAAATAGCGTGGAATTCAGTGGAAGGTGTTTTTCGGTTTGGGTATCTGGAATATTTGGCTCCAACGGAATCGTTCGATTTTTCACCATGAGGATGTTTATATTGGCTTCACGTGGCAACCAATGAGTTAAAGGAAGCTCAGAGCCGCCACTATTACCTGAACAACACGAGAAGAGTAGCTTTAATTGGGTGGGTTTGTCCTATTAGAGATTGGTTTAAATGCAATACTGATGGCTCAGTTAAGGATAGTGGATCTAACAGTGGTTGTGGGGGAGTGTTGAGGAATGCTGCAGGCAGCGGGGTGCATGATTTTATTCGCAATATTTGTTGTAGGGGTGTTATTTGTTCTAAGCTTTGGGGCATTTTATGTAGTATTGAAATGGCTTGGAACCATGGGATTAAAAACCTTTGGGTGGAAGTTGACTCAATGAGTGCAATGAATTTTGCCCAGAAAGGTTGTGCTTCGATTCACCCTATGAATCAGCTCATCAATGACATTAGAGGGCTCTTGAAAAGAGACTGAGTGGTTAGAATCAATCATACTCATCGTGAAGACAATAGACTGACCAATTGGTTAGCTAATCAATCCTATGCCATAGAAGTTGATAATTTTAATAGACCTCTTAGCGGATGTTATCGTATTATTGTAGATAATGTCATGGGAGTTTACGTTTCCGTGTTGTTGGTACTTAGGCTGTGTTAACCTCCTTTTTTTTTTCCAAAAAAAAACAAGAAAGGTAGGAGAAAGGAGAAAGTAAATGAAAAAAAAAAAAAGAATTTACTTCCTCAGAAGAGGAATAATAAAAGGAGCAAAACCAGCGAGATTTTGGATTTTAAGTTTGGAAAATTTTCATACTCATGGCTGATAGACGAGGAAGACAGTAGTCCAATATACATTTAATACACAGATTACCCATAATGAGTTGACTTTTACTATTTAGCATCCTTTTGCAATCAGAAGGGATTTAAAGTTTTTAAATAACAGAAATAAAAAAGGATTTAGAAAATTAAAAAATAGAAAAAAATTGGAACTCCGCCTATCCTCTCAGGCCATTTAGTTTCCTGCATACTACATATATAATAGATTGTGACTTTTATAATTATCTTTTTAGCAGCGTAATTTTAGTATTTTACTAACAAAATACTGCAGACAGAAATTTTCAATCCTGCTCTGCTGGGCTGTCAACATAAATTTCTTATTTTTAATCAGAAATTAAATAATTCAGTACTAACAAAAGGGGAAGAAAAATCTTACGTTAGCAATGCCAACGGTGGCTGCACGTGTGTTATAAGATACATCAGACATTTTATTCTTGATATTATAAGTTATAAATAATGATGAAAATATAATAATAATTCTAAAATAGAATCGTAATCTTACATATTCAATTCTCTGTGTTACGTCATTTCAGCACGTGCGTTGTTATCAATTCAGTATGAAAATTTAAAAATTAAATGTAATAATTGATTAAATATTCCACAGTTACAAAATTTACAGGCACTGTCAATTTTATTTTGTTCCGAAATATCTCCGTACTTTAATGTCCTTCTATTGTGCTATGGCTAGCCCTACGGCAGCCGAACTGAAAATTTTGAGTACCTAAAACACAGAATTGAAGGAGTGTGTCAATTATTAATGAAAATTGATTTTCAAAGTAATTTAATTTCTTCATTTTTTATGAATTATCTACTACTTGCAGGAATTGTGCCCACCTTTACATTATGTTTGGATAGCAGAGGAGAAAAGTGAAAGAAGAAAAAAATAAAAAAAAAATGTAAGAGAACAGAAAATTAAAAAAAAAAGTTTTCCCCCCGTGCGTTTAATTAGAAGGAGAGAAAATGTAAAACAAAAAGTGTTAATTTAATATAATAATAATGCAATTATTATTTTAACTGTTTGCATATATATTTTTTTAAAAATAAAAATAATAAAAGAAATAAAAATTAATTTGAGAAAATATTTAAATTATAGGAGGAAATTATTTTTGAATAAGATAAAAAAATTTTCATTAAAAAACACACATTTAAAATTAAAAAAATATTTTAAAAAATATATTCTTTAAATTAATTAAATTTTATTTTAAAAAAATTAGTTTATAAATTATTATTTTAATATATATTAATTAATTTAAATATAATATATATAAATATAATAAATATAATAAATATTTTTAAATATTATATGTAATATTTTATTATAATATTATATATACAAATATATAAATATTATATATTTAAAAATATATAATATAATATATGTTGCCTGAAGCAATGCATATATATATATATATATATATACATACATACACATATCATTTGGGTAATACATTGTGTCGGACATATATGTTCGACTGAAGTTTGATAGCAATATTATTTGACTGTAATTTTTTTTATGTGTAATTTTTTGTTTAAATTATATATAATTTATTAATTTTAATATTAAAAAATGTGTTATTATTTTATAAAATATATTAATCAATTTTATAATAAAATTAATTATTTAATTAATTAATTAAAATATTAAAAAAATTTGTTATATATATATATATATTTCTTTTTTATTGTTATTGATATATATATATCTGATGGGTTCGACTGCAAATTTATACGTAACACTTTTTTAGTTATATATATAATTTGTTAGTTTTAATATTAAAAATTATTATTTTGAAAAATATATTTATTATTAATTAATTTTGAAATAAAATTAATAATTATAATATTAACTAATTAATTAAAATGTTAAAAAAAATTTGTTAAATATATATACTTTTTTATTTATTTCAGCAACGGCACGCGTATTCTCTAAAAAATCGATGAGACCCATCATACTTTTCTTTTCATTTTTTCTCTCATTCCCAGTTTTTTTTTCCAGCCAAGTAGGAGAATATATTGTTTTTCTCTCATTCCTTTCTCTTCTCTTCAATTTTCACTCCATCCAAATGCACTGTTAGTGACAAGAGTTTGATATTCTCATTACTCTAATGAAAGTCTTGAATTTAATGATTGCATTATTAAATCATTCTTTACAAATCCACAAATCAAATGTAACCTAAACATTGTTTGGCAAAAAAGCATGGCAGGCTTATGTTGAGAATGTGCTTCAAAAAAAAAACAAATGACAAGTAAATATTTTGTACAGGTCAATATCATATAATTGGTTCTTTTTTTTAAAAAATACATATTTTATCTTTAAAAAAAAACTTAATGAGAATCAGCAAAAAATTTTCCTTGAGTCAAAAAGAAAGGGAATTGGCATTTTCTTTTGCCTTCCGTAATTAGAGCCACAACTCACTAGCATTGCAAGTTCTCTATATTTGAAGGTTGCAGAGACCTCAAACAGTAGTTACAAGTAACCCCGAGCATATTTTTCTTAAAAAAGTTTATGGAAACTGCTAAATTAAGTCAACTCAATAGCCTCTGGTTATAACTCAAAAAGGTACAACTATCTATAAAACGAAGCATTTCATCAGTTTAAATCCTTGATCAATCTGTTAGTTTCCACTTTCAAGTTTCGGAGCTGAGCACTAGTTCATAAAGAGCCTGTAACTTGTCTCTCTGAAGTTCCACAAACAGCCAAAAAGGTATCGAGTTCTATAAAATCAGTTCTATATTGCTAAAATTTTGGCCACAAGAATATTACCTAAAAGAGGCCCTCCTCCGGAATCGTTTTTCTCAAGTTGTCTGCTACCTAGTGAGTGAGTTTGGCGAATAATATGGTCCACTGGTAGTGACTGATTTATCCCTTCCCAATGCTTAGGAACCATGGCAAATATCTTGCTCCATGATATTCAATTTGGAATCAAACGGAAATATCAGTATGACTCAAGCACATGTGGCATACAACCATGAAAAGGACTCTGAACAAAGGTTTTAGTTATGCCGGGTGAGCAGGTTTATAAAAGATAGATAGACTAACCCAAATATAAAGATCCGCGTAAGCATATAGGGGACACCTTTTAGTGAGTCCCACTTCTAAGGTGCTTACATATGTCTTCATAGCTGGCTTGTTGCACCTAAGAATATCTCAAGGAATATGATTGTGTTCCTACTCTTCTTTTCATCTGCCATTTATTCTTCATTTATTTTTGTCTTCTGATACAAATGCTGCATTACAAAAAGTGGCCAACATTTGCCTCCAAAGGCATTAAATTCCATTTTCTTGAAGAAAGTCAACCATAGTTAGTGATGAGCTTCACTAAAATTCACACTTTAACTTGGCTCCCTTATAAGAAGATAAGAATGTTATTGTGGTGAAAAAATTAGAGATAATTCCTGAAATTCAGAGCCCAATTTTTCTAAGTTGCTTGCAGGAGACTTCATGATAATCAGAGTGAGCTTCTTGGTTGTAGCTTCAGTTGCTGCGCTCACAGTTAAACACATAAAAACCAGTTCTCCGGCAAAGAAAAACAATAATATCAGATCTCCAGTTACCTCCAATTTTTCATTATAAATTTATCAGGAAAAAAATATTAATGTTTCAGCAGTAACACAAGCTTCATGGCAATAAGCCCTCTCTTTTACATCATTATAACTTTATGTGCTGGTTTCATATCGTTATTGCTTTGATGCCATTGACAAACTAAGGAAGCGATGGCTCACACTTACAATATGAGTTCATAGATAAGGATAACAGCATTGCAAATGCTATTCATGCAGTAAGCCCTCCATGTGTGTATTGTTATTTGTCAAATAGTTAATTGAAATGTTACAGAAACTGATTGCTAACTGTAAATATTGCAGAGTGAAAAAGAGGAGACCAAAACTACAATGCCACAAAATCAAATTAAAGGAGATTTTCACAAGTTTGAGCTTTTGATAAGTGGTGACAAACTGGGTGATTTCACTGAAATGGAATTGTTACAGAATTTAGTGAGGAAATATAAGCAGAGCAGGCCATGCTCGAAGGGAAACTGATTGAACTGAAGGATCTGAAGGAAGAACAATCAGCTATTGCTCAACTGCGAAGGCAATTAGATGAAAAGACAGCAAAGTTGGACTTGCTTAACACAACCATTGCTTCTTTACAGATAGAGAGCAAAATTCTTCAAGAGAAAATAAAAGAGGCTGTGTTGGCAGAGAAGCAGCTAGATATTGCCAGTAAGCGAATAAATGAGATGCAGAAGAAAAATGAAGTCAATGCAGGCCCTGTCAAGGAGCAGATACTGATGCTTCAACAGCAAGTAACTGAATTTCAGAATTATGATGATTCTGGTAGGAATGCTTTGGTCAAGAAGCTTAAATCAGTTAAAGATGTCGAGCTAAAAGTTTTGGAATTGAGGAGGAGAAACAAGGAGCTTGAGTTAGAAAAGAGGGAAGTAGGAATGAAGTTGATCACTGCACAGGCAAGAATTCAGGTAAAAACACTCCATGAAGAAAGAATCCACATATTCATTCATTATTCTCAAGCACATACAAATCACTAGTTCAAATGATATGGGTTGCTAAGATTCTAAAACCGATTTGCATCCCATGCATTGTTACTAAATCAGTTGAATTGTAAATAAATCTTAGGGATGCAAGTAATCTTCATTAGATATTGTAATAAAACTATTTATGAGCGTTCATTTAACAACTTAACCTTTTGAATTGAAGCACTTTATTCATGGGCCTTCTTTTAATAACTTTAGTTTTCTAGTTGAAATGGTCTTGAACAATTTCTAGACTCAAGGGAAAGCCTTCCTTAGAATTCCAGAAACTGGTGTAATACCTAAAATATGAGTAGATTGGTATGAGTTATACTGTTAAGAATTGAGAATATACTATACGATACGAGTGATGAGGCTGCTTAACCATAAAGATTTACGCAGGCCTACATTAGAACCAAACAATAGGAGAAGGCATCAAAATCGTTTTGTCTTTAAATAATTTTTTCCTTGAAATATTGACTATTGCCATTGTTTTCAAATAATACCAATTCTTTCTAAATTTAATATCTGTCCTGTGAACATCATGACTCAAGAGTATGACCAATTTAACACTTACCCTGAGTTATTGATGGGATTAACAATTTACTTCTATACGAAAAAAAGTTGGCCAACATAACAACAACAATAACAACAAGGTATTTTCTTATTAGGTGAGGTCGGCCACATGGATCAAACGATGGCATAAAGTTCTATTATAAATTATATATTTAGATAGCCTATTTAAATCTAAATTTTTCTTAATAGTTTTGCCTATAGTTTTCGTGGTCTTCTTCGACCTCTAATTATTGGACTACTCTCCATCTAATCTACTTTTCTTACTGGGGCTTCTATAGGTCTTCTCTACACATATCCAAACTATCTAAGACGCAATTCCACAATCTTTTCTATAATAGGTGCAACTCTAACTTTCTTTCTAATGTATTCATTTCTAATTCTATCTAATTTGGTATATCCACTCATCCAACGCAATATTTTCATCTTTGCAACATTGAATTTATCCTCCTGTTGACCTTTTATTGTTCAACACTCAGTCCCATACAACATTATAGTCTTATAACTATATGATAAAATTTACCCTTAAACTTGAGTGGCACTCTCCTATCACTGATAACAACTGAAGCATTTTTTCATTTCATCCATCCTGGTTGAATCCTATGGTTTACATCTTCCTCTATTTGCCCGTTATGTTGTATGATAAAGCCAAGATACTTAAATCAAGTGACTTGTGGTATGGTATGTTCTCTGATTTTCACTTCTATACTAGAATTAGTGTGTCTCTTACTAAACTTACATTCCATATACTCTGTTTTACTTCTAGTTAAACAAAATTCATGATTTTTTAAAACAAGTTTCCACATCTCTAACTTATCATTTATTTTCTCTCTCGACTCTCTAACTAGGACTATATCATTTGTAAAGAGCATACACTGTGGTACCAGTTCTTGGATATGTTCAGTAAGCACATCTAAAACTAAAGTAAAGAGATAGGGGCTCAAAGTTGACCCTTGATGTAAACCAATAGTTATCAAAAAATCCTTAATGGGCCCCTTTAAGTTTTCACACTAGTTGTAACCTCATTATACATATCATGAATTGCTCAAATATATGCAATACAAACTCCTTTTTTTCTCCAAAGCTTTCCACAAAATATCTCTTGACACCCTATCATATGCCTTTTTTAAATCAATGAACACTATAGATAAATCTTTTTGATTCCTTCGATATTTCTTCATTAATCTACGTAATAAGTATATCGTTTCCATAGTCAACCTATTAGGCATAAAACTAAATTAATTCTCTGTAACTTGAGTCTTTTGCCTTAATCTTTGTTCAATAACCCTTTTCCCATAATTTCATAATGTGGCTCATGAGTTTAATTCCTTCATAGTTTGCATAGTTTTATATGTCCCCCTTATACTTATAAATAAGAATTGAAGTATTTTTCCTCCACTCATCAGGCATTTTCTTGGATCTCATAATCTTATTAAATAACTCTGTGAGCTAACTTATATCTTTCACTCCTAAACATTTCCATTCTTCAATAGGTATATTATCTGGTCCTCCAGCTCTACCATTCTCCATCTTTTTCAAGGCTTCTTCTACCTCTGCCTCTCGAATCCTACAATAAAAGGTGTAATTTTGATCTTTTTCTGTAGTGTCTAGGCTATTTGAGTGCAATGAAAATCTATGTCCTTCATTAAAAAGCCTATGAAAATAGCACTTTCACCTTTCTTTAATATCTTGCTTTGTGACCAAAACTTTTCCTTCTTCGTCTTTAATATATCTCACTTGGTCAACGTTTCTTGTCTTTTTTTCTCTACTTTTAGCAAGTTTATAAATACTTCTTTCCCCAACTTTAGTGTCTAAGGATTGATATAGCCCATCAAAAGTCCTAACTTTCACTTCGCTCGTCGCTTTTTTAGTATCTTTCTTAGCTACTTTATATTTTTTCCAATTTTTTTTCATTTTTACACAAAGACCATGCTTTATAACATTCTATTTTAACTTTAACCTTATTTTGTATGCTTGTATCCTACCACTAAAATTCTTTATCCCTAGGTCCAAAACCTCTTGATTCCTCGAGCATCTCTTTTGTAACCTTCCCAATCTCTTTAGCTATTTTGTTCCACATATCATTTGCACTTCCTTATACCTCTCATGATCCATCCTCCAGAATCCTTCTCTGCAAGTTCTTTTCTTTATCACCTTTCAATTGCTACCACTTTATCTTTGTCATCTTATCTTGACTTTTACTTTTTACTCTTCTCTTAATTCGAATATCTATCATTAAGACCTTATGTTGTGTAGTCAAACTCTCACCAAGTATAACTTTGTAATCCATGTAAATCTTTCTGTCCACTTTCCTTAATAGAAAGAAATCAATTTGAGAACATATCCTCTCACTTTTATACGTGATAAGATGCTCTTCATGCTTCTTAAAACAAGTGTTAGTTATAGTAAAATCAAACGTTAAAGATAAATCTAAAATAGTTTTACTCTCTACATTTGCTTTTCTTAAACCATATCCCCTATACGAACCCTCATAAACTCTAGATATACTCTTAACATGACCATTAAGATCCCCTCCTATGAGAATCTTTTTCCCTAAAGGTATTTTTTGAACTAAACATTCTAAATCTTCTTAAAACTCTATCTTATAGTGCTCTTCTAATCTTACTTGTGGTGTGTAAGCACTAATAACATTAAAAATTTCTCTTTCCACTATAAATTTTAACGCTATAATTCTGTCTCCTAATCTTTTTACATGTATCATAGTTTTTTTTTAATACTTATCCACAATTATACCTACTCTATTTCTAGATTTAATTTTACCAGTATACCAAAGCTTAAAACTTGAAGTGTGTAATTCTTTTACTTTTTTTCTTACCTATTTAGTTTCTTGTAAGCACATAAAATTAATCTTTATCCTAATTATAGTATCTAGTATTTCTATTTATTTATCTGTAAGTGTACCTATATTCTAAATTCTAAAATGAATCCTACTTTCGTGAATTAACTTCTTTACCCACATTCGTTCACAAAAATGTAGGAACCCTTGCTTATTTTTCACTACACCCAGGTGGTGATGCAATAGCTCTTGCTCATTTGACATTGTACTTGAGCTATACAACGTATTACTTTCGGGCAATGCCCTAGTATTAACGTTAATATATCATTTATCCATATCATCAAGATTCGATGAAATTTTATGTTGACTGTTGACTGTCAATTGCCGAACACAACCCTCATCTTTTTTTCGGACTTGGGACCGACTATGAAATGATTTACATTAAAGTACAGCATAAGCAGAGTTAAAAAGTTAGCCAACATAAGAGAGGAAATAACTTGTTTAAGGCACGTCAATGAAGAACTTTTAGAGAAAGTTGAAAGATTGCAGGAAAATAGATTTGACATGGTCCAAGAACTTGTGTATTGACGGTGGCTTTACACATGCTTGAGATTTAAAGTCCGTAATCATCAAAGACAACCTAGAAAGGCCTCAATACATGATTACAGCCAGAATTCAAGCAAAGAATCATATATTAAAACTAATGCATCATCATATGAACCTGAACTCGATAGCGTCTCTTCTTATGCCATCTTGCTTGAGAGTGATGAAATTGATTCTACTACCTTTGAAAGCTCCTCCAATAGTCAAAGTAGCAGTAACAAGAATCCTAGTTTGCTTAGAAGATTGAAGAGATGGAGAAAAAGCAAAGATGACTCTAAAGGAATTTCATCAAAAGATAGATCCTTTAAAGGAAATTCTCCAAGCAGTTATGGGCGCCTAATTCAAAGATTATCCATGTCAATGGCTCCAGCAGATAATGATGATGAGATAGTGCATAATTCTTCCAAATCTTTGGAGACAACAATTTACCCAATATTAAAGATAGTCTCATTCAATGATTCAGTTAAACCATCTACTTACTATTATATATTAGAGGTACATGAGGATTTAATAACAGATGACAAGGAAACAAAGTCTAGCCAAAGTGTGGAAGAGAGTTCTAGTATCACGAGCTACAACAAACGTGAGGCGGAGCAATATGAGAAACCAAGCAATTCAAATGAATATGCAAGTGATAACCCCAGTAAATATGATACCATTGTTCAGAATGAAGCAAACAAGAATGAAATTTGTCTTTCAAAGGAAATACCTTTAGGCATGGTTTGGTTGGAGGATTTTGGAGAGAAGGGGAGGGGAGGGAAGGGTTTTCCTTTGTTTGGTATGAAAAAATTGGAAGGGAGGGGAGGCAAAATACCCTCACCCCTCCCCTCATCTCCCTCCCTTCCAAAAGTGAAAATTTTTGGAGGGGAAAGAAATTTTTTAGTTTTATTTGACTAAATTACCCTTACTTTTTGTAACATCTGATCCCTCTATAAACGTGAGAAATGCAATATTCAATTTCTCCGTAAACGTCAGAAATAGGCCAAATATAAAAGGAAGTCCTCAAAATAGAAGGAATTAGGGTCAACTAAAATTATGATAAACTTTTAAATATTAAAAAATAAGAATTTGAGGTTTAAGATACCCAAAAACTAGAGTCAGAAGAGCTCAAAAAATTTGTCGAAAAAAGTAGGGGCATTTTTGTAATTTTTGAAAAATTTGGAAAAATCATACGAGGATTTTTTAAATGAAAATTTTGAGCTTTTTGGGGTTCTCAGAGGCCCTGAATACCATGGAAACCCTTAGAACAGTTGAAACTCCTCCGGTGAGCGATTTTCGACCGTTGGTTGACCGAAAGGTTCGAAATTATTTTAGATCTTTTTTGAGTGATTCCAAAGGTAATTCTTATGATTAAGAGCTTAAGGAATATAATGAAAAAGATAAATTTCAAAAAGGAGTTGAAATAAGCCCAAACGAACAAAACTACGAAGAGGGACTAAATTGCAAATTTTAAAAGTTGCTTAAATGAATCCCTAGGCTTATAAAAACGTACCACCTCTGGTCAGATCTCCTCACCAACTCTCCCATATGTTAAAATAGAATTAAGAAAGGCTGAGAGTGGCGAACAAGAAGGGAGGCCAAAGAAGGAAGAAAAAGCTTTGAAAAGTAACAGAGGTGGAATTTTCGGATTTGGTGAGGGGAGGCTAGCCAAGTGAAGAACAAACCAAGAAAACCAAGAATCCAAGGTATTTTACTACTTCCTAAGCTGAGGTCTCCTTACTCCTCTTCTCTTCAATTCCCCCCCATGTAAGACCAACCATGAGGGATTAAATTTCTGGCCAAACCAAGAATGAATCACATGAATTAGGGTGTGGGAATTTAGAATATGCAAAGGAAACCAAGTAAAAGTCATTAAATTTCAAGTTAGCAAAGTGTAGGATTCTTGAAGAGTTTATAAAATCTATTTTGATTTATGAATTTCTTAGGCTATGTAAGTATTTAATTGAGCTTCTAAAACCTCTAGGAAGTCTCCCAAGTGACTCTCCCATCAAGGAAAAATTGAAAATCCCTTGAACCCCAAATGCTTCCATAATGTCGGCCTAGGCTAGAAAGAGTACCAAGGGGAAGTTTTAATTTGTTTCAAGCTTATTTTTGAGTCATGTAGGATGGAAGAGGATGAGAGAAAGCCTTGAAAAAATTTTAGAAGCCATAGATAGTGAGATGGAGGTGTAGGCTCCATAATGTAGTATAATGAAGCAACTCCTAGTTAGGCTCCTTAAAATAATTGTGTGATGACTCCAAGGGGTCTAAATGGAGTCAAGAATCATAGATTAAAGGAGAGAAGAGAGCAAAGATCATGAATTTTTGTAGTTGCTTCATTAAGTGCCTTATGAAAGCATAATGGAGCCATAAACTAAAGTAGCATCATGTAAAGTGTGTATAATGCCAAGGCTTGTTCTCATGAGTAATTCATGTTTCTTTTGGTGTGTCTAGGCCAAGAGAAATGGTCTCCACCTTCTTGGGTGTGTGAGGTCAAGGGAGAGGAGTTAAGGCTTAAGAAAAAAATGTGTGAATGAAAGCAAGGTAGCTCTCTCCACCTTCTCTCATGCATGGATGTGTGTTTAGCTTGTTTTAAAATATGTGTATGTGTATTTTCAAGGCATGAAAAGTATGCTAACATGATCTTGTTTGCCATGATTTCATGATGTCATGTTATGTTTTCAAGTGAGTGTATGATGTTTCTTGAGTTTGCTTGAGTGTAGAGAGATCAAGAACTCTTCACTATGGTAAAGATGAGCCAAGAACCCTTGAATTTAGTTGAGACAAAGTAAAGTCTCCCAAAAGTAAAGTGGGCTCCCAAGAGTATGGTTGAATTCAAAGTGCTCAAAGAATGGGTGAGGCAAGTCCAAAATCCATGAAGAGAAGTGTGAAACCAATCCAAACATTTGGTAAGTTCTTAAATGTCTTGTATGACTTGTTCACATGCTAAACTTGCTTCCTAAATGCTCATGAATTGTATTATATCCATGCATGCATTTTTAAGGCTTACTTTACATATATTATGTATGATTGAATGGGAAATGAGCTATTGGGATTCTTTGAATCTCATCCCCTCCTCTCCAATGCTCTAACATACTAGGTGGACTAAGTAACTATGGCAATGAGAACCAACAGCATTGAAGAAGAGAGATTGATATTCATATGTCTAGCTTTTACCTTTTTTGAACCATAATGATGTTCAATGATGTATATGGTTATTATAAATGGCACATGACCCTTGAGACATATGTAAATATGATATTATGTGATGTACACATGTATGGATATGATGTATGAACTTTAGAAATAAATTTGGGTATATAATGCCAAGTTATGCAAATTGGAAGTTTGATGGAAATGTACATAAGTGTGGGTTGAAGGGTCGAAATGAGATGCATGAGGTTGGAGACCATTTGGGTAGCACACACAAGTCTTAAATGTACTTTTAGACTTGCCTAAAAGGTGCCAAGACCAAGGGAAAGCCATTTGTCAAGTTTGGTATCCCATATAGAGCCAAATTTGACCATAATAAAACCCTATATCACTTTTTGACCAAATGAGTTAGTTTTGATATGAGATTTGGCATGCAATTAGGTCTCATTAAAATTTTTTTGTGAAGTTAAAGATCATAATTTTTGGAGATCTACAGAATATTTGATGAATTTTCAAAATAAGTAAAATTTTATAGTTTTGGTCTGCTGCACTATTCATATGGTCTGAAAATGAATTCTGTCACATGAGGGTCAAACGATGTCCAATTGCCATGAAATTTTATAAGAAAAAATAGACAATCACAGTGACTTGTGCCAACTAGAAGCACCTCATTTGGAGTCTAGAGAGGGAGAAATAAATTTTTGAAATTTTTGTCCAATATTAGTAAATTTGTCCGACCAGAAGTACTGTTTCATTTAATTCTGAGGTCTAAGCTTCATGAACTGATCTAGAGATATTTTTCCTCTCTAGTTAACATCTACATTTTTTTAGATTGGTATCATTTGCATGGATTGGTTTTTTGTGGAATTAATTGGACATTTTCAAAGTTTTCTGCAGAATTCTGTGACAGTTCCAGATTTCAATCGGACCTTTGGACCATTTTGGATGTCAAGTGTCCTCTATGATGCATGTTATGGTTTGGGCATATTTTTATTGTGAAGTAGACATCCAAAACTTTCCAAAATGACTAAAAACACATGATTTAGATTTTTCTAGATTTAGTTATGATTTTTTAAAATTTGTCCAGAAAAGAGGCCAATTCTGGCCGAGAAGGAACTTCCATTTTCCATGCTCCATTTCGGTTTCCATCAGTTGTGGGCATGATTTTATGATGCAAATGAGTTGTAATGATATAATTAAATATGAGGATATATAGTATGAGCTCCCACAGTCTACATGACACTGATTCAAATTTTTAAATATAGCGCAATGCAAAAATACTCCTATTTCCCTTGCTTTTTCTATGGGAATCCTATATGTTTCATGATATTATGTCATTTAAAAACATAAGATGAGTTAGGATTTATGGTGTTACATTTTTACTTTCACTTAAAACATAATGCAGATCTTATTTTTTTAATAGAGTTCAAGATAATTTTTTATAAAAATAAAAAATATTTTCTAAATAAAAATAAAAAAATATTTTCTATAATAGAAAGCAAGAAAAAGCCTTTTTTAAATAAAAATATCTAAAAAAAATTTAATTCTAATATCATAAGAGTATAATTGTCCATTTAATTTTATCTCTCCTCCCTTTCCTTCCTTAACCAAACAAGATTTCATTAAACTCCCTCCTCTCCCCTCCCCTCCCCTCCCTTCCTTTTGGTTGAACCAAACACTACCTTAAGAAAGGAGAAAGTCATGGCAAAGATTGACAAGGTTAAACTGAAAAACCAAGCGGTGCAGCTGGTAGCCTTCTTCTTCTTCATTTTATTTATCCTACTAGCATATTTCCGAATAAAGTAATAGCCTGCTTATATGAAACTACAGTGAAACACTATCATGTATCCTATTTTGAAAAGTTAGACAGCATTTGACTGTTGATACTCAATATTATGTACCTAATATTAAAAAAAAAATTGATATATATATATATATATATAATGTATAGAAGCATTGATATTGATATGAATAAAAGATATCACATTACACAACAAATTATGTTACCTATTAAATGTAATTGAATTGTCGTGGCGAATGTTGAATACATCTCAAATATGATACATCTTTATTCTCCAAGTATGGGTGCTTCGTAGGGAGGGTGAAAACCCGATTAGTTTTTTCTCAGTTTATATATGATGATATTTTTCTCTTAATTCATTTTCCATTCTACGTTGATTTTCATTTATTTTGATAAAGAATATTATTAAATTAACAATGGAAATCCAGTCGTGATAGGAACAGGACGAATTCCAATAAGACTACATTTCTTGAGTCTATCATGATATGCTTGTAAAACACAAGGTGGGGTAAAGCGCATTTGGTGATTGAAACCCAGGACTCCTATGTAATACTTTTAAACCTCTTGACTCTACAAAACCAAAGACTCAAAATCAAACCTAGAAAGCTTTCACGTGAACAGGATATATGGCTTGATCAAATTGCTGAACACCATACTTGAATACACCACAGCACAGCTGATCCCTGTATCGATTCCTTCCTTCATAACGAATAAGTCTCAATCTCAATCACCAGAATTCCCTCCTCCACGTGTACCCTTGCGTGTCTCCAAATAGGGCCCTCCTCCTCCCATCTGTCCCTCTTCAACACATTCTCTTCTTTTACGCTTTAACCACTCTGTTCCCCTTTCTCCCCCAAAAACCTTCAGCTCTCTCCACCATGGCTGACAGTTATGCAAGCTCAGTCCACACCCAGAGAGCCACAGTTCCAACCAATATCTCATCCGCATTTCTTCAAAGACTTCATGAGCATGCTCCGAACTCCACCCAACTAATCGGACTCTTGACGCTTTTAATAACCGGATCCGTCTTGCTCCTCCTTACCGGCCTAACCGTCGCCGGAACCTTTCTGGGTCTGATCTTTTTCACGCCTTTGATCATCATATCGAGCCCGATATGGGTCCCGGTCGGAACCGTTCTCTTCCTCGTCGTCGCGGGGTTCTTGTCCATGTGCGGATTCGGGATCGTCGTTGTCGCTGTACTCTCGTGGATGTACCGGTACTTCCGGGGGCTTCACCCGCCCGGGTCGGACGGGATCGACTATGCCAGGAACCGGATTTACGACACGGCAAGCCACGTGAAGGACTATGCTAGGGAATACGGCGGGTACTTGCAAAGTAAGGTGAAGGATGCGGCTCCGGGCGCTTGATTCAGGAATGACCGAACCGGAGTTTGCCGGTTCGGTTTTGTTTGTCAATCGCATCGCATTACATTGAACAAGTCGGACCGGGGTTTTTTAGCTCGCTTCTATTATGCGTTGTGTTTAACTGTTTGTTTTCTTGGTCTGTTCATAAGAAAAAACTGTTTATTTATGCGTTAGACTTGCTTGGTGTTTTGATTCTGCTATGGGAACCACGAATAGAATCTATGCAAAAGAAATTTTCGAGGCTTTTTTATTTTATTTTATTTGCTTTTTATTATTATTGGTGATACACGTCGGTCATGGAAAGAAAGGCTGGGGAAAGCATCTGCAGAAGGTAAAAGAAGCACTAAGAACGAGTAAAAAGAAAAAAGAATGAGAAAATCTTTTATGGACACATGACTGTTAGAGAGATTAAAATGGAATTTACAAGAATGCTGGTCTTATAAAACTGTGATCTGTTCATTTTGTCATTAGTGGAATTAGAATTAGAATTAGCACTCATGATCCTCTCTAGAGTGTTCTTTCTCATAACAAATCAGGATATTAATTTAAATAGTCTAAACTTATTTTATTTTTAAACATACCAAAAATAGTTGTTGCTGTTTTCCTACATTTTCCTTGGTGAATTTCTTTGTATTTAACAAATGGTATGCTTCAAAGCTGTTTGATGTTTCTGTCAGTGTGAAACTGTAGTTTATAATGACGTAGACAAACGACTAGTAAGAAGTAGTAAGCAAGTTGTTAAAATTTTTAGTATTTTTTTTAAGGTTAAAATACACAAAATTTCTTTTAATTTAGAGTCATGTGTAATTAACTTTTTTTTCTTCTTTAAAAGTTTATAATTGACCCTCCAAATTGTATGTTAAATTGTTAAGTTAATTAATGGAGCTTCTCTACGTAAGATAAGCCTAGTCCCCGTGGCCACGCGGGCAAAATGTTCATTTCGAAAATTGTCCCTCTTCTTCTTCCTTTCCATATCAACTTCCTCTTCTCAATGTCTTCCCTTTCTGAAATATAAAAGACCCTTTAATTTCTACATTATCAACTTCTTACATGGATTTGAGCACTAGCAAGTAGCCCATGATTTCTCCCCTTTGGTGAAAGTCTACAGAAATGGTCGTGTAGAGAGGCTTATAGGCACCACTATCATTCCCCCATCCTTTGACCCTAAAACCAACGTCAAATCCAATGATGTTGTAATCTCCAATGAATTTGCCATTTCTATTAGGTTTTGTGCTTCCAAAATCATCAATTCGAACCCTCTACACATCTACTTCCATGGCGAAGGCTTCGTCATTGAAAGTCCCTTCTCCCCATAGTAACACAACTATCTTAACTTTGTTGTCTCAAAGGCTAACATCATCGATGTTTTTGTTAATTACAGAAGAGCCCTAAAACACCCCATTCTAATTCCCCCACGATCATGGACTTTGCTCAGATGGGTTGTTTCCTATTTTTGCAAAAATGGTTTTGAAGAATTGTTGAACTGTCACCTACGACAAATCGATGATGAGCTTACGTAGGGTATGGACCAAGGGTGTTTTTGTTGGAAGAAATGACAACGGTGGAGTTGAGGAAATTTAAAAGTTGCATAAGGATGGGAAGCTTGAAAAATTACTTAAATACTATGAAAAAGTAGATGATGATGGTGGAGAAGATGGTAATAGATTATATGAAGCCTATGGTGATATATGATTTATGCCTAATGAACCATGTTTTGGAAGTTGTAAAACTTACTACAAAGCTGATGAAGAAGAGGAACTAGTGAGGAGTTCCAACATTGCCCCAGTTGTAATAATAATGGGTTAATCTGCAACTTCAAAATGAAGAAAGGGAGAGGAAGAAGATGAGAAAGAGATACAATCTTTGAAAGGACCATTTTGCCTTTGTTGCCAAGTTAGATTCTACATGGAATAAGGTGATCTGACGTTGAGAAACTCTGTTAGTTGACTTAACAATTTGATTAATGAAGAATGTTAATTGTACGAAATCAATAATTTGAGAGATCAATTGTAAACTTTTATAGGAGAGGGGGTTAACTGCACATAACATTAAATTAAATAGGGTTATGTACATTTTAGACCTTTTTTGAATATAAGAATTAAGTAATAATCTTGGTGTACTTAAGTCACTACCAAAAAAAGGAGATTTTGCAATAGTTGCATTGCAGTGGTTCCAAAAACCGTTACTAATAACAATTTTTACAATGCTTCATACAATCATTGCAATTTTGTAGCAATTGTACAAAAACCGCTGCAAAATTGCATAGTTCCCAAAAATACTACGACAGCTGCAGTGGTTCAAGTAACAGTAGTTGCAACCACTGCAATTTTGCAGCGACTTTTTTAGTATTCATTAATTGAAAAACCACAGATGACATATCTCAGATTTTGGGAAGAAAAGTTTTGAAACCTAGAAGCTATTGCACTGCAATGTTATGGTCCAAGACTCCAATGCCATGAAGACAGCCGTCGTCGTTGCCTTGCTATGTTGTTGCCGTCGTGCCGTTGTCCATTTAGTCTGCCTTGTAGTCCACCATTAATCTCATCGTTTTCAACTGCATCTTTTTCATTTTTTTATTTTCAACTAATTTGATATAATTTTTTTTCAAGATTTTTTTTTTGAGATATATTGACTTCTTGTTAACTAAAAGTGGTTGATTTGTGCTAAAAATTTAGATTATTTGAATTTATCTGTTGATTTGTGAGTATTTTTTTATTTTTATTTTTATGTTTGTTATTATGCATATATGAAAACATTCTTTGATATTTTGATTTAGATTTGAGATCTTAAAAGCCCATTTCAACTTAATGTTTGTTTAGAACCCTATTTTGGCGTTGTTTATTTCCTCCATTCTTTGATATTGTTGATTTAAATTTGATAAATATATTTTTATCTTTATATTTTTTAGTCTTTCAATTAGATTTATTGCATATTTAAATTTTTTTTAAGTATTTAATTATTGTGAAGTGTAGCAGCTTTAAAATTAGTTTGACAAATTAGAAAAAAGTCAAGCTAATTATTTGAGTTTTAGATTAGGAAAATGTTAATTATGTATGTATTTAGACTTTATCTCTAAATTCACTTGCCTTTGTTCACTTTATTTTATTTTTATCTTAATTTATTATGTTTATTACTTAATCCCAATTTTTTTTTCAAATCTTATGTATGTTATTTGGTTATTTTTATACATATATAAAATAAATTTACTCTTGTTATAAAATAATGCTGTGAAATGTTTTGTTTTTTACTCAAAATATTATTTACAATAAAGTGATACTATTTTCAGTAATAGATAAATCTTAAATTGAGAGACCAAGGAACACTCTTAAATATGTGAAAAGGCTAAATAAATTTTTGGACTTCGCATTTGCTTATAAAAGTGTTGAAAGCAAGATAAGTTGTCTGTCTTAAATGCAAGTTTAACAAATGGCAAATTAGAGATGTAACATATGATCAACTGATTGTTAAACAATTTCTAAGAGGATATATTGTTTAGCTTGGATATAGGGAGGCAAGTATAGTAGAAACTATAGTTGAAATTCCTCCAAGGCCACATGTGATTTAAGATAGGATTGTTATTAATTACCTACACTACAAAAAAATATGGAATTTGCGGCGACAAAAGTCATCGCTAAAGAATCAGAAGTCGTCGCTAAAACTATTTAGCGACGACAATGTAATCGTCGCTAAGTCGCCGCAATTACAGCCGTTGCTAAAGAGATTTAGTGGCCAAAAAATTGTTGTCGCTAAAAAGACTTTTTGCGACGACAAAAATCGCCCCTAAATATATGTAATTTTGTCACTAAAACTCCAAAACTTTTGGAACCACGACATTTAGAGGCGAAAAAAGTCGTCACTAAATGTATAGTTTTAGCGACGACAAATATCTTTTGACACTAAAAACTTTTAGCGACGACTTTTGCCAATAGCTGTGGTTACTAAATGCATACTTTTAGCGACGACATGTTAGTTCAAGAGATTTAGCGACGACTTTTTCGCCGCAAAAATCCTTCTATTTAGCGACAACATTTTAGTTCAAGAGATTTAGCGGCGACATTAGTAGTTGCTAAAATTTTTTTTTATACACTATTAGCGACGACTTTAGTCGCCCTAAAAAGGGTTTTTTTTTTCAGATTTTTAGTATTTTTCTTAATTATTTTCTTCAATCCTGTTTATTAAAATAGATTTTATAATATTATAAATGGTGAAAAATAAATCTTTTAAATCTCTAATAACATACCCTTTTACAAAATCTAACATTTTAAAATACATAAGTAAAAAGAGAGCAAATCAAACTTTGCTAACAAATTTAATATATACATTACTACAAAGGTTCATCCAACAAGTATAAATACAAAAATTTGTCATATGAATAATTTTTTAAACTCACTCATACACTCCACTATTCAATGTTTAAAATAGCATTACAATATTACTAAACAAAAAGAAAAGAACAAGAAGCTAGTATTGGTAATTGCTTGAATCTTCGTAATTCAAGGGAGGGGCACTAGCATTCAATCTAGACACTTCATTTTGTTTTGTAAATGTCAAGACTTTCTCCATCAAAGCAATTACCTGTATGACAAATTGAGACCACTTTCCAATTTCAGTAAAGCATAATGTTTGAAAGACTATATATGTCATAAACAAATTAATGTCAAAAATTGAAAAGGAAAATGGTGTTATAAATTAAGATGCATTATTTGTCTTAGTTAAATAATCAATCATTAAAACTCTTAATTACTCACAAAATTATTGAGCTTCTCCACTTGAAGCATTGTTCATCAGAGGTACAGTTCCCTGCTGAAAAGAAACATAACACTAAGTTTTTTAACATTGAAAAGAAAAAAGAAAAGTGAAAAGGTACCTGTTGGAATGTGGCCATGAAGGCAGTCATTTGAGCACGAATTTCAGCTTGCATCTGTGCTTGCATTTGGGCTCGCTCCTCTTGTAGTTTTTGTTCCATTTCTTGGCGCATCTCTTCACGCACTTGTTCTATTGCAGAAGAAACTCTAGACTCCACTTCATATTCGCCGATACTTCTCTTTCTCGAGGGTTTCTTCCCATATCCCTTGCCACGCACATACCCCGATCTCTCCCCCAGTACGGTAGCTAATATCTCATCTCCAGTTAGGCGTGCCTCTTCATTTGTTACTTGTTGTTGAATAACAAGATCGTGAATGCGTGACTGTAGTGCAGGACATGAGTTAGAAGTATGGAAAATTGTACAAACAATTTGTTTAAAGTTAATGAATTTGAGAACATTACATGGATCTCCTGGGACTGCGGATCAGCCCACACTATCTCCCCCTCTTTTGTTCGACGAGTATGTTGTGCCTCCCATACTCGATCAGCTGTTGCTGGGTCCCCTGTTTCTGGGTCCCTCTACATATTTTTCAGACATTAGTATTCAAAGCTTTTTAGCATGAAAAAAAATAGTAGTGAATATAGAAACGAATTTCTCCTAAAATACAATGAGATGCTCACCAAAGACTCTTCAACCTCTGTAAATGAGCGGGTACTACATGTATGTAATGTTACCTGCTTTGACCTATTTCTACTACTTGCAGCCTGCATATAAAGCCAAAGTGTTGTTAATGATAATTTTAATTAATAATAGTACAACTGCAATAAAGTTTGAACTAAGGACCTGAAACTTATCGGACTTAAAGTGCTGAATTAGCCAATCCCAATCTTCAAGGCTAACATCATTTGGTTTTGCTGCCTGCCTTTCCTCGTCAGTCATGTAGTTCTTATATATTTTTGACAACGAAGACTTCCAATTCTTAAAGAGTCGTTGCATCGAGTCCATGCAGTAAGACTTGAATGCCATCTCCTGTTGAGGATCGCAAACTTCAAATTTGTCCTATACATTAAAAATAGAATAGCAAATTCAAATTATAAGTAGTTATAATTGCAAATATAACATAAGTATTTGCATATTAGTTAAAGATATGCATTTAAAATATGTAACTTGTTACCTTCACTTTCAACCACATGGTGTCCCCATCTTTATTTGCAATATCTTTCCAATCACCATCTCTTAAGGACACAGTAGTCCGCACCACCCAACCAATGTAACTAGATAAGTCTCGAGCTCCATCTCCAATCGGGCGTTCAGTAGTCCTAGACATGGTAATTAAGATCTTGTTGCCAAATTTTGTTTTAAGATCAACTCCTAAACACTTATACTTCCCTCGACCCTTTTTAACAGTGCTGCAAGAAGCTGAACAATATAGAAAAAGAAAACGATTAGATTATAATACATAAAAAATAAATATACTTATATATGACACAAGGCAAAAAATTAACCAAACACTTATATTGTTTCCCTTGCTTACCTGCACTACTCTGATTTTGTGATGGTTGGGTAAAAGGTGAACCATCTTGTTCTTGTTCTTCCTCACCAATTGGCTCTAGTGGCAATGGAGAATATTGAGCTTCTAGAGCTTCTAGTGCATCATGCTCAAGTTGCCCTCTCGTACGTGGTGGGGATGCAATATCACTCGTATTATTCTGCCTCCCCCGTCCATTTCCACGTCCTAAGCCTCGTCCGCCTCGTCCAGCCTCTCTCCCACGCCCAACACTTGACATTTTCTATATCATTCCACATTTATTATGAGAATAAGGTAGTTGAACAATGTCAATTTGTAAAATTATAAAACTTTTAACCAAGAAATGAATTATCAGAAGGGAAGTTTTAAAAATTTAAAACAATGATAATAATAATAATAATAACAACCTTATAGAAACTGTCATAATTATCGCTTATTATGTGTTATAACTTATTATGATCGAAAACCTTATTGACAAGGTATTGGTCAAGTCAACAAGATCTTGGCTTTTATAAGTTTCTCAATTAAAGAATACCTTGTTGTAAGATAACAAATCCTGTTGACAAGGTTTCAAACTTCTCTCTGTTGACAAGGTTTCTCAATTTAATATTTTAGTCATTTATTATACGTACCATTAAATATCATAGAATCTTAGTTAATCTTGGTCTGTATCTGTGGTGTCAGTATCGACTTCATCATCCTCCCTAAGTATGTCTTCTGAATCTCCTTTGTCAGTGGATACATCCTCATCATTGTCATCAATGAATTCATATTCTGCATTAATTGCACTTGGGCATTGTGTTCGTAGACGTTCGCTTGAATGGTTTAGAGTCTTTGGAGCAACATCATCTCTTTGCAACTGGACCACAAAGTCATTTCCCACATTATCGTCAAGGACCACATATAGTTCGATCTCATCTTATTGATATGCCTCATCGATGGGCCCTCCTTCAAAGTCCCCACTAACGTCATCATCAGTCACCTCAGGCATATTGAACAGGTCACGAGGATTTGTCTTGACAACAATGAGCCAATTTGCATCAACTATGTCATTTAAATAGAATACTTGTTCGGCTTGATATGCTAAGACAAATGGCTCATTAGAGTTGAGTGAATAATGGGTATTCACGCTAGTGATTCCAAATTTATCAACCTTGTATCCTCTTCCTAGATGAGCCACATCCCACCAATGACACTTGAATAAATGCACTTTTTTATGCCCAATATATGACAACTCATATATGTCATCTAACACACCATAGTACTCTTTATTCTCGTCTTCATCATCACCTTTCACAAGTATTCCACTATTATCTGTTCTTCGGCCTAAGGCATGATCTTTTGTGTGGAATCTAAACCCATTCACTGTAAATGCTGAGTAGCGGTGAACCACTTTGAATGGGCCAATTGCTAAACTCTTGAGGTCATCATTAGCCTTACCCTGTGCGCTTAACTTTGCAACCTACAATGAGAGATGAGAGATCACCATTGATAAATTCTGTTATGATCAAAATTTATCACATAATTTGTACATTCCTAACGTGGTGTCCAAAAACTAACCTGTTCACGAAACCATTTTGGGAACTCTTTAACTGTTGATCTGTGCATTTCCATCTGCTTCTTATGCTCCCTGCAATGAATAACATAATTAAGGTAACAAATTCTTGAAGAAGTTATTATTTGGAAGGAGTTACCAAGCTCCACGAACGTACTCTATGAATGGCCAAACCTCTTCACAATTGTGGAGCACATACATACAAGCTTGATTGAACTCCACATTAGAGAGGAATCTTGATTCGTAACCTCCCCGGACTTGGCCACTTTTATTGAAGATGGATGTCTCATCCTTTCCCATAAGTCCATCATCGTTTCTGACAGGCCTATTGAACTTGGTGGGGATGTCTTTCAAGTAACGGGAGCAAAAAGTAAGACATTCATCTGCCAAATATCCTTCGGCTATTGAACCTTCTGGTCGAGCCTTATTGCGAACATATGTTTTTAATGTCCGCAAATACCTAAATACATAAGAGGATTTGAATAAAGAATTTAACATAGAGTATTAATAAAATTTATAAAAGGCATATCTAGTGTAGTAAGTTACCTCTCGATAGGGTACATCCACCTATATTGTACTGGCCCTCCGAGCTTTGCCTCTCTTGCCAAATGGATAGGCAAGTGGATCATAATATCAAAGAAGGCTGGTGGGAAAACCATTTCCAATTTACATAATGTGCTTGCAATTTGGGATTCAAGATGATCAAGAGCCTCAGTTGTTAGGCACTTGGAACATAAATTCTTAAAGAATTTACCCAACTCTAATATAGGTTCAGATACCTCATTGGGCAACAAGCCACGTAATGTTATAGGGAATATATCTTGTAACAAAACATGGTGGTCATGGCACTTCAATCCATAGATTTTTTTGTCACGAACATTAATACATCGTGATAAATTTGAAGAGAAGGCATCAGACACTTTCAAAGTAGCTAGGAAGTTACAAACTTTTAACTTTTCTTGTGGGGACAATGCATAGCAAGCAACTGGAATCAGAACTTTGTTTCCTTCTTCTATCGGGTGTAATTCAGATCTAATTCCCATGTCAACCAAGTCATACCGACTCTTTACTGTATCTTTTGTTTTTCCAGCTAATCCCATAACAGTTGACACGATGTTATCTGAAACATTTCTCTCAATGTGCATAACATCAAGGTTGTGTCGAATCAATAATGTTTTCCAATAAGGTAAGTAGAAAAAGATACTTTTTTTTCTCCAATTAAATACCCCAGTGACATGGCCACGCTTTCGTTTTTGACCTTTCCCCAGAGTTACATTACCTAGTGCTCGTAATTGACAAAGTGCCTCATCACCGGTTAAAGGAGAGGGTGGAACTCTATGCTCAACTTTTCCATCAAATGCCCTTCGATTTCGTCGCCATGGATGATGGGTTGGCAGGAAGCGACGATGGCCCAAGTAGCACAACTTATTTCGTAACGAAATAGAATATGTATCTTTATGGCAACAGGGGCATGCAAGTTTTCCTTTTGTAGACCATCCTGATAGGTTCCCATATGCTGGGAAGTCATTAATTGTCCACAATAATGCTGCACGTATCTTGAAATTAGACTTCTTATAGGCATCATATGTCTCTACTCCTTGCTCCCATAATTCAAGTAACTCTTTAATCATTGGTTGGAGGTACACATCTATGTCATCACCTGGACTTTTGGGGCCTGGAATTAAAAGAGTCATCATAAAATATGGGTGCTTCATACATTGCCATGGTGGCAAATTATATGGAACTAATACAACTGGCCAAATACTATGATTAGTACTCATATTTCCCCAAGGCTGAAACCCATCACTTGCTAGGCCCAACCGAACATTTCTTGGATCACTACAAAATTCTGGATGCTGCTGATTAAATGATTTCCATGCAATAGAGTCAGCTGGATGCCACAAAACACCATCATCAATGCGTTCCTCATTATGCCACCTCATCTCCTTAGCTATATGGTGAGACATGTATAGCCTTTGTAGCCTAGGCTTTATAGGAAAATATCGTAGCACTTTATGAGGAATTTTCTTTCCTCTATGACTGTTTGACTTCCATCGAGGCATATTGCACTTAGGACATGACTGAGCATTGGTGTGCTCTTGCCAATACAAGATGCAGTCATTCTCACATGCGTCAATCTTAGTGTAATTCATTCCTAACTCTTGAATAACTTTCTTTGCTTCGTAGTAGGAGTTAGGTATTAATGCCCCTTCCGGAAGAACATCCTTAAATAAACTTAGTAATGAATCCATGGATTTGTTGCTCCAATGGTTAAGACACTTAAGGTGGAGTAACCTAACTATAAAAGAGAGTTTAGAAACTTTGTCACAACCTGGATAGAGATCAGTCTGAGCAGCCTGCAAGAAGTCAAAGAACTGTTTTGCCTGCTTATTAGGTGGCTCATGGTTTTCTGACTCACGGTTCCCTTTATTTGAATCTTCGTGACCATATGCATCATGGAGCATCCCAATAATATCATCTTCTTCATCGGTTTCATCAACTATATCATCAGCTACCTCACCACCATTATCTTGATGCAATGAACTGGAAGCACCAAGACGAACTTCTCCATGTGAGTCCCACACTTCATAACTTGGGCTGAAACCCTTCCTTAATAAATCTGCCCTTACCTCAATGCGAGTCTTCCATTCTGTATTCCTACACCCCTTGCATGGCATCGAATCATATTTGTCACCCTTGGCTGATTAA
Source organism: Erythrophleum ivorense (assembly GCA_026724425.1). Lineage (NCBI taxonomy): Eukaryota > Viridiplantae > Streptophyta > Magnoliopsida > Fabales > Fabaceae > Erythrophleum > Erythrophleum ivorense. The sequence goes on from JAIUCV010000941.1 coordinate 102,912, forward strand.
AGGCCCATTGTAAAAACTCATCAACTCCTCGTCTGTATACTGGATTAACTCTATTATTGATCTTTATCCAACTTTTATCCATCTCTGTTACTTCCTACATTTTAATCAACATCATTGCAAGTTAAGTTGTGGACAAGTCAAATCTTTTTACATGTAAAGAATTATATATTTATGTTAAGTCCATGCAGTCACATCTCTGCTTAACTTTGTTCTAGTTACATGTAAAGAGTTACATGTAAAGAATTATATACTTATGTTTTAGTTCAGATCTCCAAGTTTTAGATCTGAACTAAAACCAAACTCTGTTCTAGTATAAAACATAATGAGGGAAATTGATAAGTTATAAGATATTGTTGATAGGGTAACAGATCTTGTCGACAAGATAAGACCTTGTCGACAAGATCTCAAATTTAACAAAGAAAAATTGAAGACCTTGTTGATTAGATAAGACCTTGTCGACAAGATCTCAAATTTAACAAAGGAAAATTGAAGACCTTGTCGATAGGATAAGACCTTGTCAACAGGATCTTCTACCTCATGACAGAATAATCTATAATTGAGAAGTTTTGAAGAAACTCAAAGTTAGGCAACTCCTTTAGAATCTTCTTAATAAGGTCTTAACTATAGAAAGGTAGAATACATAATGTATGATGGTATGACACACATAGGTATGGAAATAGGACAAAATGTAATTTGAACACTAAGTTTACAGCACTTAAAAAACTTAAGCACCATACTTCATCCTAAAAAAAAATAGCAATCCTCAACAGTATTAAGGCAACAAAATTGGACTAAATCTCTAAAGTACATATAAGAACTTAAAGGCATATATCGGAGTTTAGGCACATATAAGAACTTAAAGGCATATATCAGAGTTTAGAAATCTATAGAACTTATAGGCATATATCAGAGTTTAGGCACATATCAGAACTTATAGGCATATATCAGAGTTTAGGCACATATCAGAACTTATAGGCATATATCAAAATTAACACCAGACTTCAGCAGTATCACAGCAAACTATCAAGGCAACAGAATTGGACCAAATCTTTAAAGCACATATCAGAACTTAAAGGCACATTTCAGAATTTATAAACACTAAATTTATAGCACTCATCAAACCTACAGCACTTATAAGCACCAAACCTACAGAACTTATGGGTCTATATCAGAGCTTAGGCACCAAATTTGCAGCACTTAAAAACAACCATTGCACCCTCAAAAGATTTAGGCACATATCAGAACTTATGCAGGTACACACACAAGTAGAATTATTGAACCAAATCTTGTTTAGACACCAAATTTACAACACTTAACAGAACCATTCCACCCTCAAGGCTTAGGCACACATCAGAAATTAAAGCCATGTCATTTGAATCACAGCAAACTATCAAGATAACAACAGAATTGATGACCAATGTCATAGCAAAATATTACAATTCCAAGCTTGATATAGTTCACTATTTTAGAAAAATAATACCTTTATGCTTCAGTAGCTACAGTAAAGATTTGAGGAGCCACAGTTGATTTGTTTGAGGAGCTAACACTTGAGAATCTGCATTGTATTCAGTAAGTTTAAAACATAAGAAATTATTTTCAGATGTTTAGCAAAATGTACTGTAAATTTACATATCAGAAGAGGAAAGAAGAAATTCTAAAAAAAAGAAAGTAAATTCGATTCAAAATTGGCATTATTCAGTTCTGCTAGCCACAACCACAACACTTAATCAATTGCACAAAGAAGGACCAAATAATAGACCAGAGAAGAAGCAAACAATAGACCAGAGAAGGAGCAAACAATAGACCAGAGAAGGAGCAAACAATGAACCATAGAAGAAGCAAACAATACACCAGAGAAGGAGCAAACAATAGACCAAAGAAGGAGCAAACAATGAACCAGAGAAGGAGCAAACAATAGACCAAAGAAGGAGCAAACAATGAACCAGATTACCACTTACATAGCTTCCTTCCTCTTCAGTTTCTGTGTTCTCCTCTTCCACAGCGAAATCAGCTCTTAGGGATACTCTGTTTTTCGTGTGCGAAATGTTTTTGTTAGAATAGCTTCACTCACAATGAAATCGACCAGAGGGATGTATTGGAACGAAGATTGAGAAGGAGATGCGAAGATTGAGAAGGAGATGCGAAGATTGAGAAGGAAATCGACCAGCAGATGCGAAGAAGGTTTGAAAATGAGAAAGGGGGAAAGGGGAAAGATGGGGAAAACAAAGAGGCGGGGAATGAAAACTGACCTAGGTTTTACTGTTGAAGTGCTTTTAGGTTTGGAGCAGAAATTATGAAGAAAATATAAGATTGGAGGGTAAAACTTTAAAATGCCATAACTTTGTGTACCGTACTCCGTTTGAGGTGATTTTTTTTTGATTTTGGGTATTTTTTCGAGATCTACGCGTGGCGATTGCCGAAGGCGATTCGGTCACTTATTTTTTTAAAAAAAGTTTGTTTAGGGCTTTAATTTTGTGATTTTTGTTTTTTACTATCTTTCACTAACATTAAAGCAAGTCTATAATTATATAAGGCTTTTTATAATTTACTTAAGTTTTATTTTATTTAAGTTTTGAATTCAAGTACTTGATTAACAATAAAAAGAAGGTAAAGATTAAGAAATACAAAATTGAACTCAAAAATTAATTAAGAATTTAGAATCTTTATTCTTCAATAGCCTAATGTATCTTTTTCTATGATCTATCTATTATATATTTTTGTTTAAACTAAAATATTTGAAGTTTTTAATCCTAAATATAAATCATCCTCCAGCTTATCTCTCTAGAATTTGTATACGTGGCTGTCTCAACAGGAAATGTATGTTAAATCATTACACTAGGACTCATTACATTACAACTAGGCTCATCTTCATAAAAAAAAAATCATTTAAGATCTCTCCAAGTTTAAAGTGTCAAGATTGAAGTTCTAAATTCACATCCATGGCTACCCCCTCACCAAAAAATCCATAGAAATCATTATATTTTTGCTTTCATTATAAAATATCAAGTTTAAAGCGGTAGAACATGAGGGAGAAGAAGACATTAATGGATGAAGAAAAAGATAGAATAGGAATTTAAAAGGATTACCCAACTAAAATTAATGTTGCAATGATAAGAGATTAAGGTGGAGTTCAATTTTTTATCCATTATTTTTTTCTCTTTCATTATTTTTTTTCTTTCTTTCTACCTCTTTGTTGTTTACGTCGCTTCAAAAGTTGAAAAGGACACATTAATAAAATAAATCATAGAAATAAAAATTAAAATTTTAGATATATGGATTATTTGACATATGAAATGTTAGACATATTAATTTCGTGAATTATAAAAATTAAAATTTTAACTTCTTAAATCTACTAAGTATTTTAAACTTAATAAAAATTCTAGTTTTATTTTTTTTAATTAATGATCATAATTAATGACTACAACTAATATTTTTTTTAGTCTTATATATTTTTATATATTAATCATTAACTTTAAAAATATTTTTTTAACTTAAAAATATTTTAATTAATTTTTTTATCCTGTATATTTGCATATATTAATTGACATGTATAATTTATTTTTTAAACTTAAAAATATTCTAATTTCAAATATTTTTATTTATAAATAAATTACAAAAATATTTCACGTAAAAAATTTTAATAAATAAAAAAATTTACAGCAAAACTTTTAGTGGCGACTATTTTAGCTGCCGCTAAAAGCAAACTTTTAGCGACAAATAAAATCAGTCGTCGCTAAAAGATTTGGCGCAAATATTTTAATTTGATAAAAAATTTGGCGCCATAACTTTTAGTGGCGACTAAGTTTTAGTCGTCGCTAAATCACACTTTAGCGACGACTAAATCTAGTCGTCGCTAAAAGGTTTGTCAGATAAATAATGGGCATTTAGACTTTTAGTGACGACCACCTTTAGTCGTCGCTAAATCACACTTTAGCGACGACTAAAACCAATAGTCGCTAAAAACTATGTTTTAGCGACGACTAAATCTGGTCGTCGCTAAAAGGTTTGTCAGATAAATAATGGACATTTAGACTTTTAGTGACGACCACCTTTAGTCGTCGCTAAATCACATTTTAGCGATGACTAAATCTGGTCGTCGCTAAAAGATTTGTCAAATAAATAATGAACATTTTGGACTTTTAGTGACGACTGCCTTTAGTCGTCGCTAAAAAGTTTGTCAGATAAATAATGAATATTTTAGACTTTTAGTGACGACAACTTTTGGTCGTCGCTAAATCACACTTTAGCGACGACTTAATCTTGTGGTCGCTAAAAGTTTTGTCAGATAATGGACATTTGGACTTTTAGTGACGACTTATTGTGTCGTCGTTAAATGTTATATTTTAGTGGCGACCAAATCCTGTCGCCACTAAAAGGTTATTTAGCGACGACTATGTCGATGTCGCCGCAAAAAAGATTTAGCGACGACTGTTTTATTGCTACTAAATAGTTTTAGTGACTATTTTTTTTTGTCGTCGCTAAAAATCTTTTCAAAAATAAAAATATTTTTTTAGTGACAATTTTTAGTGACAACTTAATAAAGTCGTTGCTAAAAATATTTTTTTAGCGACCATTTTTTTAAGTCGCCGCTAAAAGTCGTTACTAAAAATCTATTTTTTTGTAGTGCTATACAAGACATGGTCAATGATGTATTTGGGCATCACCCTAATGATGAAAGTATGGGCGAAGTTGAAGCAATATCCCTACCATTAGATCAAATATCTTATGAGAGTCTAAATTTCTTTGAGTTAATTAGAGATGAAAAATAGAATTTGTATCAAGGGTGTGATAAGTATTTGAAATTGTCCTTTTTGGTGAAATTATATCACATTAAGTGCTTATGTAAAATAAGTGATAAGGCAATGTCATGATACTAGAGTTGTTAGTAGATCCCTTTGAACATGCAAACTCAGGCTTCTATAAGGCCAAGAAAATCATCAACAAACTCAAGCTTCATTATACTAAAATTCACGCATACCCAAATGATTGCATGTTATATTGGAGGGATAATGCAGATAAAGGTGCTTGTAAAAAAGCAATACACTTAGATAGAAATCAAAGGGCTATAACATGTCCAATGGTAATAAAAAGATATCAAAGTTGCTTGCAAAAGTCCTACGATACTTTTCACTAAAGCTATGATTGGAAGTTGTTTATATCTTCTAAGACAGTTGACCATATGAGATGGCATGCAATGGAAATGAGTTCTAATAGCATGATGAGGTATTTGAGGGACTCTGAGGCATGAAATATATCTGATTTAATGAATCCTTAGTTCACTTCACATCCTCAAAATGCATGTCTTGGACTATCTATGGATGGCTTCAATTCATTTGGCACCTTGAGCATTGAATACAACATTTGGCCAATGATACCCATGCCTTATAGAGTTCATTCCTATTTTCAATAATAATTCCTAGGAAATGAGCACTAAAGAATGATATAGATGCTTATTTGCAACTATTAATAGAAGAATTAAAAGGGTTGTTGAATGTTAGGGTTAAAACTTTTGATTCATATAGCAAGTAAGTGTTTAATATGCATGCAACTTTATTGTGGACTATTAGTGATTTCTCGAGCCTAGAAACCTTATCTGAGTGGAATACATATATTAGGTTAGATTGCCTATCTTGTAACTTTGACATAAGTTCTCTTCGACTTCCTTATAGTTGAAAATGGTGTTTTATGGGTCATTGATGCTTTCTAAACCAAAGGCATAAATCTAGATTGGCTTGAGGTCTATTTGATGGTAAAGAAGAGAAGAGAAATCCTCTTAAGGTAATAAGTGGCTCAAAAATTTTAAGACAGGTTGAGAATGTTAATATTGTATTTAGGAAAGATGTGGAAGTTGAAGATCGGGCAAGAAGACCTCGAGTGCCTAGTAGTGTTAAGGGAGAAACTCAATAGTGGCAAAAGAAAAGTATATTTTTGAACTTCCATAGTGGTTGAGCAATTTGTTATGCCACACTCTTGAGATCATGCATATTGAAAAAATGTATATGATAATGTGATATTTACTTTAATGAATGAAACTAGAAAATCAAAAGACCATCTAAATCCACAGAGAAACTTACAAGAAATGGGGATCAAGTATGATCTTTGGCTTAATGAAAGTGGTAGATATTCTCTAGCATTATTCATATTGACAAATGCTAACAAGGACATTTCAAAGCACATCACTATACTAGATGAATATTCAAGTAAAATTTTTAGATTGAAGAACTGAAAAGTCATGACTCACATATTCTTATGGAATAACTTTTACCATTAGCCATAAGGAAAGGTACCTCATAAACAAGTGTCTACAATTTTAACTTATTTGTGTTTATTTTTCAGACAATTATGTAATAGAGTGTTAAATGTCAATAAGCTTGGCCAACTACAAAATAAAGTTGTTCTTACACTTTGTCATATGAAAATGTTATTCCCACCTTCTTTCATGGTCATGGTTTATTTGATTCTATACTTAGTTGAAGAAGCCAAACTAAGAGGCCTAGTCCAATATCATTGGATATATCCCATAGAAAGGTAAATTTGTATATAATTTGTTCTTAATTGTTTCAAATCTTCAAAATTTGCACTCATGGCTTATATACTTTATTAGGTACCTAGGGATGTTGAAATCTTATATACATAATAGGGCTTAATTAGAGGGCTCAATAGCTAAAAGTTATATGGCCCATAAGGTTCTCACTTTTTCTTCAAGTATTTAGATGAAATTGAAACCATATTTGATAGACCTACATATGTTGATAATTAACCTAATGTTGTGCCATCCGATGCAAGCACTTTGTTTTCACCTATTAGAAAACCAAGTGGTGGTTTTCAATATTTCACCCTTTCCCTCATGAAGAAATTTCAAGCCCATCAACATGTCCTTACCAACTATTGAGAAGTAAATCCCTTTCTTTAGTAAGTAAATTAGATTTATCAGACTAAGTGTTTCTTAACCACTATAACTACTTAATTACATTGTATATTTTATATAGGGAATTCAAAGAACTCATATGAAGACAATTAAGAAGCCACTCACGATCTTCTTTTGATATTGACAAGATGGTTCATAAAGCATTTGTTGAATGGTTTTCTCATCGAGTAAGTACATATCCACATATTACTATTACCTTGATATGCATAAGCATAACAAAATTGTCTCATTCCTTTCAATTTAGAAATGAATCTCATTTAGATGATTTACAGTTTCTTACCTTAATTCTAATTGGTTATGCAAAGAGATAAAGTGCATATAATGTTAATGGATTCAAATTTTGTTATTTAAAACAAGATCAAAGGCTAAAAACTCAAAATAGTGGAGTTTTTTGTGCTTTCGAGATAAGAAGTTATGGAAGCAGTAGTGATGGCTACATTCAGTTTAGCAATGTGCCTTATTATAAAAAACTAGTAGAAATTATTGAATTAAATTATCATGGGCAATTTATAGTGACCTTGTTCAAGTGTATGTGAGCTAATACAACCAATCATAGAGGGATTGTAATAGATGACTTAGGTATTACATCTATAAACTTTGCACATTTGATCCACATTAGTGACTATGAAGATGATGAGCTATACTCTTAAAGGCTTAAATGGTTTATTTTGTATAAATTAAGTTAGATTAAGATTGGAACATTGCTGTACATCTTAATCCATGAGACATATATGATATAGGTGAATAAGATGAAGATATTTTCTATTAGTGTAAGCTATATCAATCTCAAAACTTAAAAATATTATTTTTAGATGGAGAGGAAAATATACCATTGTCAAGGTGTTTAGATATGTTTATTTTTGTTGCCTTCATATTTTTCTTAATTTTTTTAATTAATGAAATCTTTCTATATTTTTAGGATTTTAGAAAATGAAGCGATTCTTCCACAAGACAATTAGTTCAAGTCGAACTTGAAAAGCCATTAGTGGTGGTCCTGTTACCATTAGATGATAAAGGTGGCCCTTTCACACAATTTCTATGAAGTTGTCCAAACAAGTACTCAACTTCAACCTAAAGTGAATATCTAAGATGATTTGAAGATAATGAGGGTCAGCTTGCTAAGTTCAATAAAGCTTGGATTGTTGATGTTGTTGGTAAGTATGTCTAGATACACCAATGCATTGAAACTCAATATCCTTAATCTTGTGTGTTAACATTGGTTTCACAGACTAGCATGGCACTAAAATGAGAAGAAACAACACAATAAATGATGCTTGGTTGCTTCCCCCTAGACAAAAGGTTGTTGTGTAATGGAACAACCAAACTTAACTTATTGGAGATGGCAATGGCTTGTTAGGCGAATTTTTAGGTGCCATTATGAAAGACTTTACTATATTTCCTATGTCACATTCTAGATCGCTATAAATGGAAATGTAACCAAATTAGCTAAAGAAGAACCTCGATGAAAACGTTAGAGAACTAACTAAAGTTATTTAGGAACTAAAGAACTTGATAAGGACAAGACAATGCCACCTTAACATCCCATTAACTTGTCATCTAGATGATCATGTTTAGACATGGTAGTGAACCTTAACTTAGCAGTAGAAAAAAAATTAGCCATGGAGCTCCCTTGGATTAATGGCGTAGGCATTAGGAGATGTAGACATATAGGAAAGGGGACGGTCTAACATTTTGGACTGTCTACCATAATATATATATATATATATATACATATATACATCATTAAATAGTTCTTTAGGATGCTAGAACCAAACATTTTATGAAGCCTTTACTTATCAAAATATATGTATCCATGTGTGGTTTTGCTATCTGAACTAATTAGCCATATGGATTGCCATAGGTTTCATCTAAGGCAATAAGATAGGAATAAAACATTAAGCATAAATAGTGGAGTGGACCATAGAGGAATAATAAGCAGGTCTATATATGTATTGCCCATGCAAGAGATACATATATATATGCTACTTGACCATAGTTGCTTCTCTCTTGGATATGGGAATTTAATACCAATACCACCTCATGCTTCCATGTGTAAGGTGTGTGAGTATATATGGTAGATGATATTTGAATACCTTAGGTAGTGCATTCAGCTGTGGAGGAGCTAGGAATGAAAGTTGCATGTAAATGAATAGCTTAAGTAATTTAGAATGATGACACCTCATGCTTGCACCACCCACCTACATATGTACATATTCAATTGTAAATTGTTAGTGCTCAGATTTGGTTTAATAACAGGAGTTAAATATTACCTTTAATATATAGTTTAAACAAGAATAAGACACATATCTGCTGGCACCTAGCATTGCACCGAGTCAAGGAATTTTGATTTGCCTTCATGCTATCTAAAAGCGGTGAAAAGCAAGAGCTGTCCGTTGCATTAGTTACCAGTCACCTTAATACATTTTAGGCTGAGGGAAGTAGTGGTAAGAAGGGAGAAAACTCAAACAGCCATAGAAGAGGAGAGAGGAAAAGATAAACCAAACTACAAGGACTCCATAAAAGGTAAGTTCTAAGTTGCTTCCTTATTCTGGACTAAAACATTTTACCTTCTGTAGAATTAGTTAGAAAAGGATTTTGAAGCCAAAATTTGTATAATAGGTTGTCCATTCCTTATACTTAAAATATAGAAAATTACAGAATTTTTAGAATAAGGTAGATCAAAGAAACAACCCACTAATTCAATTTAGCTTCTGTACAGGATAGTTTGGGGCTGATTTCATAAAGAATTTTGTTAAATTGGTAAATGAAGGAATTAGTGCATGAAATTTGGTGGGGAGGTAGCTAAGATGTATAACTTTATGTCTGCAAAGTCTTAAAATTTTTTGGGCTCATTTGGTAGGATAACAAAGCCAGAAACAGCAAGGGCAGTGTATAGTGAGCTCAACTGAGGTAATGACCAAAATAGTAGGAGTTCAGGGGTTATTAAAAACTGTTTCTGTGGCTTATAATTAACATAATAAGGGGTCACTCTACCATTTTTTATGATTTTTAAAGGTCATTTAGTGGAGGAAAGAAATTTCACAAAAATAGGTCCGAAAATGTAGTTAAATTGAGACTATGGTAGTTTTCATTTTTCGCTATTATAGTGTGAATTTGTGTGGTAAATTAAAGAATCAAACTTGAAAATAAGGACTAAGGACTTAGCTTCAAAGCACTAGACCACACACGAATAACTTAGATAGTAACTAATTAATGAGAAGGAGAAGAAAATGAAGATGTGATTGTTTACAATTAGGAATTTCAATCGTCCACTAACGAAAGAGGTTTAGGAATTTTGTACGGGGGGGATTAGTACTTTAATTGCAATGTAAATATTAACCATGACTCATCCTTAATTAAGGCAATACATGATTGAAATTTAGGAAGGCAATTGGGATAACAAGAACTGAGGAATAACGTGACAAAACGACGGTGACGATACAGGTAGATAACATGACGTTCTGTCTGTTTACATACATAATTGCACTGAATGATTTTCTAAATTTTGTATGTTGTGCATGGCTGCATATACCCACTAACATGACTCTCTTGAGTATTAGATCACTGTTATTGGCCAATGACCAAAGTATAATAGCCTAACGAACAAATGTACACTACCATCTTGGGATTTGCTTGCTCATGTATCGAACGGTGCACTGAAGTATTCTTATTCAGTGTTCTTTGTATGTGTAAACTATGAACTCATTGTTATCTATTGGGATTATAGATCATTGTAAAGCTAACTATTTTTTCAAGCAATACCCATACTACAGACGGAGCCCACTCTACAAAGGATAACTGAACCAATCTAAAAACTGTAGTGGCTATAGTTGTTGTAACTTCCATGAATAATGTTAAATGCTAAAAGCTTGACTTTAGTGAATACTTAGCGTTGTTTACTACCTCCTTGTTGGTTATGTATAATATTACACATGAGAAGTTACCATAGGTTAACTGTGATGTTTATTAGGGCTACCGAACTCCTTGTACAAGTAAACTCGTATATTTGCATTTGCATGAAATTGATTATCATAATCATGGAAGCAGTTCTAGCATATTAACACTATTAACTTATGGTTTTCTTGTGAAAATGATGAAGGTTGTCTAGGTATGACAATTATCCTCCTAGGTCTAGAATCTTGTTGACAAGATTTTAGACTTTACACTATGGAATTAAAGACCTTGTTGACAAGATCTTGGATTTTGCCTTGTAAAATTTAAGACCTTGTCAATAGGGTCTTCTGTTAGTAGTACAAGATCATTCCATATGGTAAGTTATAGTTTATGCAAAATGTAGGTGTGACATCCTGTAAGTTATGAGAATTGGAAGAAGGTGCCATTGGATTACAAAGAGAATGTATATGAATAGACTATTCAAGTAATATTACTATATATTAAAACTATTTCTATTCTTTCATTTATATATCCTTGTTAACTTTTATCCTTAAGTTTAAAGGGTAAGCTTGATGTTTATACAAAAGGGCACAAAAATATGTCTTAAAAGCACTCAAAACTAGGTGGAAAGATAAGAGACAAAGATTGTGGGTAAAGTATATAATGGTGTATCTACTAGAGATCGATTGATCTTGAAGGTTCCACCTAGAATTTGTAGAGATCAATGGGCATCATTCATAAACTACTGATTGAACCTAAAAACTTAGATAATAACACTTTTTAACATTTTTAACCATTTACTACTAAGCTAATAGATATGCTTTTGCCAATGGTTAGGAAAAGGCCAAAAAAATATCAAAATAGGAAGAAACAAACAATCCCACATACTGGAAGGTTAAAGAGCCTTGCGCACCAAAAGCCAGAGATGGTAAGTTAACATAGGTTGTAATAATCACTTCTTGAAAATGTTATTTGTAACATTCGGTCCCTCCGTAAACGTGAGAAACACGATGTTCGGTTTCTTTGTAAACATCAGAAATGGGCTAGATACAAAAAGAAGTCCCCGAAATAGAAGGGATTAGGGCCAACTAAAATTAGAATAAAATTCTAAATAATGAAAAATGAGGATCTGAACTTTGAGTTGCCCATGAACCAAGGCCGAAGTGATTTGAAAAATTTGCCGAAAAGCCAATGGCATTTTTGTAAATATGGGTACGTTTTGAAAAACTCATAGGAGGGCTTTTTAAATGAAAAATTTGAGCTCTTCAGGGTTCTCAGAGGCCCTGAAAATTATGGGAAGTGTTCCCGAACTTTAATAGAGTTGTTCGGGAAAGTTTTAACTCCGATTTGAGTGATTCCAAAGGCATTTTACTAAATTGGGAACCTAAATGTCATAATGGAGAAGACAGTTCTCAAAAAGGAGTTAAAACGAATTAGAAACAAAAATGCCAAAAATGAGGGACGAAACAAAAATTTTTGGAATTCTTTTTCTTTTAATACTTTCTCTTTCTCACGCCCTCCCTTGCCCTTATTTTGCACCATCTTTCTTCTGCCCAGAACAGAGAGGAGAACCAGTTCTTTTAGACGCACAAGAAGAAGCAACCTTGAAGGGAGAAAAAGCCAAGAAAAGGTAGGAAATTGTATAAAAAATCTAGCTTTCTCCTTAGCAAGTTACTTCTCCTCCTTCTCCTCCTTATTTCTATGGGTTTGATGGTGTTTTAAAATCTATTTTGGGGGTAGAATAAAGATAAAAAATTTGTGTTTGAAGGGAGGCTACCAAGGAAAGTAAAAAGCAACAAAGAGAAAGCAAGAAAATAAGATAAAACTTCCATTCTTTGGTAGTTTCTTCCTTCCCCTTCCTCTTACACGATTTGACCACCATCAACCCAATTCTTAGGGGCTGTTTTTTGTCCAAATCAAGGGGGGATTAGAGGTCTTGGAGTGCAAGGATTAAAAATCTATCATTGGAAGCAAGTAAAAGTCATTGAATTTTAAGTTAGCAAAGTGTAAGATTCTTGAAGAGTTTGTAAAAACTGATTTGATTCATGCATTTCCTAGTATATGTAAGTGTTTATTTGAGTTCCTAAGACCCCTAGGAAGCCTCCCAAGTGGCTTTCCCATCAAGAAAAAATTGAAAACCCCTTGAATCCTAAATACTTCCATAATGTCGACCTAGGCTAGAAAGAGTACCAAGGGAAAGTTTTAATTTGTTTCAAGCTTATGTTTGAATCATGTAGGATGAAAGAAGATGAGAGGATGCCTTAGAAAAATTTTAGAAGTCATAGCTAGTGAGATGGAAGTGTAGGCTCCATAATATAGCATAATGAAGCAACTCCTAACTAGGCTCTTTAAAATAATAGAGTCAAGAATCATAGATTAAAGGAGAGGAGAGAGCCAAGATCATGAATTTTTGTAGTTGCTTCATTAAGTGCCTTATGGAAGCATAATAGAGTCATAAACCAAAGTAGCATCATGTAAAGTGTGTATAATGCCGAGGCTTGTTCCCATGAGTAATTCATGTTTTTTTTTAGTGTGTCTAAGCCAAGAGAAATGATCTACACCTTCTTAGGTGTGTGAGGTCAAGGAAGAGGACTCAAGGCTTAAGCAAAAAGTGTGTAATTGCTTCCAAGATAGCTCTCTCTTCTCTCATGCATGGATGTGTGTTTAGCTTATTTTAAAATATGTGTGTGTATTTTCAAGCCATGAAAAGTATGCTAGCATGATCTTGTTTGCCATGATTTCACAATGTCATGTTATGTTTTCAAGTGAATGTATGATGTTTCTTGAGTTTGCTTGAGTGTAGAGAGACCAAGAACTCTTCACTATGATGAGGATGAGCCAAGAACCCTTGAGCTTGGTTGAGACAAAGTCAAGAGTCTCCCAAAAGCAAAGTGAACTCCCAAGAATATGGTTGAGTCCAAAGTGCTCAAAAAATGGGTGAGGCAAGTCTAAAATCTATTAGGAGAAGTGTGAGGCCAATCCAAATACTTGGTGAGCTCTTAAATGTCTTGTATGACTTTGTTCACATGCTAAGTTTGCTTCTTGAATGCTCATGAATTGTATTATGTCCATGCATGCATTTTTAAGGCTTGCTTTACATATATTATATATGATTGAATGGGAGATGAGTTATTAGGATTCTTTGAATCTCACTCCATCCTCTTCAATGTCTTAACATGCTAGGTGGACCAAGTAGCTAGGGCAATGGGAGCCAACAACAATGAAGAAGGAAGATTGACAACCATATATTTAGCTTTTACCATTTTGGAACCATAATGAAGTTTCATGATGTATATTGTATTGTAAATGGTCTATGACCCTTGAGACATGTGTAAATATGATATTATGTGATGTTTAAATGTATGGATATGATGTATGAGCTCTAAAATACAATTTGAGTATGTAATGCCCAAGTATGCAATTTGAGAGTTTGATGAAAATGTGCATAAGTGTGGGTTGAATGGCCAAAACGAGATGCATGAGATTTGGGACCATTTGGGAAACTCACATAAGTTTTAATGTACTTTGAGACTTGACCAAAAGGTGCCAAGGGAAATCCATTTGACAACTTTGGTACCCTACATGAAACTAAAATTGACCATTATGGAACCCTAAGTCACTTTTTAGCCAAATGAGTTAGTCTTGATCTGAGATTTGGCATGAAATTATGTCTCATTAAGAGCATTTTGGGAAGCTAAAGATCACAATTTTCAGAGATCTACAAAATATTTTATGATTTTTTAAAGTTGGAAATTTTTATGATTTTGGTCTGCTGCACTATTTATTTGGTCCAAATTTAAATTCTACCACACAAGGCTCAAATGATGTCCAATTGCCACAAAATTTTATACAGAGAAACTAGACAATCATAGTGACTAGTACCAACTAGAAGCACTTCATTTAGAGGTATAAAGAGGGAGATATGAATTTTTTGAAATTTCTATCCAGTATCAGTAATCTCACCCAACCAGAGGTATTGTTCCATCGAATTTCAAGGTTTGGGCTTAATGAATTGGTCTAGAGATATTTTTTCTCTCTAGTTGACATCCACGGCTTTCCAGATTGGTATCATTTTCATGAATTCAATTTTTTTGAAATTAATTGTACATTTTCAAAGTTTTCTACAGAATTCCATATCAGTTCCAGAATGTAGTATGACCTTTGGAATATTTTGCATGTCAAACATCCTCTGTGATGGATGTTATGATCTAGGCATATTTTTATGTGAATTAGAAATCCATAGCTTCCCAGAATGACCAATATTTCATGATTTTAATTTTTTTAGATTTAGTTATGATTTTTCAAAGTCTGGTCAAAAAATAGAGCAAATCTAGCCGAAATTAAACAAGCTCATTTCATGCTTCATTTCGGTTTCTATGAGTTGTGGGCATAATTTTGTGATGCAAATGAGTTTTTTTTATGTAATTAAATATAAGAATGTATAGTATGAGCTCACACAGTCCACGTGATACCAATTGCAATTTTTAAGTATGACGCAACGCAAATAAACCCATTATTTTCGGTCCCTTTTTCATGTGCTCTAATAGCAATGATGATGTGAAGCTTATGAATGTTATGAAATGAGTTATAATTTATGATGTTACATTATTTCTATATGAGAATACTTGCTATGAATTTGTAAAGGCTCAATATGGATGCATTGTCTTTAGGGAAGAAGTTTGGACAACCAGTTCCAACTCTATCTCTTGATTCGTTAGATTTAACAAAGAAGTCAAACTTTCAGAAGAAGTAAAGATTTGTGAAACCTAGAAGTGGATACCTAGTGATTTTGTTTCCAATCTTATTATAGTGGATAATAAAAAGCCAAACAGGGCTTCTGTCAATGATGTAATTAGAGTAATATTTGTATATGTTTAATTGTGATTATGGTTCATATTTGAAAATTTTGTGATTATGGGTTGTGGATTAGATAATATGTTGCTTAAGGTTTATAGAACTGAGAATAGTTGGCAATATTATGAATATAGGTTATGGAATTGGTTGTACTTAGCAATTTTTGTAATTGTGATTCATATTTGGTAATAATGTGATTATAATTTTGGTATCAAATTCATATTTGGAAATATTGTGATTGTGGGTTGTTGAATTAAACATGCTTGGTAATATATTGATTATAGGTTGTGGACTTGGTAATATGTAGCTTACAAGTTTGTGGAATTAAGAATAATTGGCAATATTGTGAATATATGTTATAGAATTGGTCATTCTTGGTAATTTTTGTAATTGTCATTTATATTTGGTGATACTATGATTATAATTTTGATAATATATTCATATTTAGAAAACTGATTGACTAGTTTTTACAATCATGAAATCGTCATGCAAAGTAAGTGAGAAAGTGTCTTGGGCAAAGTTAGAAACTAACTTTAAGAAAATTGAAAATTTCTCATTAGAGTAGTACTCGAAGAGAACTTCAATCTCTTCTCTAAAATTTAAGGTTGTGTCTCTATTATGAAATTTTTTTTTTATTAAAGTCCAAATTGTGACCCATATCATACTATATGGGGCAATTATCTAAGCATAAAATCACTACAAGTAACTTGACCCTTTCAATTTCTTTTATTGGTATAAAAGCTATGTTATGCTCATTTTGATAGCTTTCCCATGGTTATCTAGACTGATTTAAAGCAAAATTGTGCCAAAAAAATAACGTGAGTTTTTTTCATAGTTTAAAATTCAAAGATAAGCCATTAATGGCAAAACACTTTAGAGACCATTATAGGCTACTGATTTCACACCATAGGAAGCCCACATAAAGATAAACTCATGGTTAAAATTTAAGAAGCCGTGACTCCATTAGAAAGAAATTTAGTTTTTATGTTTGGATTTTTCATAGTCGAACAATCCCTTTTTTAGGCTAGTGTTCCTCACACGCAACACCATTGGAAAGTCTATTCTACATGCTTTCCAACAAAACCAATATTGTCCAAATCAGATAAAAACCAAATGAGATATGAGGCTTTGAAAATGGCCCTTCAAAAATGCTATTCTATAAATTTTCTAAAACTTCATTATGTTAATGGTTGAAGATGAATAGTGACAAACACTTTCAGGGGTAGTATGTGTGCCTTACCCCACAACCATTTGGTCTAAAATTGGCACCAATAAAAAGAGGAAGGCAAGAAGGAGGCAACAATGGTGTCACTATTGTCAAAGCCATTGTGGAGGGTGACACAAGCACTACATGCACCATCTCATACTCATGTAAAGCCCTTTCCCCATTATTTTTTTTTAATTTTTGAAGCAAAGAGAGAAATACAAGTGGGGGCACGTGTAGTGGAATCTTGGGCTATTTTTTAGCTCTAAAAGCTCTTAAATTTAAGAGCTTCAATTTAATATATAATTTGTCTATTTTTAGAACACAATTGGTTATTATTTAGTGAATTTTTTACCTTAAGGTGATTGATTTATGTATGAAAAATTCATTAAAAAATTTAATTATGAATTAATAATTTTTTATTTCACCTCAATAATTCATTATGAACTAAAAGAGTTACATGAACTACAAAATGGATCCAAACTATAACATCTAATGACATATCGACGTTATAAGAGATCATTGGTTTGACATAAAGAAGTAATATAACAAAATTCTGTATTCCAAATTGGTCTTTGGTTTTATCAACTCACTCCCAGATAGCTACTATTGGACACCAATCAAGGCAAAACTAATAGAAAAGTATAAGCCTAATAAAGAAAAAGGTTGGAAAGGTTTAAATTTTTTCTATGTGCTGTAGAGATAGAACTCACAAAAGATTGTCACATTATTGCAAACGTTGGGCAATCAATTCTATTCTCACAATTTCTAATGGGAGAAGTGTACAAAAGTTTAGGCATAGTACACATAAAAAAGGGGTTTATCTGAAGGGGTTGATTGATTAAACACATGAAATCTTTCTATGAATTACCAAATATTCCACTTGATAATGATAGAAGTCATTTTAATTATAAGGAAAATGAAATACCTTTTAATAAGATGAAACATCTTTAGAATTCAATTTATTTAAAATTATTGTTAGTGAGAGAATAATTAATGTTGATGTAACAAAGACTACATGTTTGTTTTATTTGATAAATGAAATTTATTTTGTACCTTATTTTTTAATAGTGCATATTATATTTTTATTACTATACTTGAAAAATGTCAAATTGAGTGGGAATTCTTATACCAATAGACCTTGGGTCATTTAAGAACTATAATTAAGAGAAAAATTTGCACATAAATTCAATAGAAAAATGAAGATATTTCTAAAGTACATGTGATGGAAGTCAGACGAATATAAACTTCTGATCATAAACCTAATGATGTTATTATTAGTCTAGTTAAAATTTATTGCAAATATATGGTATTATATATATGGTTTTAATTATGTGCTATGTTTATGTAGATATCTGAATTAGTGAATATAGCCACTAAGAATATTATGGTTGAGCTCAACAAAGGTGAGAAAGTGAACAGTGATAATTGTAAAATATGGCACTGTAAAGTTTTATACATTCTTGAGGAATAAGATGCTAAAGTTTAATAATGTCATTTGAAGCTTAAACATGAAAATTCGGCTTAGCATAGGAGAGATCTTAAGGCATATCCAACCTAGAAAAAGAAGGATAGTGTAGCTCACATTATAACACTAAGCTGCATGGTTGATAATCAAATGTGTGAATATTAGTCTTATCCAACTGCAAAAGCCATGTGGATTGCCCCGAAAAATAAGTTTGGTGGTATTTCTATAACCAACCTTAGAAGGCTAACTATCAAATTTGACACACATAAATTACGACCAAATGATTTTATTAAGCAACATTTGAGAAAGATGTCAAACATGATAAGAAAGATGAAGTTTGTAGCACCTAGATTTAATATTTTTAAACTAATGCTAATTTAAATAACAAATTAATCACATTTAACTATGGAAGCAAAAATCTAAATTAATAGCACTAATTAAGTACATAATAACTTGAATCAATAATCTAAAGTCCTATATAGTATCATCATATTAAACTCCAATTTAAAATATTCAACATAAATCTCAAAATATATCTGAATAACAAAATAAACTAAATATTATATACTAAATCTCTTTTTACATTACATGAAATATAAACTCTACTACAACATTCTTAACAAAGTAAAATCAACTAAGATATTCACAATGGAACTTTCCTTTCCCAATATCTGCCTTCTAATCTGGAAAATCCAAATTTAGAAAAACATATATGAGATAAAAATTTCAATAGCTAGTGGAGTTTTAAAGCGACATTTCTATCTATAAATGTAAAGTTTTTCACAAACAGTTTATTTTCAAAAATGCATATGTTTCTCAAATATATGTATTTGACTCAATAAGCTTTCATAATCACTTTCATTAATCATTTTTAATAAAACAAAACACTTATCCTTGAGAAATCATTTAGAATACAAGAAGTTAAGAAAACTATATGTTTATTCACAAAAAGGCAACCAGACGTGTAAGATTTTTAACCACAACCCCCATTTCTAGGTGGCTTCGTAGTATGAGCTACATCATCATTCATTGACCTGTCTCATACTGGCATGAAATCTGTGACCTTAAACATTGGTCCTGACTTAATGCACTAGGATGTAGGCATGCACCACGTCATCCAATTATCATCAAATAAATATTTTCCTCAAGACTTTCACCTAAGGCGTAATTCCTTAGAACTTTCATCCAAAGCATGACATAGCATCAATTCATATGAGCATACGCTTAAAAACAACACATAGCATCATAAAAACATCTCACTTCAAGTATATAGCAACCCAATACATGTACATCATTTTCATTGCAAAAAAGCAAAATCATAATTTCATCAATACTTTTTCTTCAATTCAATATATTAACTCATCAACTCAATGAATATTTTTCTCAAGCATTTGAAGTATAAAGTAAAACATTTCAAAAATATCATTTTGTAAAACATGAGAATGTGTATAAAATTATATTTATAGATAGTAGCTACCTTGATTAAAAGTCAAGTGCACACTTGCCAAGCCATCCTCCATTAATCCCAAGTTAATGATCTACAATTAATAAATTAAAATATTTATATTAATATAAATCAATATAATATTCCCAACTAAACTAAATTAATTTAATTCATCTACTTTCCACCTTTAAGAGTTTTCTTAAGCTATTCTTCTTCAATATCATAACCCAACCACACTAACCCCACACTTTAACAAACTATATCAAAATATTTAGTTAAACCACCATTGCTAAATTAATTGCTTTAAATATGGATTAGAATAATTATAGAATGTAAAATTTACATAAATTCCACTTCTAAGTAAAGTCTAATTCTGCCTAGGCATTACATCAAACACTTAGTGTCCATACATACTAACTATCATAAATTAAATGTCTTATTTCTAATTTAGCCCAAATAATTAGATTACTAGAGGGTGAATTACACATCTAGTTACTCGATTACACACACAATTGCAAACATTCTTAATTATCAAAACCTAGATATTCAACATCAACTATTTCAAATTCTAATCAATTCAAAAGAAAACTAAAGATGAGTAGAATAATTTATTCTTCTATTACCTTGGGTAAATCCTCCAAAGGAAAAAACCATACAAAGTTGAGTTCAAAGCTTTGCATCAATGGAAGCTAGATCCCTTTTCTCTCACTAATAAAAAAGAAGATGCCTCACTCATCAAATTCCTTTCTCTAAAATGGTCTAAGGGTGGTGTCACTTTAAGGGCACATTTTCAGAATGGAAAATAAATCAACAAATAAATAAAAAGATGATATGGATAAATGATGTTGGGTGGATCTAATCCATTGGGCATAGATCTTAGGTTATGACCAATTAAAAATTCACCTTAGGCCAAAGTAGCTCACTTAAATATTTACTATTGAGATATAATAATTCATTCAAATAATTATTATTGGGTTCTAGTAATTTATATAACTATTGTGTAACACCATAATGTATTTACCTTAACTAACTTCCACTTAGGCTTAATTCCATGAATTTTCAAAGAAAAGAGTAAAAACTGTGGCATTTCAATACTATATGTCGGAGGTTTAAACGGTCATACTTTGCCCTGTAGGTCTCATGAATGCATCAATTACATTCTTTACTCAAAATCCATTCATAAAACTCATACATAGCACAAAACAACCCATGATCCAAGGATATGAAGCCAAAAACCAGAAAATGCAATTTCTCAAAAAAGGCCCAAAAGTCAGATTTTTGGCTCTAACTTTGGAAAATCATAACTAATTTTAGAAAAATGGGAATCAAGCAAACCATAGCTTTTTGGAAATATTTGGATGTTAAATTCATACTAAAAATAATTTCAGGGCATGAATATAGCCTTTGGACCATGTTTGACATTGAAAAATGTACAAAGGTCCGGCTATCCCTGGTGTTGATACAGTTTGCTGTCATGAATTTCAAAAATTCATAACTAATTCCACAAAAATCCAATGTGGACAAACTATACCAATTTGAAAATTTACATATATTAACTAGAGGAAAAAAATAAGTTTGGATCATTTCAGTAGCCTTTAGACCTTGGAAACTGATGGAATAGTAACAAAGGTTGACTGGCACCCCTAATGCTGACATAGAACTTCAGGAAATTATTTCTCCCTCTACAGGCCTCCGATTGAGGTGCTTCTACTTGGTATAGGTCACTGTAGATATCTAGTTTATGCTCATAAAATTTCATAGCAATTAGACACTATTTGGTCTATGAATGACACAATTTCATTTCAGACTAGTGGTAATAGTGGTAGTGACCAAAATCAGAAAATTCTCCAACTTCAAAAATTCATCAAATATTCCCTAGACCTCCAAATAATACCTAATTTAGCTTCTCAAAAATCCCTCAATAGAATCTAGATTCATGCCAAATTTCAGATCAAGAGGAACTCATTTAGTCATATCTTGATATAACTCACGAATTTGGCAAATTTAACACCATATATGGTTTAAAGTGGGGGTAAAAAATCCCCTACATGTTCTAGCACATTTTGGACAAATTTTAAAGCATAAATGAAATATATGTGAATTGTCCAAGTAGTCCAAACCATCACACATCTCAAACTCACTATGTTATACACAAGAATACACTACTACACACAAGCCACCAATGCGCCAAATCTCATATTTTCATTACTTTGATTCCATACATGTTTCATATATCATTTATATATACTTTTACACTTGCTTAAGCATTTACATCTCAAAAAGAATATGTATATATAAGCACTTTGACTTTCCTATACATCAAACTATGCATAATTATGCAAAAGTGTCAAGAGATGGCCATCTATGCCTCATGACCTTTGCTCTTTGGCTCTTGAGCTCCACCTGGACCATATGAGATGGAAGAGGGAAGAGGGTGAGATTCATGGAATCTCAATAGCTCATACACTCATTCAAGGAAGCAATCAAGGAATATAAACATGTCAAAGCATGCAAGTAGGCATCTAACTATTCAAAATCATACAACACATGATTTACATGCCATGAAAACCATATCAATGCCAAGAATAAATTTTAGGGACTTTTGGTCTAGTCTCACCCTATTTTTGGGACTTTTGGATTAGCTCACCCTTGGTCTAGGGACTTTTAACTTGGCCTCACTTATTCATGAGACTTTTGGCCTTGTCTCACTTATTTCTAGAGACTTTTGGCTCTACCTCACCCATCATAATAGAATTTTGGCACTACCTCACCCTTTAAAAGTAATTTTTACAACCTAAAACACAAGTATATTGGTACCAATGCATCAAGACAATATCAAATGGCATATCTCATAATACATGTGCACACACAAGTATATAATGACCATCACACATCCAAGAATGCATCAAGAAAAAGTGGAGAGCTACCTTACAAGCTAATACAAGCATTCCCTTTTAATTTTTCTTTTCCCTTCTCAGTCTCACAATCACAACTAGATGGAGCTACTTCTTTCGACCTAGACACAACAAGTAGCATGCAATTACTCTCTTGGAACTCAAATAATTACTCACAAAGGCTAGGGATTGAATCCCTAGTTTCTCCCTCTTGAATTTCACTAATTCTTCTCTTAATTCTTTTGCATTTCTTTACTTCTCACACTCTAATTTAAGGATTTCTTACTTGTTTTAGGTCAGACTTCCTTCCTCTCTCAAGTTTGTAGAACTAACATACACAAGAAGCAAAGATACATAAGCATCTACCTTGAGTTCTAGCCCTCTTCAAGAGTGGTTCCCTTTTGCCTTCACTTTCCTTTTAATTCTCCACTCTCCCTCTTCTGAACCAAGCTCAAAACAAAGATAATTCAATAACTAAAATCATAGAAAGAGAGGATAAAGAGAGAAGAACAAAATTCTAAGAAGGAGAGCTATAGAAATCTTAAGTTTTACTTACCTTTTCCTTGGTTTCCTTCCTTCCCTCTTAGCTTCTCTTAGTTTTTCTCTCTCTCTCCAGCCCTTTTCTCTATTTTGGTCAAAACTTAAGTCAGTTAGAAGAAAGAGAGAAAGTTTAGACTCTTTAAGAAGCAAAATTCTCCTTTTTCATGCTTTTCTGGACTAACTCTTGCTATAGCAAAAAATAACCCTCATTACGGCAAGTACGTATCAGTCCTAGGCCCATGTTCTCACTACGGCGCTATTGTGAAGAATCCTCTGGTTTTTGTATGGGACGCCTGAACTCGCTATAGCTAGAAGCATTCTCGCTATAGCAAACTAGTACATTCGCTATATCTAGATGAATTCTCACTATAACGAACAGACACATTCGCTATAGCCAGGCTATAACTAGCAGACTTATAAAAATTTTAGAAATTTTGGTTGTTACATATTGGGCTCTTCATCTTTTTATTTTTAATTAATTAAACCATTAAGCCTTTTATTATTCTCCTTTCATCTAAATCCAATAAATATTTTAGCTCATATATTATATTATCCAACATTCCATTTAATAAAATAATTTTCTACAATTTCCTCATTATTTAAATAATAAATACCCACTAAATCCCTAATTACCCAATTAATGAAAAGTAGCTCTTACTTATCCAACATAATGATAATCACACCTAAACTTAATCCCATAGATAGTAAATTAACAAAATACTAACAAAGACCCATACTCCATTTTCACACACCAAAATAATTGTTTAATATTTAATATCAATTAAGGTAAGTAATAAATCCTTATTCAATGATATTAGTTTATTTATAATTCTAGATGTTACAAAGTCAATCGACCATGTCCTTACTAATGAGCAATAAGTTCAAATTGTCATAAGATCTCTTCTTACTAGCTAGAAGCATATGAAGGGGGGCTTGACGCATAATGAGAGTATCACCACTTTTAATAATATTGCTCATCATTTGGAGCTTGAAGAGAAGTTCCTAGAGGTAGCTAAATCCTCTAGTCATGTTTCCATAACAAAGACTCACTACAACATTTTCTAGCTATGGCAACAATTAGCTTCGCAACAGGTAAAAAAGTGTTACCTAATATATGAATAAGCAACAGTTTTACATATGTAACTAATTACCTACATTTTATAGAACAAAAATTGAGTGACATTGGAAAACTGTTCCGTAAAGTAATATAGGCAACACTTTTCTACAATTGCCTTATATTTTTTAGATTGGTAACAACAAATAACGGTTGCTTATAAAATTTCTATTTAGACAACATCAACTACCTGTTCTCATTGATTATAGGCAACCTTTTTGGATCTGTTCCTTATGAAATTTAAATATAAGCAATATTGATAATTTATTGTTATTATAAAAAAATTATTTATAAAAGGCATTTTTTTGAATAAAAAATTTTATGCAACAATTATAAAAAATTATAAAAAAAATTCTATAATTTTTTCGCTTATAACATTTTTTTAATATTTTTTTCCTAAAGAACTTTTCAAAGTTACGGCTATGCAACAATTATGCACATGTTGCCTATTATATAGATATATATATATATATATATATATGTAATTTTTTTAATTGAAGCTTATGATATGTTATGATGAGTTACCGCCATTTATTTTTTTAGATTGGCGCTATTATTTTTTCAGTTTTCTCCCTTAATTATTGAACTTTTTTTAATTAAAAAATAGAAACCTAAAACCCCAATTAGCTTGCGGCAAAGTTGGACAAAGGAATACCCAAATTATGGCGGCTAAAATCTCTCATTCCCTCCCTTAGTTTTTTGTTCAATCTCTCGCTTGGTTTTCTTGATCTCTCGATTGTGGTGGTTGACGCTTGAACGGTGGAATTGTGTGGTGCTTGGAAGACTCATTCACCTGAAGCTCGTGGTGGTAGGAGTTTAGATCGAGACTCACTTGAAGCTTATTCTGGGTTCGTTCTTGATTGAAGCTCATACTGGTTTTGTTTGTTAACTGAAGCTTGTGCTGGGTTCAATGTGCATCAATCCGCTTTAGTTTCTCCAGTCGTGTTCTCTGCACAGCGAAGGTAAAGCTTTGGTTCTGTCTCGACTCTAGCTTTTCCAATTTGCTAACTTGTTATCATGGTTGCTTTGTTAAATAATATATAGATACCTGTTGCTGTTGGTTATTATTTCTTTGATTTGTTAAATAATTTGCTGATTATTTATTATTGCTTTGGTTTTGTCTTGGGACCACAACTTTGTTTGCTTTCAAGCTCATCACATACGAAACAGAGGAGAATTTGCTTGTTTGGCTTTGAATGCAATATTAAAAAAAATTGAAGATTATGTTCCTTTAGTTGGGAGTGGGGACCATACAGCTGGTCCCCATTAGAATAATTTTGACTACCATTTTGGTATTATGAGTGCCATTTTGTTTGGGGGCTGGTGGACATGAATTAGAGTATTAATTTTTGATTGGCTTTCATTTCAACTTGGTGGGGCTGCTTTTATGCGAAATATTGGAAGCTTTCATGAGTGAATGGGGGCTGGTTATTTATTTTGAGTCCTTAAGATAAAAATTTTCTATCATAGATAACACCAAGAAAATAAGGAGTATAGGTGAAAGTCTAGTTAAGGAATGTAGTAATTTGGTAAACACAAAATAAATAAGAAAATCCACTACATTTTCCATTAAATAATCCATTTTATTACAATAAAATAACTGTTCGAATGTACCAAATGATTTAGCTTTTAATTAAGTAACCTTTAATTGGTATAATCCATGTTTGAGTGTGTATTTTTCTTTGTCCATCTCCTAAATGGGTTGGGTGAAAAGAGAGGACATAGTTTAGCTTCCAAATTTACAGTCATAGGGCATTGGATTCTAGAAGGAATTAAGACCAATAATAATAATAATAATAATAATAATAATAATAATAATAATAATAATGTGACACACTGGAATCTTACAAAAGGATAAAATCTGAGAGCCCAACTTGTGTTAATGACAGCGAAAACATTTAATTAAATCAGTTGTCCCTGCTAAACTTATCTCATAGTTGTAACAAATTTGATGAAAAAGAGTTTGATTAAACAGGAGTGAGAACGAGAGAGGGTCCACGTGAAAAGTGATGCGTTATTATTATTTATTTTATTTAGTCATTTTGTAGTGATGCGAACATATTTCTCACGATGCTATATCGGGTATAAATGATAGAGACAAAAGTTAAAACAAAAAAAAGGAAACTTTAGGAATTCAAATACAAAGAAATAAAGTATAATGATTAAACTAAAATTTCATTGAAACTAATTGGATGAATTATGGAGGAAAGAAAAGATAATTAGTACAGTGTCAAGTAGAATGTCCATTTGCCATATGGACACTTCATAGATAGTGTCATATCGGGCATTAATTTCATGGATAAAATTGGAAATGGATTGAAATTGTAAAGACTTGATAGCAAAGAAATAAAGGCTAAGTTGAAAATTGATTGAAATTATAAAAAAATTACATGTTTAATTAAACCAATTATAAATGCATCAGACTAATATAGACCCATTTGAAATTCTTGAACTGCAACACTTAAAAAAAAATTACTACTTTTCTGAATCAGAAAAAAAAGCTATTATTAAAAGCTCACTGGAAATAATGGAGCAGTAGCGTGGAAGAATCTCAACACTTCTTTTCTAAGAAATAGTCAATAATCTGAATCCCTCTTTTTTTTGTTTTTGGTTGGTGAATCATTGATGGGCCCCTTTTTGATAAAACATGCGAAACGCTGGTCTATGAACAAGGTTTCGTGAACCCGTGAACGAGAAGACAGTGACTTCCTACATTTAATTAAATTCTATCACGAGGTCTTGTTTTTGCATAATGAAGTTTGAGTTGGATGGATATGTGATATAAATATATGTAAGGGTAGTTATTGCCTATTTATACATTAAGTTGTTATAAATTATTATTTGTTGTAGGAAGTTTTATTCTTTAATCCATCATGTTAAAGAAGGATTGGGTTGATTTGCCTCGATATGGTGATGATTACATCAAAGGTGTTGAATGCTTCTTGGATTTTGCCTTTACTCATGGAAATCCCATAGGGAATGAGATTTTATGTCCTTGTACTTTGTGTTGTAATAGGAGTTGGAGAAGGAGAGATGTGGTGTATGACCATTTAATATGCAAGGGATTCGTACAAGGCTATACAGAATGGATTTTTCATGGAGAAGGGCTAAGTCCTATTGATCTTGATGGTGATATCGGTGGTAAAGATGAATCATGTGATAACATAAATGGCTTATTATTTGAGACATTTAGAGATGTAGCTCAGGCAAATGATGTGCATGAAGGTCTTAATGAAGATGCAAAAAAATTCTATAAGCTTGTTGTGGAAGGCAAACAAGAGTTGTATCCCGGTTGTAAGAAATTCACCACCTTGTCATTTACTATCCGGATTTATTTATTGAAATGTCTTTATGGATGGAGCAATGCTTCATTTACTGCTCTCCTGGAATTGCTAAAAGAGGCTTTACCTTATTTGAATATTCCTACCTCTTTTAGTAAAACAAAATCTATAATAAGGGATTTGGGTTCAGACTACAAAAAGATTGATGCATGTCCCAATAATTGTATGTTATTTTGGAAAGAGTATAAGGATGCCAAATTTTGCCATCTCTGTGGAGCTTCACAATGGGTTGAATATTCTGAAGTGGATTGTGAGCTTGAGGAATCTAAGAAAGCTCACAAAGTTCCTGTTAAAGTTCTAAGACACTTTCCTTTGATTCCAAGATTAAAAAGGCTATTCATGTGTTCAAAGACTGCTGATTCATTAAGATGGCATGCTGAAGGGCGTTCAATAGATGGTAAGCTAAGGCATCCAGCTGATGGTCAAGCATGGAATGACTTTGATGCCAAGCATCTAAAATTTGCTCTTGATTCTCGTAATATAAGGATTGGATTGGCTAGTGATGGATTTAATCCATTTAGAACCATGAGCATATCTCATAGCACATAGCCAGTGGTATTGACAATATATAATTACCCACCAAATTTATGCATAAAGCCAGAATATTGTATAATGTCTTTACTTATTCCTGGGCCACGGTCTCCTGGAAATGCAATTGATGTGTACCTACAACCATTAATTGAGGAGTTGAAACTATTATAGGATGTCGGGCTGGAAACATATGATGTTTCTAAGGATCAAACATTTCAACTGCGTGCAGCTCTTCTATGGACTGTTAGTGATTACCCCGCATATGCTATGTTATCTAGTTGGAGCACTAAAGGAAGATTTGCTGGTCCTACTTGTAATTATGGAACAACTTCTACTTATTTAAAGCATAGTCGAAAGATATGCTATATGGGTCATCGGGTTTTTTTAGACCCGAATCATGAGTGGAGATCAAATACAAAATCTTTCAATGGAGAAACTAAATATAGATCTCCACCCCCGTTGTTAGAAGCATCAAGAATTTTAGAAGATCTAGAAAACTTCTCCAGAGTATTTGGGAAAAATGAAAAGAAAAGGAAGGATGGTCCATGGAAGAAGAAGTCTATCTTTTGGCAGCTACCATATTGGAAGGATAATATCTTACGCCATAATTTTGACGTAATGCACATAGAGAAGAATATATGTGACAACATAATTGGGACGCTCTTAGAGATTGCAGGGAAGAAAAAAGACCATGTAAATACTCGTTTAGACCTACAACAAATGGGGATAAGAAAGAATCTTCATTTAAAGGTAACAAGCGATGGCCATAAAACTAAGCTTCCAAAGGCATGCTTCTCCCTCACTAATGAGGAAAAATCTATATTTTGTAGTGTTTTGAAGGAAGTCAAATTACCTAATGGCTTGGCCTTAAACATTTCACGATGTGTGCAGGTCAATGATGGAAAAATTTCTGGATATAAAAGTCATGATGCCCATATTATCCTGCATTACTTGCTACAAGTATCAATAAGAGGGATAACTCCTGATCAAGTTGCTGTTCTTTTGATTCGTCTGAGTTCCTTCTTTCGTTCTTTATGCCAAAAAGTTGTTAAGGGGAAAATGTTAGACCATTTGGAAGTGGAGATTGCAGAAACACTTTGTCAATTTGAAAGAATCTTCCCACCTAGCTTCTTTGACATAATGGTTCACTTGCCTATTCATCTAGCCAATGAGGTTAGATTAGGTGGACCGGTTCAATTTAGGTGGATGTATTATATGGAGAGATATTTAGGCGATTTAAAGACATTTGTTCGAAATAAAAGTCGACCTGAAGGCTCTATTGCTGAGGCATATTTGGTTAAAGAGTCCTTAACATTCTGCTCTAGGTATTTGTCCAATGATGTAGATACAAGAATGAATAGGATGACTCGAAATAGTGATGAATGTCCAAACAAGGGTCGTCCTATTGGGGGAAAGAAACTATTTTCACTAGATCATAAGTTACAAAACCAAGCCCATGGATACATCTTATTCAATTGTGATGAAATACAAGACTATATTAGGTACTTTCACTGACTAGCTCATTACCTATATCTTTTCAACATAATATGTTTTATTGTTTCATTGACAAATTTAGTAATTTATTTTGTAGATAGCATGAAATTGAAGTTCGTAGTCATCGTAAAAGAACTAAGTGGACCCAAGCCAAAACTCAAAGGGAAGATTTCATTCAATGGTTTGAAACATGTGCAATGTGTGAGGAGGTATCGGATTGGATAAAAGAGTTATCTAGAGGACCAAACAATGTTGCTAAGAGTTTTTCTGGGTATGTCATTAATGGGTACAGGTTTCATACCAGGCAACGTGATGCACGAAGAAAAACCCAAAACAGTGGTGTTACATTAGATGCAGTAACCCCAAGTTTTAAAAGTGCTAAGGATGACCACCCAGAAAAATTTTGCATACCATATTATGGGGTAATTACTAATATCATTGAGTTAGATTATTATGGTTCCTTTAAATATGTGTTGTTCAAGTGTGACTGGTTTGATGTTGGACAAGACAAATATGGATTAACATTTGTTCAATTCAATAGAAGATGTTACAAGAATGATCCTTTTGTGTTAGCATCCCAAGTGCAACAATGCTTTTATGTCCAAGACCCTTTCGATGAACACAAGCATTATGTTATGAAGACACTTCCAAGAGATCTATTTAATATGGGAGAAAATTCAACTATAGATGCTCAAGAATGTAATTTAAGTGAAACTTTTAATGAAATCCCACTAAATCTACCTATGCCAAAGGATAATGGTGAAATTGATATAGTTAGACTAGATGTGCCAGATGATATCATTGAAGCACCTATATATGCACTTCATGTTGAACAAGATGAAGGTGAAAGTGAAGGTGAAGGTGAAAGTGAAAGTGAGGTGAAAGTGTTGATGACTCTATATAAGGTAGCATATGTGTAGTTGCTTATATAATTTTGAAGTATTAGCTTTTATATAGGATAGTATATATCTAATAGCTTATATAATTTTGAAGTATTAGCTTTTATATAAGATAGTATATGTCTAATAACTTTTATATAAGATAGCCTAATTTTGAAGTATTAGCATTAACATATGCCTTTGTGCTTAAATGCAGGTGGTGGAGTTATTCTTATAGTAAACACATTAATTATTTTGGCAAATGATAGAAGGCAAGGATTTTGATAAGTTATTATTTCTTCTTTGATAATATAATACTTCTTTGATGGCACATAAGTTATTATTATTTGTGTTTTATTTACTGTTTTATGCAGATTATAAAAAATGAAGACAGGAGCACACGTAAAAGATAAAGATTTTGTCCTTAACAAGAAAAGGGGTCATAATCTTTATATCCAAGCAGGGTCACGCACTGAGTTGTTAAACAAATTTAAACAAATTAAGCGTGAAAAAATTGATGATCTACATGAGAGACTACAAGGCAAAATGAAAAGGGATACAAAGGCAAGATCTAAAGTAATCCCTATTACTAGCAAATCATATCAAAGCATGGCTCAAAATGAAGGCTCCA
The DNA here is from genome assembly GCA_026724425.1 of Erythrophleum ivorense. Lineage (NCBI taxonomy): Eukaryota > Viridiplantae > Streptophyta > Magnoliopsida > Fabales > Fabaceae > Erythrophleum > Erythrophleum ivorense. Next base: position 134,127 of record JAIUCV010000941.1, read on the forward strand.
CTCAAAGGGATTAATGCTATCAAGCATGTGCATGCTAAGGAAGTATCTTCATTAAAAGGTAAAGTTGAAAGCATGGGAGATGAAATGCGTGAGCTAGCACAAAACATGGGAGATAAGGTGCGTGGGCTACAAGATGTTGTAAAGGCCTTGTTACAACATTGTAACCCCATAAGCGTTAATATGAAGTCATTAGAAACTCTCTTAGAACCCTCTCCATGTGAGGCAAATAGTGCACAAAAGATGCCTGGACAACCTCATGCTCATTCATCTACATCAACACATGTTCCACATTGTGGATAGGTAACTTAGTTTATGATTTGACAATATTTTCCATGTTGAAGATTGAAACTTGGTTGTTGCATTCTACGTGTATATGATTAATTAGGTACTGGCTCAGGATCACTCTTACTATTAGCAATAAATAGGTGTTATTATATTGGTGATGTGTTATACTTCAAAATGGATTATTTGGCTATGATTTTCCATGTTGAAAATTGAAACTTAGTTACTATTCTTTACTTGTATATGATGCTTTTCAGCTTACAAGTGATATTTTATGCTGAAAATATAAACTTAGGTAGCTGTACTTTTAAATGTTAGTTTAAGCTTGAAAGGTGACCATATAGTCACACGTTTTTGTGAAAAACTTAAGGATAGTTGCTTTATTTGATTAGATATCAGTTTAACTTCAAGATCATTCTTGCTATTGGATACATATAGATACTATTATATTAATTTAGCATTATGCTTCTAAATGGATTGTTTAATTGATCATGATTTTTCATGCTGAAAACTTAAATTTGGTTGTTGTCCTATAGTTGTACACGATGTTTTTCAACTTATAAGTGACTTTATGATGATGTTTTTCATGGATAAAATATTAGAATAGCTTGCTGTACGTTTATATATTGGTTTAGGTCTCAAAGATGACCATATTATTATATGTTTTATTAAAAAAATTAGGATAGCTTTATATGATTAGCCAAATATAATTGTTTGGCTCCATCATGGCATGAGAAGTCAATTTTTACTATCACAAATACATTGGTAATGTGTTTTCCTTATGAATCGATTATTTGACTATATGGCTGAAAAGTGATTATTATATTATTTTTAATTGTTGCAGATGTGGTATTGTTCGACAATTTACTAGCTTGAAAAGTTACCACATGGTTGGAAATGTTCTATATTACTTTTGGAATTGTCTTTTCTTTCTTTCTTTTTTCCTATTTTTGCTGGAAGTGATTCAAGCTACTTATATTTCAAATGTTTAATTTTCATGTGCAGAAAAATCTTAGTGAAGGAGATGCAGATGAAGAGATGCATAAAGTTTCTTGATATTATTGGTTATTTGCATCCGAATTTAGTTATATTTTGGGACCTTTAACTCTTTATTGGTACTTGTATTTTGGGACCTTTTAATGATGTTGTTTGTTGTTATGTGCATCTTAGCTTAACTATATATTGGGACCTTTTACTCTTTGCAAGTACTTAATATTTTGGTTCCTTATGATAATATTATTAGTTTTATGATGAAATTTTCTTGTATTTTGAATGTTGTGACTTTAATATATTCTTAATTACTTGAATAGATCTGCAATTTTATAGGTAATAAGAATAATTATATAACATATATTGTCGATTAAACTCAGGAATCATAGCAATGGGTGCTAATTGTAAGAAAAGAGCTAACATTCACAAATTGTTGTCTATATGAAGAATATACAAACCAACACTAAGAAACTGTTGCTTATACTAACAATAAAAAATTAACACTAAGAAACTGTTGCTTATATAAAGAACTTATGGCGACTCTGGAAGACTGTTGCCTATACCAGCAACCTATAGCAACGGGTGACAATTGTAACTAAAAAGACAACACTTGGGGGCTGTTGCGAAACGTAACATTTTGGCAACAGTTTTCACATAAGTGAGCAACAACTTAAAACTGTTGCTAGATTTCGCACGTCAAAACCCTTGCCTATTGTCCAGATATAGGCAACGGTTTTTTTGCTCACTGTTGCCATAGACAATAGGTAACGGTTGAATAGACTACGTACCTTTAGGCAACGGTTTTTTGTTTAGCAACGGTTTTTTGGCTCTAGGGCAACGGTTTTGCCATGTTGCCATAGGCAAAAAATGTTGTAGTGACTATTGGGACTTCAAGACCTAAGGGTAAGTGTTTTTATAAGAAGAAAGGATCTAGCCAACATTTTATGAAAGGTAAGAAAGAGTTCAAGAAGAGAGACAAGCATGATGGAAAGAAATTTGACATAGTCAAGTGATATGCTTGTCAAAAAGGGTCATTTTATTTGTGATTACACTAAGCAAAAGAATGTAATACTGAGAGGCTTGTCACACAACCCTCAAAATAAAACTAGATTGATAAAATATAAAGCTAGTGCACAACCTAGGTCATCTCCCTTGGAATTAGAGTTCAATGTTTAATTCAGTTTTCCAAATGTTAAAAGACTCTAAAAATTTCTAAACTAAAGGGAGTTTTTGATTGAATTAAACTAACCTAAAACTAAATTGAATCAAAATTCCTAATTGCTACCTAATTATATGAATTATGAGTGAAAGATGGTCTTGTGACTAGCTTTGAAATCATCCCTTGGTATCCACTATCCTTATCCTAATTCAATTGTGATTAATTCAGGCCTAAAAGTCCCTAATTGTGTTCATAACAAATATATTTTGAGTTACCACTCAAGAATCAAGAGATTAACAATCTAATGTTAAATTGAAACATCAATCCTGCATTAAATTATTAATTCTTGTTTTTAAAATCAATGAATATCTAATTTGATTAATTAACTAATTAATTAACCTCTGAATCATCATCCAAAGATGTTTAATTAACCAACTAAACACTAAGAAATTCTCAAATTTAACATTCAAGCACATAATTTCATCCATCTATTTCATCGAACACTTTCGAGGCACACATGGAAATTAGAGGAAAATGAACAATTCAGAACTTGATTCAATCAATTAATCAAACAAAAACAATCTCCTAATTAATGTCTAACCAGCCACTAATTATAAACAACACAATTCTCCAATCTAATACAATCTTAACCAAGAAAATACAAGATAGAGAAAAGTGTAGAAAGAGATGAATCTTAGCCAAAATTCCCTTTCTAATCAATAGATTCAAGCTTCTCCAAGAGCCTCCTCCTAGCTAGCCACAGATAGAGATTAGAGCTTCATTGGAGAATGCAGGAGATGGCGTGGTGGATGGCTGCTGGACGAAGGGTGGACTGCGAATGGACGAAGGATGGAATGTCACGAATGGAATGCGACGTGTGTGTGGAATGACCTCGTAAATGGAATGTGATGAATATGATGGATGATGTGTCCAGCCCCCTTCGTGCTTCCCACGTTCTCTCTTTCACTTAATAATCATGTGCCTCATTTATAATCTTCCCGTAAGTCTCGTGCTGATGCTACTGCATTCGTGTATAAGAGTGGACCCCACTTCATTTTTTGTATAATATTCCACGCTTTGCCTCCAGCTCACTGACTCGAATCTCTTCTTCACTTGAGCTGCCTGTATCAGCTCCATCAGTCAGCTCGTAGCTTGCATGCTTTTTCTCTTCTTAATAACGTGGTTCTGAATCTGCTTGTGGCTTCTACGTTTCTCACGTCAGCTACTGTTCACATGCACGTTTTTCATTCAAGTTTATCTTCCTCTGTTCATGCTCTGCTCAGCTACTAGTCTAGTGTGTTTGTTCTCTACATGAAGCTCCTCTCAAGCCTTCTTTGTTCCTTCAAACCCGAGCTCATCACGTAGCTTTCTTCTTCGTTCATTCTGCTTCCAAGTTCTATCAACCCAGCTAAAAATGTAGCTTCTTTTCCAGCTCTGTTTCTGGTTCTCACGTAAGCTTCTCCAAGGTTCTGTGTGTGTTTTTCTGCTCACTAACTTGTAGCTCTTCATTTCTCAGCTCGTACAGCAGCTTCTTCACTTCATTCTCAGCTTTTCACGTTTTCTACAGCCTTACACTCTTCACGTCAGCTCTACGTGCTTCTTCCTCATCGTTTGCTTCTTCTCTTTTGTATTACTTCCAAGCTCTTTCAACCCAGCACGTTCCAACCCTTCATTCCATGTTGATTCTTCTTTTCATTCTGCCCAACCCGTAGCTAGTTCTCCTATGCACCTCATGCAAGCTTCTCCTCTGTTTCTGCTCATTTTCTACTATTCACGAGTTACTCTCCACAACCCGAGAGAGTGTGTTGCTTCAATGTTCAACTCAGCTTTCATTCCATTCTTCGTGTTTTGATTTAGCCAACTCCCCTGCCCATAGCTTCTTCTTTCATGCATGTGTGTTGATGTTAAGTGAAGGGTTGCTCAAGTATGCTTCTTTAATCATTCCTTCCTCGTCTTTAATCCAAATTCTCATTCAAGCTATTTGCCCATCAAAAATTCTGCACAAAAGAATGGAAAATTTTCAATAGAATTATCCACAAAATTATTTAAAAGAATTTCATGCATTAAAACTCAATAATTTTGCCAACTAATTCCTTGAGTGCATAAATGGCTATTAAAATAAAATCTTATATAATTGAGCCCCTAAAGCCATATTTAGACATTAAAATGCTTGAGATCAGGAGAATAAAATATATATAAATTATGCTTATCAAATACCATGCCATAAATTTTCACATTTTATTTATGTTTCATATATTGTTTTAATGGATGAATTTCATCCTTTGTGGATTGTAAACTCAAGAGCTACAAAATATATAGCCAAGGATCGCAAATCCTTCATGGAATACCATCAGCTACCTTATAAAAATGGGTCATTTTTCTCATAATTACACTGAGCAAAATGAGATAACACCATGTCATAAATTTCCACATTTTATTTAGGTTTCATGTACTATTTTAATGGATAAATGTCATCCTTTGTAGATTGTAAACTTAGGAGTTACAAACTATGTAGCCAAGGATCGTGAATCCTTATAAAAATATATTTTGTATGTAGGAAACAATGCAAGAGTGAAAGTTAAAAGAATCAGAACATGTAAGTTGGTCTAACGTGATAGAAAAACCCTAATCCTATATGATGTTCTGTTTGCACTAGAATCTGATAGAATTTAGTTTCCATAATTTCTCTTTCTAAATTTAACTTTAATGTCAATTTTTATGATGGCTTAGTTGACATTTATAGTGGGATAACTTATTATGATTTTGGTTTTCTTTCAAATGGTTTTATTGTACTGGATACAATTTATGACAATATTTATAATGTGTATAAATATAGTTGCTTTACTACATCTTTTACTTCCATTTGGTTCTTAACCATCTTCATGTAATGCCTAAAGCACTTAATGCTTCTAACTTATAGGAGATCAGATAAATTTGACCATTTCACAAATAATAGTTAATGAACATGACAAAATACAATGCTTTGTGTCTTGACCTCACACTCATTAGACCACATATATCATAATAGAATAATTGCATTAGATATTCTACCCTAATTCAATTACAATGGATATTTCACCCTAATTCCTTTTCTAAAATAGCTTTTTAGTTACTTTATCTACTAGATAATGTTCGCATAGAGACATTTCTAAATTAGGAATTGATCTTAGTAATCCTTCTTTTGCTAATCTACTCATTCATTATTGACCTATATGGCCTAGCCTATTATACAAAACATTCATTTCTGAAATTGAATTGGAAGCATAAATTTTTATGGAACAAACTTTAGGTTTCATTGAAAAAGAAATAAAACGAAAAGTTTATAAGCTCCAAAGATCCATTTATAGATTGAAACAATAATCTAAACAGTAGTATTTAAGATTTCATCAAGCAGTAACCTCACATGAATTTTAAATTATTAATGAAGACCATATTTACATTGAGTGGCTTGAAGTTAATTTTGTAATATTATTCCTTTATGTGTGGATGATATACAATTAATTAGAAATCTAGAGTCAATTTTAGCTATTAAAGAATTATTATCTTGAACTTTGAGATGAAGGATATAGGCAAAACAGAATATATTTTTGGTATGAAAATCAAAAGAAATCGCTTACAGAAACTAATCTCTCTTTCATAAGAGAATTATATCAAAAAAATTCTTGAATGATTCAACATAAAAGACTACAAACCTACAGATACCCTTAGAGTGAGAGGCAAGAGTCTAAGTAGTGAGATTTGTCCTCACACAAAATGTGAAAAGAAAATTATAGAAAGAGTCCCTTACTCTAATGTTGTTGCTAGCCTAGTGTATGCAATGATATGTATAAGACTAGATATTTGTTATGCAATTGGCCTTGTAAGGTAGTACCAATCAAATCTAGGTCAACCATTGGAAAACTATTAAGAGAATCCTAAGATACTTAAAGGGTACTGCTAACAATGTGTTAGGTTAGCAAGAAAGTAATTTGCACTTGGTAGGATACTCTGATGCATATTGGGGCAAAGATTATGACTAGCAAAAATTAACTTTCAAATACATATTTTTACTGAATAATATAGTCATATCATGGAATAGCAAGAAGTAGACATGCGTCGCATTATCTACCATGGAAGTAGAGTTCATAACATATTATGCAATAGTATAAGAGGCTATATAGCTAAATAGATCCATGGAACATCTAAGGATCATTGATGGGACATTGAATCCAATATTAGTGAATTATGATTGTCAAGTACATAGCCTATAGAAAGGACCCAAAGTATCATAGCAGGATAAAACATAGAACAAATAGCATAGAAAAGTGTTACTATACATTATATTTTTGACACATAAAATGTTAGCAAGTCTCCTAACTAAATCCGTACCTAAAGATGTGTATATAGAGTACTTAAAATATCTTGGTATATATAGAATATAAAGTAACACATCTTATATAAGAACTTACTATTGAATGAATTCAATATGTTTATTTTATTCTTAAATATAATGTCATTATCATAAACAATAGATACACAATGCGAAAGTATGTCATACAGGTTGAAAAGGTTGGCTCTCACACACAAGCAGCCACCTTTGGTGCTCATGAGAAGTGAGTAAAGACAAGACACTTGTATTCACTATACTAGGTAGTGAAAGCATCGATGTAATAATGAAAGAACACAAAGTAAAAATGTCACGTCGACAAAAGGAAAAAGAAAATAGTCAAGATGATATTCATAAATATAATTGTGTGGATCGAATTATCGAATCACACTATTTATAATACCTATAGCCAAATACAAATTCTCTTATGGAATGCCATAGTAGGAAAGTGGAATAATAGAATTCGAGTTAGATATCCCGTGTGTCTAAACTAAGATCTGTACAGCATTAATAAATAAATTAAATTGAGATGCGCTCTTATAAGATAAAAGAAATGTTGTAATATACAATTTATACTGCATGTGCTTAATAGTCACAATTAGGAAGCAAGTAAATAGATTCTTACTTCATTGGTATGTGAGTCCCAGAAAGGAATAAATCCTTTCATAGATGCCCTTATTACTTTGACAATATTATAAGAAAATGAATCAGCATTTGCTAGTGCATCACACATTCTATGGTTAAGATATATTCAACCTAAATGACTAATGCTAAAAAAGAGTATGATTCTAATCTAAGTAATATGTGGGTGAAAAGAATATCTCCAAAAATATATACAACTATGCTAGTGTCTAAAACATGTCTATTATGAAGTTAATTTAGTAACATCATAAGTGTAAATACTATGCATATGAGAAGGCAACTAAGTAATATTAAACTCAAGAAAGATTAGATTTGCCATGAATAAAATGTACAGAGATAAATTTAGGGGATTTGAGATACATAAATAAATGTGTAACATATATCTAAAGGTAATAATCTCTTATACTGGTCTGATAATAGAATTTCTAATATAAGAGCTCTCAAATATGTTGTGCCCAAGCGATCATAACAAAATATCTAGTATGATAGTTTAAGAGGAGTAGAAAATTTTATACTACTCACCTTATGCGAGTGAAAGATATTGGATTATTGGATAAACCCAAATCCATAGCAAAAGCCTAAAAAGATAAAAAATTAATTAATTAATTAATTAATTAATTAATTAATTATATTAATTATTTAGTAATTAATTAATTAAAATTGTGAAAAGTTGAAATTCAAAATTAATTATCAATTATTATTTTATGAAAAAATTAAATAAAAAAACCTGACTTACTAATCTTTACTATCATTAAGTCATCGTGCAAAATAAGTGAAAAAATAATTTAGAAAAAACTAGAGACTAACTTTAAAACAATTAAAAATTTCTCATCAGAGAAGTACACAAAGGGTCCTTAATTCTCTTCTCCTTCAAAAACTAAGCTTGTGTATTTGTTATGAATTTACTTTTTATGGAAATTCGAATTGTGACCTAAATCATACCATGAGAGGCAATCATCCGAGCAAAATAATCTGCTGCAAGTAAATAACCCTACTCTTCTCAGTCACTGTCACCGAAGATTGCCGATTGATTAAGCGCAAGGATATTTCACAACTTTACAGAAAGAGATAATGCCAATTGCCACAGTAGTCCTTGTCAATTATTGGAAAGTTAGGCTCTCCTTCTTTTTTTAACAGCTGTGCTAAGAAATGAGCTTAATAATGTGATAACTATACATTATGCACACTTGACCTGACCCTATCCTTTCACCTTTTCTATGTTTTGGAAATGACAACGTTGTGTAAAATAAATGAATCGGACATAATCTCAATCTATCCTTGTCAAATAAACATATTGGAAAGAGTGAAGATATTATGTTTTTAAAAATATTATATTTTTTAATTATAACATAATTAATTATTTAAATATAAAATAATATTTTATTAAATAATTATTTAAAATGTTAATTTATTTTATAATTAATAATTTTTGGAAAAATTAATTCAATTTTTGTATAATTAATAAATATAATTATAGTAATAAATCTATTAAATAAATAAAGTATTATTTTATATTTAATAATTAATTATATAAGAATTAAAAAAAATACTTTTTTCAAAGATATAAAATCATCACTCAATTGAAAATCAAATCACGCCACGATGTCTTTCGGTTCTCTCACCCTTTTTGCAGCCCCACATTCCCCGCTAATCCTCCAATTAATGTTAGGCGATTTGGAAAGGATTTCTAAAATATATCAAATATTAAAGGAGATGAAAATAATCTTTAAAATGAAAAAAATATAAAACATAACTTAAATAAATTAAAAAAATGAATATAATTTATCTTATATAATATCATAAGCAAAAGTAATAGATGAAGTCCGAGAAAAAAAAAACTATGATACTTACATACATCCTTATTTGCAATAATGAACAATCATAATGATTATTTAGAGAAAATAATTAAAATTTTAATAATTAATAACAGTGTTAACTACAAAAGTATTAAAATAGTTCGTGTCCACTGTCTACACTTTAGTGGTTGCATAATAAAATGGGAGCGTGAGCTCAGTAATTGCCAGATAGTGCAAAAGTGCTGATTGGGTTATCGAGCCAATTTTCATTGAGCCGAACCGAGTCACTTTACTTGATATTGATAAAGCCAAATTTCTTCGACTTGGTCAAAAGGAGTTTTTTCAGTTACAATGCCTGATAACAAATAACAACTATATCAAGGCAAGGTTTCAAGTCTCACATAAAAGATTAAATATGTGTGTGCGAGGATTTAAATAAAATGTATGTTGTTTGGATGATATTTGTGTTGGATATTTTATCCTTTAATATTTGATCCGAAAAAAAAAAAGCATTTATATGTAGGTAAGTATTTCATTTTAAAAAATTGCTATAGCTGCATTTTTTTGAGCAATTTTTTTGAGATTAGTTTTGATCAGATATTGTGCAAGTTTACCAGTAGTTTTTTTAAGAAAAAAAATTCCTTGATTATAATTTTTTTCTCTTGCTCGTATTAATATAATATATTTTTACAAGAAATGTCTAATCCATCTTTTCAAATCTTCTCAACCACTATACAAATTTAAGATTAAAGAAGCAAAAAATAAAAGGTTATAATATTAAAATCACTATCAATCTCACTAAAGTTCAAAAATCCAATTATACAAGCTACCGTGCAAGCTTACAATGATATATAAGTTTAACATTACTATCGATCTCATTTTTTTGAAGTAGTAAGTTCTTGCGCAGTCCAAATTGATGAAGGATATATGCCTCACTAAAAGAAATAAATTGCATTTAGTTGGATTTGGGTACTTACTTAGATACAATGGAATCTAGATCTTGTTTGGATCTCTGCCTCATTCAGTTTAAAAGGGAATCACCAACGGATTCCTATCTCTATTCCATAACAAAAGGCACAATAATCTGTATGGAGGACTTTTGTTTTGTATGTTTTGACTGTCTTACACCTTTTAGAGAAGAAAATGAGGGGGAGAGAGAGAGATATAGTAGTTTCTCTCTATTCACCTCTCACTTAATGCACAATTGAATAATTGGCACACACTCTCCACAATCAATTTTTAATAATATTTTAAATGACTTTAATTTTGAATTTCAAAAGTTCAAATTTTAAATATTAATTAAGTAATTACTATTTAATTAATATAATATAATTAAATTCTTTTTAGTTTAGGCTTTTGTTATGAATTTGCATCAGCCCATCATGAACACCTAATAAACTAACATCTCCTACTTGCACATCGTAAGATGAACGATACAAAACTCTAACTCATCACTCTTCTTAGACTTTAATTCTAGGTGCTCTATCATGATCGCTTAGGCATAATTTTGAGAACCCATACTAGAAATCCCATTATAGGACCAGCATGAAAGATACATCCCTTAGATATACTTTAGACACTTGTTCATGTGTTTCGAATGCCCTAAATTTACCCATATACATTATATTCTACACTTACAACAAATCTAATTTTTCTTGAATTTAATTGACTTAGTTTGCTTTTTTCATATGCGTAGTATCCACACTTATAAAGTCACCAAAACTTCATAACAAACATGCTTTGGATACTATCATAGTTGTATATATTTCAAATGACCTTCCTTTTAACCCAGATAACATTTAAATCAAAATCAACTACTTTCTTAACATTATTCCTTTAGATCGAATCTATCATGATCATAGAATATATGCTAAACTAGCAAATATTGACTCAACTTCTCATGATATAATCAAAGTCATAAAAACATTTATAAAAGAATTTGATGATTTCTAGGATTCATACAACAATGAAGCAAGGATCTATTCACTTGCTTCTCAATTGTAATTCTTAAGAGCATGCAGTATGAATTGCATGCTACAGTGTTTCTTTTATTTCATATAAGTATATGTCAATTTGATTTACTTATCAACACTGTACGGATCTTGTTCTAAATACACACAATATCTAATTCAAATTCTATCGTTTCACTTGCCTCTTATGGCACCTTAAAAGATATTTTAGATCTAGCTATAAGTATTATAGAAGGTGGGAATCCGTAAATCGATCCATATTTGTATCTCCATTTGAATCTCACCTCGACCTTCCTTTTCTCTCTTTTTGTCAAGGTAACATATTTATGTTTTGTATTTCTTTGTATTTCATATTAGTGCTTTTGTTGTCTTATATGATAAATACAAATGTCTCATTTTTGCTTACTTCTCATGAGCACCAAAGGTGGTTTCTCACATTAGAGAGCCAACCTCATCAACTTGTACAACATACTATCATTATCTATATGCTACCTATGATTATAGCATAATCATTTATTTAATCATCTCTATATATTTTGTGTCATATTCTATGTTTTATGCTTACCAAGAGACTTCACATCTTCTTCATGCATGTCCTACCTTGTACACATGATTGCATACAATGTCCAATAATGTTGGAGTAATGGATATTCTATATAATTTTCAATGTAGATTCACTTTGAGGATATTTTTCATGGCTTTGACTATTGTTTTTTACTACAAAGATATTGATGGATTTAAAGTCTTTCATACCAAACTGCTTAAGAATTTTCTAATTGTAATGCTCTTGTTAAAGAGTAATCAATTTCTTCAAGCAATTCCCTTGGACCTCAATTCTAAGGATGTACCTTGTTTTACCCATATCTTTAATCTTTAAATTTTATGGATAGCCATTCTTTAATGACCATTAAAGAATGTTGTCGATTCTGAACTAATGGCATATTATCCACATAAAGGATAATATTACAATTTTTTCTTAAGAATATTTAACACTAATACAGTGGTTTTCATTAATCATTTGAAATTCATGTAAGGTCACTACTTGATGAAATTTCAAATACCATTGTCTAGATGATTGTTTTAGTCCGTAAATGGATCTTTAGGACTTAAAAGCCTTTTGTCCTATTCTTTTTCAATGGAACTTAAAAGTTGCTCCATATAATTTCTTCATCTAGTTCACCTTGTGAGAATTTGGTTTTTGTATCCATTTAATGTGGTTACAAGTCTAAACTTATAACTATAACTAAGATTAATCTATTCATGAAACAAATGGAAAGATATTTTCAAAATCTATACCTTGTATACCTCTTAGCAATTTAATGTATCTTTTATCTCTTAATTAATCCATCTATCCTTCTCTTTATCTTAAGAACCATATGTTCTTAATTTCTTTTGAATCAGATTGATGGTCAATCAAGTCTTTGACATGGTTTTCTTCATCGCCTCTATCTCTTATTCCATTGCTTTCATGCAATGTCCTTTAATAAGGCATGATTAAGCCTCTAAAATTGTGTTCAACTTCTCAGTGTCTAATAGAGTACCTTTAAGTGTTATCTCATCAATCTCAAAATAATGCTCACGCATACTTTCGCAGTTAATTTAAAATAGTGAAGTTGCACTTAGATCAACAAGTCAAGGCATAATTACTTATCCTTATTAAGTTGGTCTTATATCTCATATAGAGATGTATACTTATTAATCTCATCCTTACTTAGAAATTCATTTTGTAAATATGGAATTCCATGGCTTAATTTCAATTGTACTTTCAACTTTATTTTCATCAATGAAGATATACCCTTTTAATTGTTTTAAGTATCTTACAAAGATATATATATATATACATATTACTCTTTGGTTTAATTCTTGTGAGAATTATCATGGACATAAGTGTCTAACCCCTTAGGATGCTTAAAAACAACTTATCATTATGTCTACAAATCATAAGGTATGGAAGTATTTTACTTAGAGAGCACTCAGTTAAATTTAAAAGGCATCAATTCATAATTTATTATCCCAAATGGGTAAGGTTGTTTGAGCCATTATTAACATTAATCATTTATGTAAGGTTTTTATTTGTTCTCTAAGCATCTCCATTTGCTAAGAAATTTTAAGGAATTGTCAATTGTCTCATGATTCCTCTCTTTTCACAAAGTTCATTGAACTAATTTTGACAAAATAGTCGCATCCTTGGCCATAACTCAAAGGTTCAAGTTTGTCCATTTGATTCTTGACCATGTTCACATAATATCTGAAACACTCAAATACTTTTGACTTATGGGAGATTAAATGAACTTAACCATATTATAAATCATTGTCTTGCCCTTACTCTCTTTAGATCACAAAAATTAAAATTAATTAATTGCAATAGATTTTAAGCTCCAATTCCTTTTCCACGTTTTTGTTTAATTTGGTTGACTTGCTAAGCAACTTTCTTATAGTGTTACTTATAAAATAGAAATGGACTCGTACACCTTTTGTTTTGCTAGTCTTTTCATTTTCTTCTCACCTATAAAGCTTAGCCTAGCATATCATTTATTGATATTTAAAACTCTATTGAAAGTAAAGTTTTAGGTAAAGCATTCACATTTCATAATTATGTATAGCATAATAATATCATATTAAAGGAAACTAGAATTATGGTCCATGTTCTTTTTCTTATGTCAATGGAGTTTTTAAGGAAAATTAACTCTAAAATCTCAAATTAAGAAAAGAAATGATAAATATTAAATTTTGTCAAATCTTTGAAGTATATAAAACACTATGTAAGGTGGGATTCATCTTTTACACAAAAAAATTTTGCATGCTTTGATCCTCTCTTACTTTAATTCTTATAATCCTTCCTACATAAAGCAATATGTCTTTGAAAAGTAGCCAACAATATTTCAGAAAGGATTCTCAATCCTTAACTATATAGTTTGTGGCTTTTAATTCATTTTTTTAGCACAATTATAAACAAAGTGACCCACTCACTGACAAATGTGATACTTGACTCTTATTATGCCAAGCTTTTTTTACCATGTTTTTCTCTCTTCTAAATTCTTTATTGGCGTTCTTGAAATGCTGGCCAAATCTTCTTTTAATATGAAAATGTCATCCTTTTTGTACTTAGACTTTAAAGTCACAATAGTCTCAGTCATATAAGCATTTTTTAAAGGTTTAGTAGCTTTCAAGTGCTTATCCCTAAGCTCTATATGTAACATCCAGTCCCTCCATAAACGTGAGAAACGCGATGTTCGATTTCTCCATAAACGTCAGAAAAGGGCCAAATATAAAAGGAAGTCCTCGAAATAGAAAGAATTGGGATCAAATAAAATTAGGATAAAATTATAAATAATAGAAAATGAGAATTTGAGCCTTAAGTTGCCCAAAAATTAAGGCCAGAATGATTCAAAAAATTTGCCGAAAGGCCAGTGGCATTTTCATAATTTTGAGTAAATTTTGGGATTCACACATAAGGCTTTTTAAATGAAAGTTTTGAGTTCTTCGAGGTTCTCAGATACCTTGAAAATCATGGAAAGCCCCGAGACAGTTAAATCCCCTCTGGTGGACTTTTTCTAACTTCAGTATACCCAAACTTTGACGGATTCGTTCGGGAAGGTTTTAGCTCCGATTTGAGTAACTCCAAAGGCATTTTACTAAATTGAGAACCTAAATTTCATAATGGAGAAGATGGTTCTCAAAAAGGAGCTAAAATAAATTAAAAACAAAAATGCCAAAAACGAGGGACGAAATGAAAAATTTTGGAATTCTTTTGCTTTTAATACTCTCTCTTTCTCACGCCCTCCCTTGCCCTCATTTTCCACTATCTTTCTTCTACCCAGAATAGAGAGGAGAATCAGTTCTCTTAGGTGCACAAGAAGGAGCACTCTTGGAGGGGGAAAAAAGCCAAGAAAAGGTAGGAAATTCCATAGAAAATCTAGCTTTCTCCTTAGTAAGTCACTTCTCCTCCTTATCCTCCTTATTTCTATGGGTTTAATGGTATTTTTAAATCTATTTTAAAGGTAGAACAGAGGTGGAATTTTTGGATTTGGTGAAGGGAGGCTAGCCAAGTGAAGAACAAACTAAGAAAATCATGAATCCAAGGTATTTTGCTACTTCATAAGCTTAGGTCTCCTTGCTCCTCTTCCCTTCAATTTCCCCCACGTAAGACCAGCCATGAGGGATTAAATTTCTGGCCAAACCAAGAATGAATCACATGAATTAGGGTGTGGGAATTTAGAATATGCAAAGGAAACCAAGTAAAAGCCATTGAATTTCAAGTTAGCAAAGTGTAGAATTCTTGAAGAGTTTATAAAATCTGTTTTGATTCATGAATTTTCTAGGCTATGTAAGTGTTTAATTGAGTTTCTAAGACCTCTAAGAAGCCTTTCAAGTGACTCTCCTGTCAAGGAAAAATTGGAAATCCCTTGAACCCCAAATGCTTCCATAATGTCGGTCTAGGCTAGAAAGAGTACCAAGGAAAAATTTTAATTTGTTTCAAGCATATTTTTGAGTCATGTAGGATGGAAGAGGATGAGAGAAAGCCTTAAAAAAATTTTAGAAGCCATAGATAGTGAGATGGAGGTATAGGCTCTATAATGTAGCATAATGAAGCAACTCCTAACTAGGCTCCTTAAAATAATTGTGTGATGACTCCAAGGGGTCTAAATGGAGTCAAGAATTATAGATTAAAGGAGAGAAGAGAGCAAAGATCATAAATTTTTGTAGTTGCTTCATTAAGTTCCTTATGGAAGCATAATGGAGCCATAAACCAAAGTAGCATCATGTTTGTTCCCATGAGTAATTCATGTTTCTTTTGGTGTGTCTAGGCCAAGAGAAATGGTCTCCACCTTCTTGGGTGTATGAGGTCAAGGGAGAGGAGTCAAGACTTAAGGAAAAAGTGTGTGAATACTGCAAGCAAGGTAGCTCTCTCCACCTTTTCTCATGCATGGATGTGTGTTTAGCTTGTTTTAAAATATGTGTATGTGTATTTTCAAGCCATGAAAAGTATGCTAGCATGATTTTATATGCCATAACTTCATGATGACATATTATGTTCTCAAATGAATGTATGATATTTTTTTGAGTTTGCTTGAGTGTGAAAAGCCTAAGAACTCTTAACCTTGGTGAGGATGAGCTAAGAACCCTTGAAATTGGTTGAGACATAGCAAAGAGTCTCCCAAGAGTATGGTTGAGTCCAAAGCTCCCAAAGAATGGGTAAGGCAAGTCTAAAATCCATGAGGAGAAGTGTGAGGCCAATCTTGTAACATCCAGTCCCTCCATAAACACGAGAAATGCGAAACGTGAGAAACACGATGTTCGGTTTCTCCGTAAACGTAAAAAATGGGTTAAATATAAAAGGAAGCCCTCGAAATAGAAGGAATTGGAGCCAACTAAAATTATGATAAAATTTTAAATATTAGAAAATGAGGATTTGAGGTTTGAGATGCCTAAAAACCAGAGCCAGAAGAGCTCAGAAAATTTGCCGAAGAAAGTAGGGGCATTTTTGTAATTTTTGAAAAATTTTGAAAACTCACAGGAGAGCTTTTTAAATGGAAAATTTGAGCTTTCCAGGGTTCTCAGAGGCCCTGAAAACCATGGGAACCCCTAGAATAGTTGAAACCTCTCCAGTGAGTGATTTCGACAAAGGTTGACCAAAACTTTGACCGAACAGTTCGGAATGGTTTCAGATCCTTTTTGAGTGATTTCAAAGGCAATTCTTATGATTAAGAGCCTAAGGAATATGATGGAAAAGATGGATTTCAAAAAGGAGTTGATATGAGTCTAAAATGAAAAAGCCAAGAAAATGGACTAAAATACAAAAGTAAAAAGTTGCATAAAGTGCCTTTTAGCTCCTTCTTATCCACGTTCTTTCTCTCCTCTCTAAGACCAACTTGCTTCTGCCCAATTTCAGAGGAAAACTCCAGCTTCTTAGGTGCACAAGAGGAGGAGGATTTTGGAGGAAGAGATTCAAGAAAAAGGTAAGAAACTTTAAGAAATTCCATATCCTTCCTTCTTGAACCTTGCTCCTCTCCTCTCAAGCTTTCTTTCTATGATTTTAATGGAGAGTTTGGTGCTGTTTTTGGGGTAGAACAGAGAGGGAAATTTCGAAAATTGATAGAGTAAGCCAACCAAGTGGAAGCACAAGCCAAAGGAAGCAAGAAAACAAGGTAAAACTTCCATTCTTTGGTAGTTTCTCCCTCACCCTTCCTCTTGCACGAATTTGGGCATCATGAGCCCAATTTTTAGAGGCTATTTTTTGCCCAATTTATGGAAGGATTAGAGGTTTTAGATGGCAAGGATTAAAAAGGAACCAATAGAATCAAGAAAGGAGTATTAAGAGACAAGATAGAACCATTAGGGATCCAAATGCTCCCTTGCAAATCTGATTTTATATGAATGTTCTTAGACTTAATTGAATATTTAAACATGCTCCTAAGACCCCTAGAGAGCTTCCCACATGCACCTCCCATCCAAGAAAGTAAAGAAATTGCAAGAAAAATTAATAAACTTTAAGTAGAAAAAGTGTAGTGCATTTGAAGGGATTGTAAAAACTGATTTGATTCATGCATTCCCTAGCATATATGAGTGTTTGATTGAGCTCCTAAGACCTCTAGGAGGCCTCCCAAGTGTGTCTCCCATCAAGGAAAAATTGGAAACCCCTTGAACCCCAAATACTTCCATAATGTCGACCTAGGCTAGAAAGAGTACCAAGGGGAAGTTTTAATTTGTTTCAAACCCATTTTTGAGTCATATATGATGAATGAATGTGAGGGGAAACCTTGAAAAAAATTTAGGAAGCTTAGAGAATGAGTTGGTGATTTAGGTTCTATATTGTGACCTAAGGAAGTAACATGATATTAGGCCCTTTGTTTTAATGATGTGATGACTCCAAGAGGCTTAAAAGGAGTCAAGAATCATATTTGAGAATAAAGAATGAGGCCTAGAAATCATTTGAGGGGTGTTGCTTCATTAGGTGCCAATATGGACCATAATGGAGGTTGTAGAGTAATCTAGGGTTTAAGCAATTTGCATGGCCCTAGACATTGTTTCATGAACTTAATTGGCTCCCATAATTTATGTCTAGGCCAAGAGACACTATTTCCACCAACTTGTGGGTGTGTGGCTAAAAGAGGAGGCTTGAAAGCTAAGGAAAAAGTGTGTGCTTGTATACAAGGTAGCTCTCTCCACCTTCTCTCATGCATGGATGTGTGTTTAGCTTGTTTTAGAATCTGTGTATATGTATTTTCAAACTAAGAAAAGTATGCTAGCATGCCTTTATATGCCATGATGCTTGA
This sequence comes from Erythrophleum ivorense, assembly GCA_026724425.1. Lineage (NCBI taxonomy): Eukaryota > Viridiplantae > Streptophyta > Magnoliopsida > Fabales > Fabaceae > Erythrophleum > Erythrophleum ivorense. The sequence continues at coordinate 152,609 of JAIUCV010000941.1, forward strand.
TGCTATGTTATGTTTTCAAATGATTACATGATGTTTGTGTGAATTTGCTTGAGTGTGGAAAGGCCAAGAACTCTTCCCTTTGGTGAGGATGAGCCAAGAACCCTTGAGCTTGGTTGAGACAAAGTAAAGAGTCTCTCAAAAGTAAAGTGGGCTCCCAAGAGTATGGTTGAGTCCAAAGTGCTTAAAGAATGGATGAGGCAAGTCCAAAATCCATGAAGAGAAGTGTGAGGCTAATCCAATCACTTAGTGAGCTCTTGAATGTCTTGCATGATTGATTCACATGCCAAAGTTGCCTTAAAATGCCTATGATTTCTACTTTCTCCATGCATGTATATATGAAACTTGCTTGCACATATTATGTGTGATGGAATGGAAGATGAGCTATTGGGATTCTTTGAATCTCATTCCCTCCTCTCCAATAATCTAACATGCTAGGTGGACCAAGTAACTATGGTGAAGGGAGCCAACATCAATGAAGAAGGAAGAATGACAAGTCTATGTCTAGCTTTAGCCATTTTAGAACCATAATTATGTTTCTTGATGTATATGTTATTGTAAATGTACCATGACTCTTGAGACACATGTAAATATAATATTATATGATGTTTAAATGTATGAATATGATGTATGACTTCTAACCTACATTTTGAACATGAGATGCCAAATTATGCAATATGAAAGTATGATGGAAGTGTGCATAAATGTGGGTTGAATGGCCAAAATGAGATGCATGAGGTTTGGGATCATTTAGGCAGCTCACACAAGTCTTAAATATACTTTTAGACTTACCCAAAAGGTGCCAAGACCAAGGGAAATCCATTTGGCAATTTTGATACCCAATATGGAGCAAAATTGACCATAATGGAACCCTATACCATTTTTTGGCCAAATGAGTTAGTCTTGCCCTGAAACTTGGCATGCACTTAGGTCTCATTAAGAGCTTTTTGGGAAGCTAAAGATCAATTCATTTGGAGGCCTGTAGATTTAGTTATGATTTTCCAAAGTTTGTGACAGAAAAGAGGAAATCCTGGCCGAAAATGCAAACACGGATTTCATATGCTCCTTTGCTTTCTACGAGTTGTAGGCCAAATTTGATGATGGAAATGAGTTATATTCATGTGTTTAAGTATGAGAAAGTGATAGATGCTTTCATATGGCCTACGGGACTTCGAAAGAAAAATTTTACCTGTAGAGAAATGCATTTTTATTCATAACTCCATATGCCACTATATTGTTTCCATAGAGTAAACATAAGATGAGGCTTCTGAAACACTGTTCATTTGGTCAGTTATGGAATTGTGTCATCCGAGGGGAAAACGTACTCCAATGGCTACAAAATTTTATAGACAAAAACTAGACAGTCATAGTGACTTGTAGAAACTGGAAGCACCTCATTTGGAGGTCTAGAGAGGAAGATATGCATTTTCGAAGCTTCTACCCAGTATCAGACATCTTGTAAGACTCGAGGTACTGTTCCATCGATTTTTGGGAGTTTAGCTTAATGAACTGATCTGGAGATATTTTTTCTCTCTAGTTAACATCTACATCTTTCCATAGTGGTATCATTTGCAAGTATTGGATTTTTTTAGAATTAGTTAGACATTTTTTAATTTCATATCAGTAAACTGTGACAGTATCAGGAACCCCTCCGACCTGCAGTTGATTTCATGTGTCAAACGCATTATATGTGGGATTTTATGACTTCTATATATTTTTTCCATGAAGTAGACAGTCTAAGCTTTCTAGAATGACCAAGAGCGCATGTTTTCGATTTTTTTAGATTTACTTATGAATTTTCCAAGTTTTCCCAGAAATGGGGCCTGTAACAGCCAAGAAAAAGAGAAAAGAAAGGAAAAGAGAAAAGAAAAGGAAAAGAGAAAGCTGGAAAATTTTCGAAGAGCTGAGAATTTTCTAAATCTTCTCGCCATAGCGAGAAATGGCCTCGCCATAGCGAGAATGCCCCCTCGCCGTAGCGAATATGCTCCTAGCTATAGCGAGTGCGGCATTCCATACAAAAACCAAGGAGTTGCTCGCTGTAGTGACGCCATAGCGAAGGCAGAGGTCTGCAACAGACCCGAGCTCGCCGTAGCGACACCAATGGCTCGCTATAGCGAGAGCGATCCAGAAAAGCAAGAAAAGAGAATTTGACTTTTTAAAAGCTTCCAAATCTCTTCTTTCTTCTTCTAACCGACTCAAGCTCGCTTTAGGAGAGAGAAAAGGGAGGAGGAGAGAGAGAGAAGCTGAGGAGAAGAAGAAAGGACAAGAAAGGTGAGGATTCTCATGGCTTCCTCTTAGTATGTTGCCCTTCTCCCCTTTCCCCCTCTTTCCTACGGTTTAGATAGCAAAAATGGTTAGGTCTTGAGGTTGGTTCAGAAGAGAGAGAGTGGGAAATCACTCTTGAGAGAGGTTAGAAGTACATAGTCTTCTCTTTCTTGCTTTCCCCCTTTCTTAAGAGCTTAAGAGTTGAGAAAAGAGAGAGAATAGCTAATGGGCTCTAGTGAGAGGAAGAAACCTAGGTTGAGAAACTCAGTAAAGTTGATTAGAAGTAATCCCTAGCTTAAGAATCAAGTATTAAGGAATTAATTTCATGCGTTTGTGTGGTTAGGCTCAAGAGAAGCTCTCCCATCTAGAAGTGGTAGTGAAATCCACAAGGGAGGAGACAATTGAAAGAGCAAGTAGTGAATAGCTAAAAGGTAGTTCTCTCCACCTTCTCTCATGCATAATTGTGTGTTTACATTGTCTTGCTTGTGTGTATGAATGATATGAGCTATGAGAAGTGTGTTAGCATGATGGTATGATATGAATTGAAATGATGATATATGTGAATTGTTTTGGTTTGCTTAAGGAATGAAAAAGCCAATAACCCTATAGCCAAGGTGAGGATGAGCCAAGCCCTTAAGTTGGTTGAGACAAGAGTAAAAGGTCTCCCAAAAGTGAGGTTGACTCCCAAAGAGTAAGGGTTGAGTCTAAGGACCTCTAAAGAATGGGTAAGGCAAATCCAAAAGCCACAAGGGAATGGGTGAGGCTAATCCATGTACTTAGCGAGCTTCTAAATGTTATGTGTGGCCTACTCAGATGTTGAGAATGTTTTTCCTCTATGCATGGCCAATTCATATGTTTTAAATGTTTTCATCATGGTTTTATATGCTAACATGCCATACATGCATAATGAGACTTGTTGCATGCGATATATGTATGATTGAATGAGAGTTGAACTACTGAGATTCCATAAATCTCACCCTCCCTCTCCACCATCCAAATATGCTAGGTGGACCAAGTGAGGTTAAAGATGGGAACCACCACCAAGCATGAGGCTAAAGAAGCTAAGGGAGAATTGTAAAAAGGGATTTTTTGTAATACGTTGTATATGAGAGTTGTAAATGTAAATTGATAATGTTTATGATATAGTCCCTAAGAGTATTTGTAAGATAATGTATGTATGAATGATGAATGTATGAGAATGAAGTCTATGATGAATGAAGAGGCATGTTTTAATGTGAAATGCTCAAAGTTAGCATAGGCCATATGAGTGCATAAGTGGGCATGGGGTAGTGAGTTTCTCCAATCTAAGTTATTAGACACTTGAGCCATGATTGATGGCCCCTAGAGATGCTTTCTCATGTGCTCAATGGATCATAGAAGTAGAAGAACCAAGATTGGACCCCATGAGCCCCACTTTTGGCCAAGAAAAGGCCTTCTTGCACATGATGTCATAGATTAGCCATATGACCTCTTCTTGTTTTGAAATTTTACATGTTACTAGATTATGTTTAGAGCTTTCTGGGAAGCTAGAGTTCATGTCATTTAGAGGTCTATAGCATTTTCTATGATTTTTCAAAGTTGACATCAGAAATTCGGAATTTGGAAACCACTGTTCATTTGGTCAGTTTGAGAAGCGTGTCATCCGAGGGACAAACGTAGTCCAATGGCTACGAAATTTTATACACAGTAACTATATGGTCACAGTGACTTGTAGGAACTAGAAGCACCTCATTTAGAGGTCTAGAGAGTGAGATAAGCATTTTTGAAGTTCCTGCCCAGAATCAGACACCCAACCAGACCCGAAGTACTGTTTCATCGGTTTTCGAGAATTTGGCTTGGTGAACTGATCTAGAGATATTTTTTTCCTCTATCTAACATCCACATCTTTCCATAGAGATATGATTTGCAAGTATTGGATTTTTTTGGAATTAGTTAGACATTTTCAAAGTCCATATCAGTAAACTGTGACAGCAAAGAAGCCCCCTCTGACCAGTGAACGATTTTGATGTCAAACGCATAATAGGTGAGATACTGAGACTTCTAAGTATTTTTAGCATGAAGTAGACGTCTCAAGATTTCTAGAATGACCCAGATCATGTAGTTACAATTTTTCTACAATTAGTTATGGATTTCCAAACTTAGCCCAGAAATGAAGCAAAATCTGCCAAGAACGAAAATGCATGTCTCCAATCCCTTTTTGCTTTCCATGAGTTCAAAGCATATAGTTGGGATTGAAATAAGTCTCAATAGTGAAATTGAGCATGAGGATGCCTAGAGAGAGAGCTCACCCGGTCCATGTTACTTCAAAGTGGATCTCTACCCATACAATATGCCTTAGAGAAAGAGCACCAAGGTAGAGAAATCATCTCCCTTGTAAGCTTAGCATGAGTATATGAATATGTGGGTATGATGGGTATGAGCTAGAGGTTAAGGTGTTACAGGGCCAAGTTTGGCCGAGGAGAAATATGCATGTCCCATGTCTCCCTTTGGTTTCCATGAGTTGTGAGCTAGTTTTTGTGATTGAAATGAGTTGTAATTGTGCAATTAAATATGAGGATGCATAGAATGAGCTCACACGGTCCACATGACACCGAATGAGTTTTTGGATAGGATGACTTACAAATAAAAGTTCAAATCTTCATGCCTCCTCTATGAGAATTATGTGTATGTTTCATGATAATTATGCTATTCAAAGGAATGAGATGAGCTAGAATGAAAGTGTTACAAATCCAAACACTTAATGAACTCTTGAATGTCTTGTATGATTGGTTCATATGCTAAGCTTGCTTTTTAAATGTCCATGATTTCCATTTTCTCCATGCATGCATTTGTAAAGCTTGCTTTGCACATATTATGTATGATTAAATGGGAGATGAGCTATTGAGATTCTTGAAATCTCATCCCCTCCTCTCCAATGATCTAACATGCTAGGTGGACTAAGTGGCTATGGTGATGGGAGTCAACAACAATGAAGAAGGAAGATTGACAACCATATGCCTAGTTTTATTCTTTTAAAATCCATAATGATGCTTCACAATGTATATGATATTGTAAATGGTCTATGACCCTTAATACCTGTATAAATATGATATTATGGGATGTTTAAATATATGGATATGATGTATGACCTCTAGCATATATTTTGAGTATGTAATGCCAAAGTATGCACTTTGGAAGTTTGATAGAAATGTGCATAAGTATGGGTTGAATGGCCAAAATAAGATGCATGAGATTTTGGGACCATTTGGGTAGCTCACACAAGTCTTAAATGTACTTTTAGACTTGCCCAAAAGGTGTCAAGACCAAGGGAAATCCATTTGGCAACTTTGGTACCCTATATGGAGCCAAAATTGACCATTATGGAACCTTATGTCATTTTTTAGTCAAATGAGTTAGTCTTAATCTAAGATTTGGCATGAAATTAGGCCTCATTAAGAGATTTTTGAGAAGCTAAAGATCATAATTTTTGGAGGTCTACAGAATATTTGATGATTTTTCAAAGTTAAAAATTTTCATGGTTTTGGTCTGTTGTACTATTTATTTGGTCCAAAATTGAATTCTATCACATGAGGCTCAAATGATGTGCCAATTGCCATGAAATTTTATACAGAGAAACTAAACAATCACAGCGACTCGTGCCAATTAGAAGCACCTCATTTGGAGGTCTAGAGAGGGAGATATGAATTTTTGAAGTTTCTATCTAATATCAGTAATTTTGCCGATCAGAGATATTGTTCCATTGAATTTCAAGGTTTGGGCTTGATGAACTGGTCTAGAGATATCTTTTCTCTCTAGTTAACATCCACAGCTTTCCAAATTGGTATTATTTACATGGATTGAATTTTTGTGGAGTTAATTGAACATTTTCAAAGTTTTCTACAGAATTCTGTATCAGTTCTAGGATGCAGTCAGACCTTTAGACCATTTTGGATATCAAACATCCTCTATGACAAATGTTATGGTATGGGCATATTTTTAGTGTGAAGTAGACATCCATAGCTTCCCAGAATGACCACGATTGCATGATTTTCTATTTTTCTAGATTTAGTTATGATTTTCCAAAGTTTGACCAAAAAAGAGATCAAATCTGGCCAAGAATGAACCTCCATATTCCATGCTCCATTTTGGTTTCCATGAGTAGTAGATATGATTTTGTGATGCAAATGAGTTTTTTTTATGTAATTAAATATGAGAATGTATAATATAAGCTCATATGGTCCATGTAACAACACAAAGGAAGTCATTATTTTATCCCCCTTTTTCTGATACTTTCATGAATATAATGATATAAGGTATGTGTATATGATGAGATGAGTTAGAATTTTATGGTGTTACATTATATAATGAGAAACATTATAAAAAATGATGCTTTCTTTTATGAGTCAAATTCACTTTCATAAGTTATGAGTTGATCAAAGGAGATCTTATGACAACATAAACTTGTTGCTCATTAATAAAAATGTGATTGATTAACTTTAATCCTTGGACTGATAGTCTTCTTAGTTTGGTCATACTTCTATAGCCAAACTTGAGTCACACTCACATATGAGGTTGTCAACCATGTTACTCAGCATTAATATACAAGCAATTTTTTTTTTCTAATTGGAAAAATTCTATATCTCTATCTTGCTTAGTTGTATTTCTATGTTTCAACCCCTTTGCAACATTGTTCAAAGGTTTTTTAGCATCTTATTCTTTTCTTGGATTCAAGAACCTTATAGTGTCAAATTTCTTAATTGACACTATCTAGCTTGTCTCTCTTATCAAGCTAGGTAGTGATGCTTCTAATAGTCATAATCATAATCTTATTCTCATATAAACATAGTACAATTTGACTACATATACACAATGATATGTTTATATTTGCAATAAATTTTGACTAGATCAATTGTAATATTTTATATTTCGTAAGCTACTATAGTCCGTAAAGAATGAAAAGAATTAGTCAAAAGGGGTTCATAAGGAGAAAAAAACTAGTTAGGACCAAAAAAGCCAATTCAGGCCTAATCAGGAGAAAAATGAGGGATTAAGAAAACATGAAAATCGAGTTGAGAAATGAATATCCCTCATCATAATATTATAAAATAAGGTTAGTAGATTAATTGAATGAGATTGATTTGGCTAAATCCCTGACAATATATAAATTAGGATCGCAAGTAGTAATAATTTTGACCTAACTTTTTTTTATTACTTTAAGTCCTAATGACCTTTAAACAGATATTTTTAATGAAGAAAATAGTCTAAAATTTAGTATAAAGCTATCAATTTCTGAAATACTAAAAAGTGAGCTCAAACGGAGAACTTAAAATGTAAGGACAAAATCGATCTTTTGGAAATTATTATAAAACTCTTATTTTAAAATGCCTAACACATCCTCCCCTTTCTCCTCATTTTTAAACTAACATGTCAGCAACTTCTAAGAGCTTTCATGGTCGCATGAAAAAAAGGAAAGAAAGAGAAAGAAAAGAAAGCTAAATAGATAAGGAAATATGCTAAATTTTTCTATGTTATAGTTATGAAATTTCTTCTCCTCATCATGCTCTTTATCATGGTAGTTTTGGTTTCTCAAAGTGGCTATCACCTTGAATGAAAGAGCTCATTTAAAGAAGCCAATTATACTAAAAGAACCTCAATCAAAGACTCATCGAAGTAAGGTATGATTCAAACTAGGAAAATTTGTATTTTTGTAAAACCTTAGCTCATGATGGTTTAGTCAAGAAAGAGAGAGAGAGGCTAAGTATGTATTTATTTAATGAAAACTTGGTGTAATCAAGGGTTTAGAAGGGTGAAAAGTAAGAATGTGCAAAGAAATTAAATTAAAAACCAAGAGAAATGCATGTGGCTTCCTTTAGGATGTAGGTTCGGCCATGGGTGTTTCAAAATCCTAAAAGGGTTAGTAAATCCCTATAATACCATAATTAAACTAGAAATAAATTGTGGATATCATAAAACCATCAAATTCCTTATGAAATAAACAAAATTTCAAGATAGGGCTATGTAGTGTTATTTATGGCAAAGAGAAAGAAAGAATATGTAGGGAAGTTTTTAATTTCATTTTATGGTTTAAGAGGCTTAATGGAGTAATATAAAGACTAGATGAACTATTAGTTTGGGAAAAAAAAAAGATTTGATGATGTTAAGATTATGATACAATAAAAACCCTAACTTGTCCTAGAAATGAAATAAGTGATATGGCTAAGCTTTTAGACTTATTTTATTTATGAAAAATGAGTAAATTGAGATAGATAAATAATGAAAATTGCTACATGAAATGTGGCAAATAGAATTAGTTATTTTGAAACACTTAAAGTAACCCAATTCATACTTTAAGCCTTAATATGTACATATGTTGCTTGAGTGAGATTGAATATATCTTAATTAGTTATTTTATACCTTAATTGATATACCTAAGCCAAGCAAGTGGAACCGCACCAAAGTGTGTGTAGTGTGTGTGAGAGGCCATGGAATCAAGAGAAGGAGAACAAGGAAATTTATGGAATTTGCTTGATAAGGTAGTTTTTTCTTCATTATTATATGTGTGGTTGGTTTACTTGAGTTATTGGTTGCTTGTGTGTCTTGTTTGCAATTGTTTAGCTTGCTGGTTGTTTAATTAGACTATGCAATTACATGAAACTTACTTGGATTGTAAGAGGAGTGGCTCTAATATTGGATGAGGCTGGGGAAGTGAGCATGAATTTGCTTTACCTTAGGCCAAAAATCCCTTAAAGGCATGAATTTGCTCTTACTTGAGCCAAGAAAACTCCAAGAGCATGGATTTGTTCTATGGTATATAGATTGGTTATGATTGCATAACATTCATACTTACTTCCACGTGATTAAATAAACTATATGCATTTAAGAATGTTGGTTTAGTTATTGGAATTCTTTGAATTTCATATTTTTCTATCTCTAGTAACCATGGCCAAGTGATATGCAAAGTAAGGACAAAGAAGAGCAAAATACCTAGAAAGGCCTATTATGTCAAGAGATTTGGCCTAAGATTCTATATTATATATGTGATCATGTAAACTTATATTTTGACACAATGTAATGCATACATGTGTAAAAGTGTTAGACTAAGATTTTATAACCCATAGTTGTATGATTGAGATATTAGAACATAGCTTAAGATATGGATATCTAATGAGTTTATGCACACATCTTGATGTAAAATAGTGATTTTAGTTGCAAGGAAAATTTCATGTGATGAACCAATTACATTTGATGCATGTATGGATTGAAATTTGCTCATGATAAGAAATGGCATTTTAGAGTTCATTTGGTATATTTTGAAACCAAAATTTTAACAATTTGAGCTATAAAATGTATCTTTGCCCTTGACTACCTTAGTAGTTGAATTTGGGATTGAAATTTGGTGAACATTTATAGGGCATTTAAAGCTTTCTATAGAGTTAAAGTTTATAATTTTTAGAACTCTACAGAATATTTAATGAATTTTTAAAGTTGACTCAAAAAAGTTATTAAGTATTGGTACTGTTTACACTATGCATATATGATTTTTCATGTTTTTTGAGAGATCAAATAAATTTATTTTGACCTAAAATTTTTATGAAAGTTCACATCTCAAGCTTCAAAATGATATTTAATTTGCCTTAATCGGAGTTGTGTAACTCAAGTGATAAATTTTTAAAATTTGAACTTTGTTATGTGCATTATAGCCTAAATGAGTAAATGGCTTCCTTTATGTAAATGATATATATGTACATGTTAATTTGAATGAAACTAAATACTTGAGCATAAATTTGTGAGATGAAATGATGAAAATCTATTTTTGAATATTATAGGTCTATTTGATGTAAATAGTATTGAATTTTTACTACTAAAGAGTTTGTTGGGATTATTCTTATTCCAAATGGATACATAATGGTACTAAATGAATGAGATATAGTACAATGTAACATCAATAATGACATTATTAGGTTCATCATCCAAAGTCAACATTTGGCATGCTTTAATCACATGTATTCTTAGAATGTTGTTACTTTTCTATCAAATTCATTTGCAAATATTACTTTAACTATAATTCCATAGATGTGCTTTTAGACTACTAATCTAATAACTCTCGCTCAAGAAGATATTTCTAGCATTCCCCTATTAATTCATTAAATTTAATTCTCAGATAAGCCTTAGTCTTCAAGTTCAAGAACTCTCACTCAATAGGGTGTTTCCCCTCCTTCTTATTTATTAAATACAATGCACTTGTAAATTGCATTATATCAAATACATACTAGGGAACTCACTCTAAAGATGTTTATCTTCTCCAAAGATTTTCTCTCCAGTCATCGCAAGCCTATTTCAAATTGTTTTAAGCAATCACAAGCTTATTTCCAAGTGTATAGTTTATTATAACATATTTCTAAAAATATGCCACACATATTTGATGAATATCTTACAATTAATTCTTTATTCATGTGCATAAATCATTCTTGTATTTCTCATATATGATAATGAGAAATTAGAGTGGCTTATTAATATTCATGATAACACAATATTTCACGTGGAGCTTAATCTCTAATACATACGTATTAAATGATCAATTTCTCATTTTATTTTTTTTAATTTCTCCCTAAGGTCCTCAATAAGTGATATTCACTAAACATCATCTAGGAGTACATTGATCAAACTTAAGACTCTTGATAAATGAAAAAGTTCAATCCCTTACATCTTTAGGTTAATCCAAATACTTCTCATTTTTGGATGTGTGGTTTTATGTATTCATATGTTCCCATATTATAAATATAGAATGTCCTTAGATTCATAATAACTCATTTAGGGGAAATGAAATTCAATAATTCTTAAATTTAAATTTTTATGAATTTTTTGAGACATAAAATCATCATTTTATGTCCAAAAAATACTAAAACATGACTAACAAATAACCAGACATAGGCAAATTATATACCAAAGTGAAGCTTATAAATTTAGGAAGTTTTGGAGTCAATCTTCAACCCCTAACTCCTTTGTACGTGCCCTCACATGCTTCATGAAGGTTTCTAGTTCAAAAAAATCAAGAAAAAATAAAAGGAAAAGCTCCACATGCACCTTAAGTGGTGCATGTGAGCCACACACCACTTTCCACAATTACTTCAACAATAGTGATTCCACCATTATATTCCTCATGCCTTCTTCTTTCTATTATTACAAGTTTTAGGTTTAAAAGATGTGGGGTAGCCCACACATATCACCCTCATGAGTGGCCAAGCCACTTCATCTTCAACCTTAAGTTTCTTTCTAAGTTTTAAAATTTTAGAAATTCTAGCTTTGACAAGGCTATTTTGAGAAGCCATATCTCCTTTAATTCTAGTTTGATTAATGCAAATTTAGTGTCATTTAAAAGCTTGCAACAAGATCTTTCTAATGACATATGGATAGCATAGATCCATGGCTTGAGTAGAAAGTTATAGGCCTCAAAATTTGGTCGGTTGGCCATTTTTTTTCCAAAAAATCAATTTCTGGCCACAAACCTTAAATTGCGATATATTTCTCAATACTTATTTGTTTTAGGCAAACTCAATGGCATTGAAAAGGTTATTCAACAAGCTTTCCAACCAAGAATGGCTTGTACCAAGTTATAGACTGTGGGAAGAAGTATAAGCCTTAAAATTTGGCAGTTTCAACATGATGAATTCGAACATTGATATTCAAATTTCTCTTCCATGGTTTCCCCTCTTTCTACCATTTTTTACCACATAATCACTATACTATAGGCTTTATATGGTGTTAATTATATGACCTAATTTTGTCTCTATTAAGATCCACCATTAAGGGGTTCAAGGTTCAATTTTGTTTTCCATACATTTTCAAACAAAAAATCAATGTATTTGCATGAAATAATCATAATATAAATACATAATTAATCATTCAAGGACATGATATTCGATCCAACTAGGTTTTGATACCAATGAAAGAAATGAATTACATTTTGAGTCGGACTAGGTACTTACCTAGATGCAATAGGATCTGGATCTTACTTGGATCTCTCCCTACACAATTTAGAAAGGAATCACTAATGGACTTCTATATCTGCTTCACAATAGAAGGCACCATAATCTCTATGAGGATTTTTGTTTTCTGTGTTTTTTACTCTCTTTTAGGTTTCAAAGAAGAAACTGAGAGGGAGAGAGGGAGAGAGTAGTTTCTCTCCTTTCACCTTTCACTTAACACAACATTAAATAATTGGCTTACACTCTTTTTAGTCAGTTTCCATAATATTTTAACTAACTTTAATTTTGAATTTCAAAAATTCAAAATTTAAATATTATTAAATTAAGTTAAATTAATTACTATTTAATTAATTTAGTATAATTAATTAAATTTCTTTCAATCTAGACTTTTATTATGAATTTAGGTTAACCTATCATAGGTGGCCTAATAATCCAACACTCACTTTAATAAAGTAATAATATTACCAACACCTAAATATCTTCAAGATGTAAATCTTCACAAGGAGAGGCATCACTATATGCAAATTTTATTGCTTCCTTTGATGCTGAAGCTCTTCTAATATTGATAAAGGATATATGCCTCACTTTCACAATATAACTCTACATTATTCTCTCATGAAAGTGAATGTTATCACATCTAGGACCACAATCTAGAACCATCTTCCTTACATATTAGAAAGGTAAAATTTCATACCTGATATTTACATGCAATGAAGGAATCAAAATAATATTAATCTATTGTAATTGGATTTGATACTTTTTCTATCAAGAAATTCTAAAAAACTTTACTTAAATTTTATCCCAATAAAAAAGGAAAGAACGAAAGAAAAGGCTAAGAACACTACAATTTTACCTACCATGTTTTGATTCTCACCCTATTATCATCAATTTTGTAAAGAAAAGCTCCATCGATTATTACATCTTATACTACTGAATGAAATCCTAGATATGGCTTATACCCAAATGAACTCTAAAGACCCTAAAGTAAACGAAATATCATATGATACATTTTCAATAGAAAACTACACTTAAAAGGAAGGAAACATTCCTATAAGCTCAGATCTCTCCATGAAGATCTCCTTCATGCACATTCGAGTCAACTACGACTTATAACAGTTGAAGTTAACTAGGTACACTGCTCGCAGTCAGCTCATGAGTAGAGAGTTACCAAAAAGACTATAAGGTGTAATATCCAATGTTTTTATACTAAGCTAGACTCTGAGAAAGGTTATGAGAAGTGATGAGAGGAAGTAAAAGCCCAATTAGTTGAGAAAAGAGATTCATAAGTGGTTAAATTTAATTCAGGGTGACTAAAGAGAGTTTTCACATTACAACAGGGAAAAATCAAGAATTTAAATATTTAGCCATTTATAAAGAGAGTAAAATATTTTTCATTATTATATGATTAAATAAGGTTACCAAATTAACCAAAAATAATAAAATTGGTCAAAACCTCAATTACATGCAAATCAAGGTAACTAGTGGTACAGGTGTAGGTTGAGCTATTTTAAGTCACTGTGTACCTCGAATTTTTACTTTTTTAGTAAGGGAGAAAGTTAATGATGTATTGAGTAGATTTGTCCAAAAAAATAGCATTAAAAACGTAAAACATATGAAAAATGACTATAGGGATAAAAGAGTCAATTTAACCATAAAGTCAAAAAAATTAAGGATTTAGAAAACATAAAAGTTGACTTGAGAAATGCATATCTCTCACCGTTAAGGTTAGCAAATTAACCAAATGAGATCGGTTCAGTCAAATTCCTGACAATGTACAATTTAGGGCTCCCGATAACAAGATTTTAGTCTGAACCATTCCAGATTATTTTAAGTCATTATAACCCCTAAGTAAATATTTTTAATGAAAAAAAGAGTTTAAAATTTGGTATGGAGCAGTCAGTTTCTGAAAAAACTTAAAAATGAGCTCACATGGAAGAATTAAAATGTAATGGCAAAATGGCCATTTCTGAAAAATTATAAACCCTAAATTTTTTATAAGCTAATCACACCCTCTTCCTCCTCATTTCTCCAACTGAATTTGGCACTCCAAAAAAGGCTTCCATGATGGCATGAAAAAGGACGAGAGAGAAGGAAATTCAAAGCTAAGGAAGGGTGAATTTTATCGCTATCACCTTAAGTGAAAGAGCTCATTTGAGGAAACCAATTATGTCAAAAGAATTTTCATCAAAAGAGCATCAAAACAAGGCAAACTAGTACAACCACACCCTTGTATATGTATAAAACTGAGAAAAGTAAAAAGAAAGATCGAGTGGACTAGTTCTTTGGTTAAGATTATTGGCTTATATCAGGTAACTTACTCTTCCTTTCTTTATATGCATGTTGATTTGGTTGAGTTTATATTACATTGTGTCTATTGGTTTCTTATGAGGTTATGTTTTATGATGTGTGTTTTTAAGATGTTTTGAGTTAACTATGTTTTCATGTTTTTAATATTATATTTTATAAGCTTATGGCTTCAAGGAAAGGTAGCAAGGGGATTGAGCAAAATATTTCTCCTTTAGCCTGAAGGAAAAGTTTATCGAAAAGGGATTGAGCACAATAATTCTTCTGTAGCCCAAAGGAAAGAGTCTAAGCCAAACTGCATGTATGATATAGCCATATTTGAATTTATGTTATATGATATGTTATGATGTTTTATGATATTCTATAATGTTTTTGACCATGCATGCTTGTATCTCCTTACTTGAGTCATTATAAGTATATAATAAAATTGGTAGAGTACTACTATTGAGATTCTCCCTAAAATCTCACCCTTTGTCTCCTACTAATCATAGCCAGGTAAAATGCAAAACAAGGAGGATGATGAGATAAAGATTTAAAAGAGGTCAAATTCAACAAAAGTTTAGCTTATGACTTAGTGCTATCTATATAAATATGTAACTTCATGTTTTATGTAATGTAATAGTAACTTATGTAAAAGTGTTAAGACTATGAAAGTTTGACTAGTAGATACATGAATAAGAAATTAGAACATGATTTAGTATATGAAAATCTATTGAGTTTACATACATATTTCATGGAATAATGATTTTTAGTTGCAATGAAAATTTTATATGATGATCCATTCATAATTGATGCATATATTGTAATACCTGGTTTTTCATAAACTAAACAGAAGCTAATATTGTGATATATGAGGACCCTAAAGTAGAGTAAATTAAGCCCAATTAAGGATAGAATGCTAATTAGAGTATCTAAAAATGTGGTTAAGAAACTAAAAGTAGAAATAACTAAACAAAGTGAACCAAAAACCTAATGGCAAAATCATAATTTCAGGTAACTTTTAAGAAACCTAAAAGAGGGAGTTTTAAATGGTAAAATTAAGCTCACTAGATTTTCAAAGGTCTAAAAGATCATAGGAATTATCAAAATTGTTAAAACCCTTCTAATGTATAATTTAGGTCTTTAGTTGACCCGAACCTTGATTAGATCACTTTAGATTGTTTTGAATCTCATAAATTTGAAACAAAATATCCTTAATAAACTAAAGGATTTAAATTTTATGATAAAAAAGACAGTTCTAAAAAAGATTCAAAATGAGCTCAAGTAGAGAAATGGAAATGAAAGGGTATAATGGAAATTTTGGAAAATGTTATAAAACACCCTTTTTTCCTTCTTGTAAGCATGCCACCTCCTTTTCCTCATCTTAGCTAACCTATTTTTGCTCTAAAACAGAACTAAGAACGTGGAGAGAGAGAAGAAGGAAAAGAGAGAATCATGGCTACTTAAGGTAAGAAAACATTAAGAATTTGCCTATCTTATCCTTACAAAACTTTTTCTACTTCTTCTCTTCTTTCTTTCTATGGTTTTAGTATTTTAAAAGGTGGAGTTTTGTGGCTGGACCAATAGGAAAAGAAAAGAATTTAGAGAAATTATTGGTAGTACAAGAATCACCATTTGATAAGGAATTGAGCAAGGTATGATTCCATATGTAAAGCTTACTCTTTCTTTATCTTCCATGCTTTCTCTTGTTCAGCCACTATGTGAGGATCCTAAAGGGAATTGATTCTTGACATAATGTTTAAGAGTGTAGAGATTAATATGGAACCAAAAGAGGCCACTAAAAAGCCTTTGGTTGCAAGAATTGATACCTAAGGTTTTGATTGCACCTTAGGAAGTATGAAGCCTTAAAATAATATTCCACACTATGTAAGAGTATAATTAAACTAAGAAGAGGCTAAGGAAGCTCCATAGGTGCCAAATTCCATAAGAATGGAACAAAAACTCCATGGAAGCCCATCCTAGTGTATGTCTCAACCAAGAACTATCTAGGGCATTTAGGAAGAGTTTTCAATAATTCTAAAGTTATAAATAGTTTAAATATGAATTATAAATACCAAAGGAACTATTAGTTTGAATTCAAAAATCTTATTTTAAAAGATAAAAATTTAAGGTTTAATTATGTACAAAGGAGCAACTTAGTGTTAAGTTTCTTGAATTGAGTTTATAATGACTCTAATGAATTCTAATAGAGTCATATAACTCATATTGAGTGAGGTCTTGGAGCTAAGATATTGATTTACAAAAGTTTTTTCATTATACCACTTAATTAAACCATATGAAAGCCTAAATTTCTAGTTACCTTGTATAAGATTTAAATAAGTACAAATATAGTTCCATTGATAATTGTGTTCTTCATTTGATATCTCTAAGTCAAACAAGTGAAATATCACCTCAAGTGTAGGTGTGAAGCCGAGGGACCAAGCCAAGAAACAAAGGGGAACTAAGTTGAACTAAGTTAATTTTTTATCCATTCTTGTATATGTATGACAGTTGCTTGAGTGTGTTGGATTGCTTGTATGTATTATTTGCAAATTATATGTATTACTGATTGTTTGATGATTATATGCAATTGTATGGCATTTGATTACATTTAGAATTGATTTGGCTCTTGAATGAGTGAGATTGTGCCAAAAGTCTCTTGGAATGAATGAAGTGAGGCCAAAAGTCCCTAAATGTGAGTGAGACTAAGTCAAAAGTCTCAACTATAAGTGAGGCTAAGTCAAAAATCCTTAAAAGAGGGTGAGACTAAATCAAAAGTCCTAAATTATTAGGTGAGATTAGATCAAAAGTTCTTAGAGCTCTTTTTGCTCTTAATAAAGTCATGTGATCCCTAATGCATAAATTTGAATGATATGTGGTTGTGCAACATGTATGCTTGCCTTCTTTAACCTTAAATATGCCATATATGTGTGCTTAAATGATGAATGAGCTATTGGGATTTTTTGAATCTCATTCTTTTTATATTTTTCCTAACCATATCTAAATAATTCTCAAGGAAGTAAGGATAGTGAGCAAAGAGTTTAAGAAGATCTATTCTAACACTAGTTTAGGTTTTAATGTATATTCTTACATGTATAGTGATCTATATGTATATTTTGAGATGTGATCATTCCCATGCACTCAAAAACATAAGACTATGATGTACCCACTATTTTTGGATGCAAATATGTGATATTGCGCTATTTGACCATTTGAGTTCTTGAATTTGCATATGTATAATGGCAAGTGGAAGGATGATTTTGAGTTGCATGGCTTTTGAGACATATTGGACTATCTATAAATGCTTCATTCAGCATTTAAAACATGCTCAATTGGTAACATGACATAACGTGACTCATTTAGACCCTTTTAATACCAAAATTTCCATAAATTGGGCCACAATATGTCCATAACTCAAAAATAGATCAAATAGATGGATTTTGAGCTGAAGTTTGGCAAGCATTTAGAGCTCATATAGGGCTTTCTACATAGTAAAAGAATACAATTTTTAAAACTCTATAGAATTTTTTATGAATTTTTAAAGTTGGTTGAAAAGTGCAATTTTTTGTTCATATGGTCTAACTGCAGTTTTTGTGGGTTTTGATGTCGATCAAATAACTCCTCCACTCCCTTTAGAGTATATTCAAGAGCACCCAAAACTCATGGTGTCTTATGAACGGTATCTCTCTTAAGAAGATCTTCAAAGAATGAGTTGGAGAAATTGAGCTGATATTGGTATCATCTACCAAGGGTATACTCTTCTACTAAAATTTTAATAGTAAATAGTTTCATTATAAGTTTTTCATAATAACTGAGTTTGCACAAATCAGAGTTATGTAAAGTTATGATTTTTCAGAGTTTGATTCATATTATGTGTCATAAGGCTAAATGATGCATACCAAGGAACCAATGAAATTCTTGCTTCTTTTTGTGACGTCCCAAGCAAAACAAACTTGTTTGGCATGAATTTAGAGAAATGTATGATGAAAATATTTATTTGTGCATAATTAGAATATTTTAGACTTTCAATGACAGTTAATTCCGCTGCTAAAGGTATAATTAATGTTAAATAAAAAGTATGGCTTGGGATTCTTTTGTAATTTATAATGGTATGACATATATGAATTGAAATCTAATCATGACAAAAAGTGGCACATTAGAACTCATTTGGTGCATAGTTGAACCAAAATTTTGACCATTTCTATAATAAAATGTATCTTTGCTCCTAATTGTCTTAATGATTGAATCTAAGATTGAAATTTAGGGGGCATTTAAAGGACATTTAGAGTTTTTTATAGAGTTAAAACTTGTAATTTTTGAAGCTTTGTAAAATATTTGGCAAATTTCTGCAATTGGTCCCAAAAAGCTATTACAATAGTTACTATTCACACTACATTCGTTCTGATTTTTGTATAATTTAAGAGGTCAAATGAATTCAATTTGACTTAAAATTTTTACAATAATAAGTTCATATTATAAGCTTTAAAATGACACTTTGTTTGCATATATTGGAATTAATTAGCTCAACTTATGAATTTTTTAAGTTTATATTTACTTATGTGACCATGGTTAAAATAAGCAAATGACTTGCTTTATGTAAGTGAGATTTATGTACATGTTGAACGGAAAGGAACTAAATACTTGAAAGTGACAATCTGAGATGAAATTGTGAAAACTTGTTTTAGGACATCAAGAGTCCATTTAATTTATTTAACTACCTGTACCTAATTGGGCATATACTTGTATTAAATGAATGAAACATGGTAAGGTGTAACATAAGGCTTGTAGACCGATGTGGGCTTTGTTTCCGAAAAGGATCGTTGTTGGTGTGGGCTTTCGCTGCAGGTCATCGCTGGTGTGGGGACCTTGCTTTGCAAATGGGTGCGAGGGAGTACATGAGATCTGAAAGAGATGTGAATGGGAAAGGGGCGGAGCATAAGATCCCATAATGGTTTATAAAAATGCCCATTGTCCTAAGGCTTAACTGTGGTTTTTTGAAAACCATAATTAATCCATTAGGCTTAATTGTGGCTTTCGTTAAGCCACAAGGCTCATTTTGAAAATTGCAGTCAAGTTATATTTCACAACTAAAGTCTTTTTTTTTTTTTAAGTAGTAGGTAATACCCACATTAGATATTTTACCCTTCAATATTTGGTCAAAAAAGAAATACAATAACAAATATGACTCACAATATTTTTTTTCATCATCATATTGCTCAAATTCCAAATATGCCATATCATTGCCTTGTTTAGACTCCACACGTTTGATCATAGTTGTTTTTGTTGTTTCCTTCATCTTTAATACACTTTTTTTTCATATTATTATTTTGAAATTCATCAACATGATTTCTATTTATCTCAAATTTATTGACATCAAAGTTATAATCAATATCCGTCTATGCAAAAAATTGCGATTTCAATATCCAAAAAGTTTCTAATGAGTATAGCATGGTATATATCTATCAAAAATAAATAAATAACTCTATTTTTTTTCAATAAATTTGTTATATTCTTCAAAATAAATAATTGATTACAACACAATAAATCACATACTTTTATCCTTAAAATTTGAAAATTGTAGGTTATATTATTATTATTTGGCATATAAACTAGGAGGATATATCGATTAATCAATAAATGCTGTACGGTTCTGCATGTTTGTTATCTTTTAATAGTTTTGGTATCTTGAAACGGCACACTCCTATTCCCCTTTACCCTGCCTCCCCTTCTTCCCCACCTAAAAAAAAATTCAAGGACATTTCATCTTAAACTTCTTAAGCGAACACTTCACTGTTTTAATGGATTCCATTCAAAATTTAAAATGCACTATAAAACAGACACTTCTAGCAGTATTCTTCAACTTTTGTATCACTTCTAGCGGAATATGGAATCAGAAGCGCGCGGATTGTTTGCAGTAACATTTGTTATTGCAGACGGTGCAGTAACATCAAAATGCTATTTTTTAATTAATTTTCATTTTAGTTTTGGATTTAAGGTTTAATAGAAAAGATAAAATATATATATAAATTTGAGGACAAAAAATTTAATTGTGAAAAAATTACACTTTAAAAATTGACTTTTATAATTTTTAACTATAAATTATAGTTAAAATTTTTAAAATATAATTTTTTCTCTTACAGTTAAATTTGTTATCCTTGCAGTTACTATTTTTATCTTCCTTATTAAACCTTAAATAGAAAAAATAAAAATTAAAAAACGACATTTTACTGTTACTACATTGTCTACAGTAACATGTTATTGCAAACGATCCACATTCAATTCGGAAATGTCCACATAGCATAAGGATATCCTGATTCTTTACTTTGGATCCTCTAAAGTTTGGATCTACGAATTTCTTATGTTTATTAATCCAAAGGGTTCGACAAGGTTCGAGGAATATTTGACATTGGAAATTTTGGTTTGTTGAGAAGCATGCAATTAAAGTAGATATAAAAATGAGAAACTTTACTATGCTATCCTTCTCAAGTGTCAAAGATGCAAGAAAATGTGTACCTTCAAATTCTTCCACAAACTGAACTACACTTGAAAGGCACTGATTTAATCTAGCCTCCTGCCCTGATCTCGTAGCTTGTGGTAAATGCCTTTGACAGTGGTGGAGCCACGTTGGTGTGAGGGGGACATATGCACTTCTTCACTTTAAAAAAAAATTACAAATAGAGAGTATAGGTTTTAATATTTTACATTCCTTACTTTTAATATTTTGCACCTCTTATTTTTTATTTTATAAATAGAAAAAAATTATTATTTTTTAAAATTAAATTGCCCCCTGACCCAAAGTCCTGGTTCCGCCATGGTTTGTGCAGCAACTTGAGAGTGTATCTGTGTATGTCTAGCAATTTGTGTGACAAGACATCAGTAACATTCTTGAATGAGTTATCCTGCAAGACAATTCATTAACAATGCTAACCAACTCATTCTTTAAGAATGACTAAAAATCAAATGGAAATGGTCAGAACTTTTGTTTTAAATCAAGGTTCACATAATGCAAGTAAATCAAATTTTGGCTAACATTTCTAGACCAATACAGCCTGTCGATATACAGCTAAAACAGGGAATTCTGAAAGAAACCGATATGAATTTTAATTTCCTTGACGATGATGTTTGAAAGAGCTTTTACCATTTTCTTATATATATATATATATATATATAAACTAAATATTACACATTGAGTGTTCATACCAACCAATGATAAATTTCTTCCAAACATTAAGTTTTCATATCAACCAATGAAAAGTTTGAGGTCATGTGCTATCAAATTATTATTACCCTTAGTCAAGAGTTTCTAGATTGGACAGATCTCGCAGTTCATGAGGAATAGTCCAACAAGAGTAGCATGTGAAAGTCACAACGTAGATGAGGTGAACTAATGCACTTACGGATTTCAAGAGTTTCATTGTTATTGATTGATTTCTTTCCATTTTTCACTTTTATTAGATTTTAATTTTTACCCATTTGTTTTGGTTCCTCCCCTTTGTTGAGTCTATGAAACACGTTTTAACAAAACACCTAAACCTCAGAAAATTTTGATTCCTGTCCATCGTATATCTTTTTTTGAAAATCTTTTTATTTTTACTTTTGATTTTTTTCAAAAAAATCCCTAAAGGAAAAATTTATCTTTGGATCCCTAAAACATTATTCTTCAACCATGTGTAAGATAAACAATAGGGGATGAGTAGGCAAGTGTTTGAAATTCATTTTTGTACTCAGTAAAAGTTTTCTAAGTTTTCCTTTTTCTCACAAAAATTTTTCTTTTTTTCTTTTTTTTTTTTCCAAAAAAGTTTGCCGGGGCCGTTGGAACCCAAAAACACTAAATCTATTCAAAACCCAAAAGGTATCATGGAAGCTTATTGCCACACATGGCCTTTTGGTCCGTCCCTAGTTGCTTAAGGGGATATGAAATCCCACACAGCATTGTCTAAAAAAAAAAATTACGAACTAAAATAATAGCTTGTATGTGTGTGCTAGGTGTCCAATCAGAGTCACTATATCATTTTTTAGTACATTTACAATATGACAAGAAAAAGAAAGTAAAAAAAAAAAGAAAAGAAAAAAATAAAAAAATAAAAAAAGAAAAGAACGAAATAATACATATATGCAGCGAGCTCCAGATTCATTGTAACATGTCCCCAGATTAGGTCACCGAGCCCCCCTTTGTGCTTCAAAAATTAGGCCTTGCACATGGCACTCCATTGGCGCCTTGGAGCATCAGGCACAGATGAACCAAAGAAAAATAAAAGCAAAGATAACACATGTAACTATGTTTATCATTAGGAAGAAGCGTGCACTATGAATCCACATTCCCTCCCAAAACAAAAACCTCCCCGTTAATGCACATCATACAGTAAATGGGATAAGGATTTGAGGTTCATTTCCATTCCCTACTCACTGTCAAAAGTAATAAACAGTGCAGCGAAGGGGACAAGCCAAATGAAGTTTGCCTAACAATGAATCTACGAAAGTTCAGCTACCCCTAATCACCACGAGATAAAATAGCCACAGAATGAAATCGCCAGTCAAGCAAATAGGGTTAGAGACAAACAACCAATTTGTCCCAACAACAAAGATAGAACTTCATCAGGACAAAAGGGGGAATATGGAAGTTCATGGGAATTACTCCAGACAGATATGTTCTGCATGTTGATTTTCAATTCAGTCCATACAATAGAATCAAAATCCAAACCAGTAGAGGCCCTTATCGAAGCATACACATACAGAGATACAACACAAGAACAGAACAGATTGATCAGAACAATCTTCCTATACCAGTAAAAATATCAATAGAACTCAAAGAAATAGAACAGATTGATCCTAACGATTTTTCTACAGTAGTAAAATATCAACAAAACTCAAGGACCATCGTAAAATGCCAAAAAAATTTATCTAGCCTATGATGAATGCCAGAGCAAAACTATTGTAAGGAAAGGCAATCAAAATCCAAATTTGGTACGCAAAATTACTGAAATTAGATTCTCACTAGAGGCATGTTCATCCATACAGGAAATCAGTAGTTGAGCTGTGGAAAGAAAGTAATACCTTCGTCCTTATGCGCGAGCGTCTCCTTTAATCTCTGTCCGTCTGTGCGTTCCTCTTCAACCTCCGAATCCCCTCTTTTCGCCGGACCCCAAATCCCAAATTCCTTCGATCAGAAATCCCCAAATCGGAAGGCCCACCCCTCGAGCTCTCTCTCCCCTTCGAAACTCTCTATTTCCACTATTTCTGACCCCTCAACAGCCTCCAGAGGAGAAATGAAACGCTCCTCCAGAAGCCATCGTCACACTCACCTGGTCCCTTTTCCCTTTCGATTATTTTCTCCCTCGATTCCTCTGAATCTCTCAGTCCTAGACCAAAATCCCGTAGCAATTTCGCTCGGCCCCTTCGCCATTCCAATCTCTCCCCACTAAAAAAGTTCCCCAGAGTCTCCTCTTCCCTCGGCTTTTATAGACAAACCACCTGGTCCCCCCATCTCCGTACCCCTCTGCTCCACTATCCCCCAGCACTTATGCTCGTGCTTACCTCTCGTACGATTGCATCGTCTCGCCACTGGAGAGGTCGCATGAGGGGACGCCAGAGCAGAGAGGGGGACCAGCCTCTAGGGTTTTTCGTTTTCAGTCGATTCCCTTCATCGCGGGTTAATAGGCTCCTGGTGCATCATTCGGGTCAGTGGGTTCGGGTTAGGGAAATCAAAGGTCCAGCACGCATGGGTTAAACGAAGCAGGCCCATTCTCTTCTTCTTTTTTTATTTTTGCCCCATTCCGATTTATTTTGGGTTAGACTCTTTTTTTTTTTTGGCTTCCCTTTTCCTTTTTTGCCTTCTATCTTTTTTTGTTGGGCTCTTCATTTTGGTCTACTTTCTGGACTGGTTCTGGGTTGGGTTTCCTTTTTTTTATTTCCGGTCCAATTCTGACTTTATTTTGGGTTGGACTCTTTTTTTTTTTGTTTTTGTTTTGATTTTTTTTTTGTTTCTATTATATTCATCATTTTTTTTGTAACTTTTTAGGCTTTTCCTAAATTCTGGTTCAAACTCTTTCATTTATTTTTTTTGTAACTATTATTTATTTATTTTTTTATATAACTATTTTTTTTATATTCTCTTCTTCTTGAAGTACCCCTTTTGATAATTTTAATTAATTAATTAAAAATTTTTTTAGGCTTTTATTTTTATATTATTATCTTCCTTTATTTATTTTCTTTTTCTTATGATTTTTTTATTAACTTGCTTTTAGACTTTTATCCCTCTTTCTTTATGCGTTTTATTGTTCTTACATTTTTCCTTTTTTTTTCTTTGTATTTTCCCTTTTCTTTTCTGGTCTCTTAAATCAAAATTTTTTATTTCTGTTATTCCCTCTTTGATAATTCTTTTGTTTTATCTTTGACTTAATAAGCTTTTATTTCTTTTTCTTTTGCATTTTCTTTGATTTTGATTTTTTAGTATTTTTGAAGTGTGCCCGAACAAAATACGGTGTTCACAGTTGCCCCTCTTTACTTATTTAGTATTTCTGCCTCGAGGCATTATCACAAGTCTAGTGATAATCAAAATAAAATAAAAAAAGATTCACATTATAATTAGTTAGGACTCTGGCTGCCAACACAAGTACAATGACAATCAAGACAAAAAAACCAAGACTGACACATTAACTATTCAGGCCTCCGGCCGTTAACACAAATCCAGTGACAATCATAATAAAAAGTAAGACTCACACTACAGCTAGTCAGGCCTCTGGCCATTAGCATGATCCCAGTGACAATCAAAACAAAAAGCAGAACTCACAGTACAACTAGTTAGGCCTTCTGCTGTCGACACAATCCCAATAAGAATCAAAACAAAGAGCAAGACTCACACTATAACTAGTCAGGCCTCTAGCTGTCAGTATAATCCCAATGAAAGTGAAATAGATAATAATATACTTACATAAACTTCAGCTGCCCTATGGTTTACAAATTGGCCAGTTGCCTCGTCATAATGTGTGTGCTTGAATAGTTCAAATCGTAGGTGGCCTTCCAAGCTGTGAAGTCTGTAATTATTTATTGACATTAGTTATCTCATGTATTAATAAATGATGATTGTATTTGAATTTAAATGCTTACTAGTCTCCTCTTATACTCAGTTGAAGGAATGCTTCCCCCTTTATGTTACATGCCTCCTGTGGTAGATGTCCAGTTGTTTTTAGCTGTCTGGCACACAGCCTTGTATTCTTCTGACTCCAAGTAGTGCTTTAATTGGACCATTATGTCATCTGGGATCCAGTTAGGCGTGATACCATTTTCCAAGTCTGATCGGACTCTGTGCATTGTATTTCGCAAGATGTTCCCACACTTTTTGGTCCAATTACGTCTAATTGTTTAGTCATATTGTGGCAACCATTTATATTTCTTCTACATAAATAATAGAAAAATCAAAACTAAGACAAAATGAGAGAAAAAAATCAACACATTATATATATAATAGGATAAGATATATACCACCCATTTATTAAACCATAGCTGTCTAACCTCAAGAGGTGTTACTTTCCAACTATGACATGGATGTTCAAATTTTGCTTGAATTATCGGGAGAATATCACGAACAACAGCGACAACAGGATTAAACCTAATCATTTAACAACAATGATTCTAAATGTTACAATGACACTAAATTGTTAACTAAATAATAAGTAAAATAATATAAATTTTATAACTTACGTATGCTTATCAGGATACAACCATGTTCGACCGTCAGTAGGGTCACAGCCAAAAGGTTGGATAGGTGGCATAGGTGTAGAACTCATGGAAGGACACAACGAAGTAGAATGTGAGTGTTGCGAGACAAGAGATGGTATTGGAGGAGATGATACAGGTGACACTGAATGTCTCCTAGATGATTCAGGCATGAGTGGAGCTGATGGAGGTGTAGTAGATGCGTTTGGCACTATAGGAATTGATGCAGGTGCTAAAGTAGGAGGATAAAGAGATGGTTGTAAATGTAGAGGTAGTGGTGTTAAGGTACTACATCGGGCACGAACTCGCCTAGAGCCACGACCGGACATCTACATATACAATAGCAAACATTGAGTTAGTATAAGTTAGAAAAAAATTAAATAAAAAATGTAAAAGTATTATATACAACTTAATCAAAATAGCAAAATACATTATAAAAACAAAATCAAACTCAAAATTAAACCAAACCCAACCCTAATTTATGCATCGTCATCTTGTTCATCATCTTCATCACCATCATCTATATTTTTATCATCATCATCATCCTCGTCGTGGTCGTCGTCAGCATCATCCTCATCATCATCATCATCTTTTTCATCATCCTCATCATCATCATCATTATCTTCTTCTTCTCCTTCTCCTTCTTCATAAACTATATTAGTGGTTAACATATCTATCTCCTCATAGGAGCCAGTAGGGTCTCTTAGCTTATGGAATTCATCATTGGAGACAATTGTAGGTAGTATGACTTCTAATCCATCTACTTGAAATGGTCCTATATTTGTCTCAGATGTTGAAGTATCAATTATGCTATGGGCCTTAACTTTGATAACAGCTAACCAATTAGCCTTCTGATGGCAACTAGGATAATGTGCATAGTACACCTGTGTCGCTTGTTGTGCAAATATGAATCAATCAAACTTGTTATACTTTTTTAATTCATGAACTTCAACAATCACATATTGTTTATGAACCCTCATACCGCGATTAGGTGAAGGATCATACCATTGACAATTGAACAACACTAATCGCTTCATAGGAACCCCTGTGTATTCAATCTCTACAATCTCTTCTAAAATTCCATAAAAGTCATATTCTGATTGTGCAAAGTCAATCCCCTTCATGCATACACCACTATTTTTTGTTGATTTTTTATGACTCAATGAATGTATGTGAAATCTATACCCATTAACAAAGTAAATAAGCCAAGTTCTAATACTTCTCTTTGGTCCTCGAGCAATGTCATGTAAAAATAGATCCAAAACATTGTTGGCTGGGTTTTGAACCTGTATGGCATTTTTAGAAGAGATTGTGTAAGTTGACACTTTGTTTTAAGACACACACAATTTCATGCTATATTATTACTTACATGTTCTCGAAACCAAGAAGGAAAATTTACTTCAATCCAAGCTTCTACCTCAACATCTGTAATTTGAGAATTGGACAAAGTTAACTCATGAACAAATAAATTGCATAACAAAGAAGTGTATTTTTTTTATTAACTTAGGTAAAGAAATGTGTTGAGCACATATAAATAAGTGACATGTAAGCAATATCACTTACTTGATATAAGGTTGTACTTCATCACAGTTTATTAGAACATATTTTGTGGCAGCTTCCATTTCCTGATCATTCAAGAAACGAGACTTGCATTCTCCAGAAGGCCTTCCAGGATAGTTAAAAATAAAAATTGCAGGTAAGCCCGATTCTCCGCCATCATCATTTCTTAGAGGTCTCATTATTCTTGATGGCACATCATGCTCAAAGTAATGCAAGCAAAATGTTGCGATCTCCTCAATGATATAAGCTTCACATATAGATCCTTCCACTCGAGCTTTATTCTTGACTTTTTGCTTCAAGGTATGGAGGAACCTACAGAAAGTTTTAGTTAAACACATTTTATTAGCTTTTAAACACATAATCATTCCAAGTATATAATGATATACTTTATTACCTTTCAAATGGATACATCTATCGATATTGAACCGATCCCCTAACTTTGGCTTCATAGGGAAGGTGGATAGGTAGATGCTCCAATGAGTCAAAGAACCCAGGAGAAAAGACCTTCTCCAACTTACACAATGTCACAACAATATTTTTCTCTAATAACTCTAATTGAGCCATTGTCAAGGTAGTTGAACAAAGTTCTCTAAAAAATTGACTAAGCTCAGCTATAGGATTATATACAGCTTCAGGCAGAGCACCAAAGGCAATAGGAAGTAGGCATTGCATAAACACATGACAATCATGACTCTTCATTCCATACAGCTTTGCTTCTTTCATGTCAACACATCGGGCCAAATTAGATGCATACCCATCAGGGAGTTGCAGGTTCTTTACCCACTAACAAACTGCTCGTTTTTGTTCCATATTTAAAGTATATTATGCTTTAGGTTTCAAAACTTTCCCTCCATTATTAACAAGTTCTAATTCTTTTCATCAGCAATATTCTTCCACATCTAACCGAGCTTGTATATTATCTTTAGTCTTCCCTTTTTTATCTATGACAGTAAAAAATAAATTGTCAAACACATTTTTCTCAACGTGCATGACATCAAGATTATGTCGAATAAGGTTATGTTTCCAATATGGCAATTCCCAAAATATGCTTTATTTCGTCCAATGGTGAGTGACATTATATCCTTCAATTGGTACAAGTCCTCCCCACTCAGTCACTGTCGGCAAATTGCACACTCTTTGCCAAACTTTCTTTCCATCTAATCGTGGTGGAGGCATTGATTTCTCAACTCTATTCTTACAAAAAGAGTTTTTATTTCTCCTATATGTATGATTTGGTGGGAGAAATTGTCAATGACAGTCAAAGAAAGATGTTTTCCTCCCATGTTTTAATTGGAATGACTTTGAGTTCTCCATACATATAGGACATGATAATCTCCCTGCTGTCATCCAACCAGACAACATGCCATATGTTGGGAAGTCATTGATTGTCCATAATAGCGCAGCATGCATTTGAAAGTTATGTCTCAACGAGGCATCATCTGTTAATACACCCTTAGTCCATAACAATTTTAATTCATCTATTAATGGTTACAGATAAACATCAATTTTTCCTTTAGGATTGCTAGGACCAGGGATAATCAGGGTTAAGAACATATATTCTTGTCTCATGTACATTGCTGGTGGTAGATTCTAAGGTGTGACAATAACCAGCCAACAAGAATACTTTCTACCATGTTGGCCAAATGGTGTAAAGCCATCAGCACATAACCCAAGTCGAACATTTCGTGCATCACAACAAAGTTGGGGTATGTGCTATCAAACACCTTCCACGCTTCTCCATCGGATGGGTGAGCTTATATTCAAAATATAACGATTAGTGTATATATTATGTAAGTTATACCATTTGGGGTTAATGTAGAGTTTGGCTTATTTTAAAATAGAGATTTAGAAGAAGTATAATAAGAAAGAAATAGTTTGTATTTAACAAAATTAATTTATAAATATTTTTATTAAAATTATTATTCTTGAAATATCTTTAAAGAAAGTAATTTTTATTTCAAATTATTGAAAAATGCATGTATTTAAGATGATAGGTTAGAAGAAATTAGATGTAATTATGATAATTAATCATTTTAAGTAGAGATATGATTATTTTTAAGAAATAATTTTTATTTTTGGTTTTACTTTAAAACAAAAGGCTCCAATTTTTGCTTCTATTCTAGAAATAATTTTTTTTTACATCCCTTAAAAGTATTTTTTTTCCTTCAAAAACTGGGCCAAACAACAGATATAACAAAAAGAATCTTTTTTGTTTTTTCCAATTATTATCCCCAAATAATTGATTTTTTTTTTGGCTAGACCTAAATGATTGCGTATGATATACAGCACTTTACTTTCTAAGTTTTGCAAGCATCAATTGGGCTTACTGTCAGTAACCCAGAAAAGGAACCATGTATATGGTCTTTTCTTCTTCTCTCCATGTAGTTTAAATATGGTTTTATAGTTCAGGCTTTGCCCTAGTCATTGAGGGGGAAAAAACAGGGAAAAAATAAATAACTTTTTCTCCTCTAAGAATTTGGCCAAACATGTATGTGTATATAATTATATATTTACTATGACGTTCCACATTAAGTATTACTTGGCAAGACCTTCACTATGGATGTATCAATTAGAAGCCCCATGCATCAAGAGTTTAATGGTTTTGGTGACTGAAGAAAATCTACAAGTAGTGGGTTTCGCCAATGTTAATCCTAAATACTACATTTATTCCATGACCTCATGTGAACTCTATATACTTCGTTGTAAAGAAAAGTATTAACTGAAATGCTATGAGCATATTCATTAAACTAATGCGTTGAACTAGAAAGAAGCAGTCACATGGACATGTTGATGAGAACTTAGAATTTTACAAAAATTGGGATTTTTATTGATTCTTTAGTAATATTTAAATCAATAGGAATAATGGTTATTTTTTATTTGATACTCAAGTTCTGTGTAGATAGGTTATCTACTAGAAAAGAATAGATGAAATGTTCTTAGATTGTTTTATTTCTTTGTACCACCACTCTCTACTTTAAATAGAAAACTTGTAATTTTTAAGCACTCCTTGAAGTGTCCTATCAGTTAAACCTGCTGTGAAAGGACATTATCAAAGAAAAGAATTTTCATCATTCTGATATTCTAATATGACTAAATTAAGCTGACAAATGCTTATTCTAACAAGTTGTTTCGTTTACTTGAATAGCTATACCCAACTTGATCTTAGTAAGAAATGAAGGAATAATTTTCTATACCTGAAGCGTAAGGCAAGTTTCATGCTTATACATATAGAGCAAGCAATAGATCACTTTATACTGTGTCATTCACTTAAAGTCATTATGAAAGCCTTCCCATCAGGTGCGAATGACATGGAATAATTATGAAATTCTATAATATTTGAAGCAAATTTAGGTTGTAGAGGAAAAAACATAAAATAATACAAGGTCACAATATTCGAATTCTGAAATGATCTATTTTTTAATCTAGATATAATCAATGAAGTATGTAAAGTTCACATGAAGTCATGGAATAATAATTCAATTTTTATCATTTCAGGACAATGCAAAGGAGTCATTTAATTTCATGGTGAAGACCAAATTGATATAAAGTAACTAACCAAGAAAAAAAAACCAAACTTACAATTGCCAAAACACCACCAACAAGAAATCAGATGCAACCCACGGTCAACTCTTCAGAGATAAAGCCCAACCTCAAGTGCCCAAATCATTCCAACCACCTTCCAACTAGACACCTGTCAAGGACCAAGACACCCACCAGTTCGTTGGTTTAAGAAAAGCAGTGGTGTAACAGCCAAGAAAAAGAAAAGAAAAAGAAAATAGAAAAGAAATGAGAAAAGAAAAAGGAAGGAAAAGAAAAGCTGAAAATTTTTGGAAGCTGAAAATTTTCTAAGTCTGCTAGCTACAGCCTAGCTATAGCGAATGTACCTGCTCGCTATAGCGAGAAATGGTCTAGCTATAGCGAGACTGCCTTCTAGCTATAGCGAGAAAGCTTCTAGCTATAGCGAGTTCGGGCACCCCCATACAAAATCCAGGGAGTTGCTCGCCGTAGCGAACGCCATAGCGAAGGCAGAGTTCTGGGACTTATTCGAGCTCGCCGTAGCGAGAGTTATGGCTCGCTATAGTGAGGGTTAGTCCGGAAAAGCGTAAAAATAGAGAATTTGACTTTTTAAACCATCCCAACTCATTCTTTCACTCTGTAACCGACTTAAGCTCACTTTAAGAGAGAGAAAAGGGCTGAGGAGAGAGAGAGAAGCCTAGAGGAGGAAGGAAGAGCAAGAAAGGTAAGGATTTTCATTGCTTTTCTCTTAGTATGTTGCTCTTCTCCCCTTATCCTCTCTTCCCACGGTTTTAATAGTTAAAGTAGCCATGTTTTGAGCTTGGTTCAGAGGAGGGAGAGTGGAAAACCACTCTTAAGGGAGGTTAGAAGTCATGTAGCCCTCTCTTCCTTGCTTTATCTTCTTAAGAGTTGAGAGCTTGAGAGAAAAGAAAGAATAGTTAATGAATTCTAGTGAGAGAAAGAACCCTAACTTGACATGCTTAGTAGGGTTGATAAGAAGAGATCCCTAACTTAAGAATTAAGTATTGAGGTATTAATTCCATGCTTTTGTGTGGTTAGGCTCAAGAGAAGCTCTCCCATCTAGAAGTGTAGTGAAATCAACAAGGGAGGAGACCATTGACAGAGCAAGTTGAGAATAGCTAGCAAGGTAGTTCTCTCCACTTTTCTCTCATGCATAATTGTGTGTTACATTGTCTTGCTTGTGTGTATGAATGATATGAGCTATGAGAAGTGTGTTAGCATGATGATGTGTTATGAATTGAAATGATGATTTATATGATTGTTTTGGTTTGCTTGAGGAAATGGATTGTCAATAACCCTATAACCAAGGCGAGGATGAGCCAAGCCCCTAAGTGGTTGAGACAAGAGTAAAAGGTCTCCCAAAAGTGAGGTTGACTCCCAAAGAGTAAGGGTGGAGTCTAAGGACCTCTAAAGAGTGGGTAAGGCAAATCCAAAAGCCACAAGGGAGTGGGTGAGACTAATCCATGTACTTAGCAAGCTCCTAGATGTTATGTATGGCCTACTCACATGTTGAGAATGTTTTCCTTTATGCATGGCCAACTCATATGTTTTAAATGTTTTCATCATGGTTTTTTATATGCTAACATGCCATACATGCATAATGAGACTTGTTGCATGCGATTTATGTATGTTTGAATGAGAGTTGAACTACTGAGATTCTCCGAATCTCACCCTCCCTCTCCACCATCCAACTATGCCAGGTGGACCAAGTGAGATTAGAGATGGGAACCACCACCAAGCATGAAGCTAGGGATAGAAATGAAGAAGAGTGTAAAGGTTTCTTGTAAATACATTGTAATGTGTTGTACATGAGAGATGTAAATGATGTATATGATGTAACATTTATAAATGTTGTAAGACCATGTATGTAAGATGATGTATGTATGAAAATGAAGTTTATGATGAATGAGAAAGTAGATTTTGATATGAAATGCTCAAAGTAGTATAAACTATATGGGTGCATAAGTGGGCATGAGATAGTGAGTTTTCCCAATCTAAGTTATTAGACACTTGAGGCATGATTGATAGCTCCTATAGATGCTTTCTCATGTGCTCAAGGAGTCATAGAAGTAGAAAAACCAAGATTGGACCCTATGAGCCCCACTTTTGGCCAAGAAAGGGCCTTTTTGCACATGATGTCATAGAATAGCCATATGACCTCTTCTTGTTATGAGATTTGACATGTGGCTAGATCATGATTAGAGCTTTCTGGGAAGCTATAGTTCATGTCATTTAGAGGTCTATATCATTTTCTATGATTTTTCAAAGTTGACATCAGAATTTCAAATTTGGGAAATCACTGTTCATTTGGTCAGTTTGAGAAACGAGTCATCTGAGGGGCAAACGTAGTCCAATGGCTACGAAATTTTATACACAGAAACTAGATGATCACAGTGACTTGTAGGAACTGGAAGCACCTCATTTAGAGGTCTAGAGAGGAAGTTATGCAATTTCGAAGTTCCTGCCCAGAATCAGACACCCAACCAGACCCGAAGTACTGTTTCATCGGTTTCCGGGAAATTGGCTTGGTGAACTGATCTGGAGATATTTTCCTCCTCTAGCTAACATCCACATCTTTCCACAGAGATATATTTTATGAGCTTTGGATTTTTGTGGAATTAGTTAGACATTTTCAAAGTCCATATCAGTAAACTGTGACAGCAAAGAAGCCCCCTCTGACCAGTGAACGATTTTGATGTCAAACGCAGAATAGGTGAGAGATTGAGACTTCTAAGTATTTTTAGCATGAAGTAGACGTCTCCAATTTTCTAGAATGACCCAGATCATGCAGTTACGATTTTTCTGCATTTAGTTATGGATTTTCAAACTTAGCCCAGAAATGAAGCAAAATCTGTCAATAGCGAAAATGCATGTCTCCAATCCCTTTTTGCTTTCCATGAGTTCAAAGCATATTGTGGGGATTGAAATAAGTCTCAATAGTGTAATTGAGCATGAGGAAGCATAGAGAGAGCTCAACCGGTCCATATTACTTCTAAGTGGATCTCTACCCACACATAGTGCCATAGAGAAAGAAGCATGAGGTATAGTAAATTATCTCCCTTAAGAATTCCGCACGTGCATATGAGTAAGAGGGCATCTTAGGTATGAGTTAGAGGTTAAGGTGTTACAAGTGGTACTTGGGGGTGATACATTTTTGGAAGATTTAACATAATATAGAAGATTTCATGGGTAAGTATTAAAATATAATTATCAAAACCTTACCAAAAAATAATATTGGCAAAAAAATTTTGTTGTGTTAGAACCTTACCAAAAAAGAATACTAAGGCATATATAGAACAGAAATATGAAGTGCTCACATATAACAAACAAGCTTTGCTTCAAAAAAAGAAAAAAAAAATTGCTACACCCCATTCCTCCCAGATTGTAGCTTTTGATATTGGTTCTGCGCTTGTAATGAGAAATTAAGAAGAGTGCACACAAAAGAAATCTTAGAAACAAGTATCTTATTATTCACAAGACAATAACTAAAAAATAGGATATTAAAATATAATAAGCAGAATAGTCACTTCATTAATTGAAAACATGAATTTCTTTGATGTCTCTGGGGGTGAATTGATTCATTACCAAATGACTGACGCACTCTCTCTTCTAAAAGGGCACATATTCAATGGTATTTACCAGCAACCAAAATGGTATGTTTAATTTAAAGTTGAATAGCAAACGAGGAGCTTCAAAAGATCCATTTGTCATTTAGGATAGCTAAGGGGGCATAATGAAAGAAATTTTACAAGTTCGAAACAATCACCCATCTCCTTGTAAGCACTACACACACACATAACCGAATCGAACATTCATCGAGAATATTGTTTTGAAATATTAAACGGCAAAACGTATAGAGTTGTACAATTTGAAGGCTATTGCCTAAGGGGCCAACAAAGCTTGATAGAGTGCATCCCATATTCAGCAATTCCACAAGGTGGATTCTTCGATTTTGGCTAAGTGATCATTTTTTATTTTAATTTAAGAAAAAAGCAATTTCACGAGGTGGATTCTTAGAAATTCTCCAGTTAAACCATTTGTGTTGGTATAAAAGAAAGAACATGTGCGAAGGTAAATGAAAGCCTAAGAGTGCATCCCATATTCAGCAACAAGTGAAAGTAATTATTGCATGAAATGGATAGAAGATACTCACAGCTATTGTAGACGAGACTAACACAGCAGCGCTTGTAGAGTTTAGAAGATTTGCCGTCAGCTTCAGCGGGTTATAGTTATGGAGACCATAGGGTTTATTTGATGCAGAAAGCAGAGCATGGAGAGTACGATAAACACTACAAAATGGCCTCCTTGAACATGTTGGGCTTCCTGTTGGACTTGGATCGAATGGCTTACACAGCCTGTGCAGTATGTTAGCCCATCCATCCTTTTTTTTCATTAAATAATATTGTTGATTCATTTATTTTTTATTTTTTATTTAAAAAATAAAAATGATCTTTCAATTTTTGTTAGATAATATCAAGTTATTTATCTATTTTCTGAAAATTAAAATACTATCTTTATCACTTCTTTTTTTTAAGAATAAAAAATTCAAAATAAAAATGCGTAATCAAAATATAATATAATATACTATAATATAAAATAAAAATATAAAGAAAATGAAGACCAAGGATGTTGTGCAAGGTATGAAACCCTCCAACCATATAACCCTCACATATTTTTTTTACTTTTAATTTCTTTCTAACTATATATTTAATATACATTTATTAATTAAATATAAAAGATCCATGTTCATTATATTTTTGAATTTCACTTTTCACATAGTGTAGCAGAGAATAACTTTTTTATTTGATATTTTGGTATAAATTCACGCTCACATTCAAAAAAGTTATTTTAATATTATATGGATTATGATGTTCTTTGTACACATGCGTCTTGACTTGTCGCAAAAGTGCGAAATTTTTTTTCAAATTTTATATAATATCTATTATAGTTTTATAAAACAGTATTCTATATTATATGCTTTTTCTATTATTTTTTAAATAAAAGTGTAGAAATTATTTTCTTCACTTATTGATATTTCATATTTTTTTTGTATCATATCATATTCTCTAACACAAAGAACTAGTGATCCTAATATGATTTTTTGTCAAGTGAACTAGATCATATTGACATTTTTTTTAAGCTTTAGTTATGTCCATTTATATTTTAGTCAAAAAATTTAGAATTGAATTAAAGCATAAGATAACATCTTGTTTCATATAAGATATATATAGTAAAATGAAATTTCTTTTATTTTCTTTTCCATGTAATCCAATTAAATATGAATACACAGTCTTTGCTGAAATATCAATAATTAAATCTTAATAACATATAAAACTTTGAAACATGTTTAATTTTTTTATGATATATTTTTTACATTACTTGAATGCTGCCTTTGTTATTTTATAAAACACAAAGACATCCCTTCTATTATAGTCTTATTTTATTTATTAATTGTGATCATTATAAACTTTACAAACATATGTATTTATAAAAGAATCAACAGTGAATTCCCATTTCTTCCTTAACAAAATTATAGTAGATCAAGAAAAAATTTATATTGAAGTATTTTTTTAAAATTATTTTGAAAATTTTAAATATTAAAAATTTAAATTACACACAAAAATTATACTTTAGATTTTTATGTTAATGTTTTTATTTTTAGATTTTAACAATAATTTTTAAATTTAAAATCTTTTATTTTAAATATTTTCAATTTAAAGTCTTTAATTATAATTTTTCTTTCTTACTATCAATTTCCAGTTATAACTACAAAGAGGGTAGAAGCGCACATTAATAAACCATAGAATCAAATTTTTTTAAAATTTTTCATGTTGGTTTGTTTAAAACATATGTAATTTATATAAAAAATTAAAAAAAACAAAAAAAAAAATCAATATCAGTGTACTATAATCAATCAATATCATCATAATTATAAAGTTAGTCTTCATAATGTTTTATCTATATTGAGATAATTTCTCTATTACAATAATTTAAGATATAATTCAAAAATCAAATAAAATATGTCATAAATATTAGATATAGTGCTAAGACAAACATTCTGATAAGAGCCTTGCAAATATACTAAACTCATAAACCTAACATGATCTAACCTTCATCATTTTTTAAACATTTTATTGTAGAGATCCAACATTTCTACTTTCTTCCTACTTTTGCAAACATATTTTTTAAAACCTCATATCAAATTTTTTAAAAATGCTTTTATATATCTTCAAGTGATTTTGCATACCATCAACTTTAACTTATTGATATTAAATTTGTCTCATAGGTGAAGGAGAAAAAAAACTCAAAATTGCAGTCTAAAAATTTTAACTAACCTCATGCTCATAATTTTTTGTCCTTAAATTGAATAAAATAAACCCTCGTGATGTAATAGGTGTGTAATATTTTTTTCCTTTTTTTTCCATAGGAGTGGAATGCTTTCTAAAAATGTAAACATAAATCATTCTCTACCTTTCGCATTTGATGTTTCATAAAATTTAGATAAAATGCTTTAACTATATATTTCAATTAAAATTTTAATATTTTATGTTAACACATATGTTTTTCTTCTTCCTCTTTATGTTTATTTCTATATTTATAAATAAGATAGTTTATTAACTTACCAAAACCCTATTGGGTAGGCTAAGAAGTGAAACGAAAAGGGATTCACAACCTTTAGCAATATTTGGTAGCCAAATTTTGGAGAACAAATGGAAACTAACTTCATTGTGTACTTTCAATCATACTAAAGTCTGAATGCTTTGAAGTCAAAACAAATGATAACAAATTTGCCTTCTCCATGAATTTGCTCTCTCGTATTATCAAGGGATTAAAGACTCTTTTTAAAGCGGGATGAATGGTATTTTATATTATTTTTTGCATATTTTAATTTTTCATTTTTTTAAAGATAATTCTATAAGAAATTCTGATGATTTATTTTTAACGTGACTTTCTCTATTAAATAAAAATATTTCAAATGATCTCTCCAACAATAAAGATGCATAATAAATATGTACAAATATTAAAAAAGATTTGTTTTCATAAGATGTTTTAAAAGAAATTAAAAAAATTATTTAAGTCTAAAAATTTAAAAGATAACTCTTGCATAGACGAAATCTTGAATAAGATATTTAAAACTAAACTCATAGGGTTAGGATTAGAGTTAGAGTTTGTTCACTTCTTAAGAAATCACATATAAGATAAAAGAGTTCATCAGTGAAGCTACATTTATTTGAGAGTATGTAGATCTCGACTGGGAGAAGAGATAGACAAAAGACAGATAGTGTGATTAAAGCATAGTAGACAAGTAGAGTCATTTTTTATATTTGTAAAATCTTGGAAAAGAGACATATTGTTATTTTTTTATGTTATTTATCTTTTGTATTTTTTGAATGAAATATGTATGTTAAATTAATATTTTGGTTCCTTAACTTTATTTAATATTTTAAATTGGTTTCTTAACTGTGAAGTATATATCTCAAAATGATCTCTTTATTTTATTTAACATTTTAAATTGATCCCCCAGCTTTGAAGTGTTTCTAAATAGACCCTAAAAAAGTTAATTTGTTATAACAAAACTCTTAGTTTAATCACTTCAATTAAAAAAAAGCTATTACAAAATTGTTATTATTAAAAGATGCTTAAAAAGGTTACTAGAATAAAATACTTCAAGAAAAAATATTTATTTTAATATGAAAATAATATGTGTTTTTTTTGTTCAAGTAATTATACTAAGAAAGTACTTCTACATGACTTTTTTCAATAATTTTATCTATAAAAAGAATTTTTGTATATTTTCAAATTACTTTTTTCAAATATTTCATATTAAAAAAATATTACAAATTGAAAGGTTCTTCAAAAATTTTTCAAATTAGTCTCTTAATTTAATTTTAATATTAACATACTAGTTTGAAACATTAAATAAAATAAAATTTAAAAGTTAAGTGACTAATTTGAAATATTAAATAAAGTTAAAGAATCATTTTGAAACACTTCAAAGGTACTAATTTTAAATGTTAAATAAAATTAAGGGATCATTTTGAAATATTCCAAGGTTAAGGAACTAATTTGAAACATTAAATAAAGTAAAGGGAATAAAATACTAATTTAACCTAATATTTATTTGACTTTTATTATTATTTTTTTATATTTTTAACTAAATCATTCCTTTATATACATTTGTTTAAATTATATATGATTTACATTTGTTAATTTTTTTTTTTATTTGTAAGTGAAAAAATATTTTCTACACTTATATTAATATTTCTAAATAAATTATAAATTTATTAACTTTTGAATACAAACAGTGACCTTTAATCAACAACAAAATAATTAAGTACATTAATATTTATCGAATTTTACTATTTTAATATTAAAATTATTAAATTAATAATATATATTTTAAACTATAATATATAAATTATTAAATTAATGAATAATATATATTATTTAAATTATTATACCATATAAATTATTAAAAAATTTAAATCATATTTTTTGACAGATTTTGCGATGGATTTTACAACAAAGAAGTCAAAATAAATTTTGTGACAAAATTTTCTATCACTAATTCCGCCACAAAATTATTGACAGAATTTTCTGTCACAAAAATGCGTCACAAAATCCAAATAAGCAACTCCAATCATTACGACGGAATTTTCCATCACAGAAATTTGTCGTTGATCGATTAGCGACGAATTACGGACGAAAAATTTTTTTGACGGAAAAATTCCGTCAGTAATTCCTTCGAAAAAATTTGCGACGCAATTGCGATAGAATTGTGACAAACTAGCGACGAAAAAATTTTTCGTCACTAAATTCCGTCACAATTTTGCTATTTTCTTGTAGTGTTTTCATATCAACCAATGAAAAGTTTGAGGCCATGTGCTATCAAATTATTACCCTTAGTCAAGGGTTTCTAGACTGGACAGATCTCGCAGTTCATGAGGAATAGTCCAACAAGAGTAGCATGTGAAAGTCACAACGTAGATGAGGTGAACTAATGCACTTAGGGATTTTGTTTCCTTCCAAATCATTAGAACTAAGATCCAAGTGAGTTAAATGTTGCAACTCACATGGTAAAGAATCAAGATTACCTTTCAGTTTGTTTGAATGATTAATTAGGACATACAACTTAGTAACATGATCTATTAAATTATTGCATGAAATTTCACTCCATTGGCAACAA
This sequence comes from Erythrophleum ivorense, assembly GCA_026724425.1. NCBI lineage: Eukaryota > Viridiplantae > Streptophyta > Magnoliopsida > Fabales > Fabaceae > Erythrophleum > Erythrophleum ivorense. The sequence continues at coordinate 193,118 of JAIUCV010000941.1, forward strand.
TCAACTTCACTTTTCCTGGAGTTATATCCTCAAACATAATGAATACATCAAATTTATTAACATGGGCAATCTTTAATTGTTTCTTATTACAATGACAATACATAAATTGTGATTTACCATCAGCAATAGAAAATTCAACAGCACGTATACCTTACATATCTTTTATAAGTTAACACTCATCATTGAAATTTGGTTTACTAGCCAAGAAACATAAAAGAACAATTTTCTAGTAGCACACACATGAGAAATACCTAATTAAGGATTAGATCTAAGAGCAACAATTAGGTTGCCTATGAGATCTATTTAAAACATTCAATAAATTGTCATACTTAGCTTTAATTAAATCATTCATACAATACATGATAATTTAAGCAAAGTTCACATCTATTTATAGGTTTTCCAACATCGAAATCAGTCTATTTATGGGTCATACAAAACTATAATGGCCTAAACTTAATTCTTTATTTTACTTAATTCATTTTCATTATAAAAAAATTTTTTCATGCTCATTTTATCATGTTTAGCTCATAAAACACCCTAGAATTTCATACAACGCAAAATGACACTTGTTGCAAAAATCTGCACCAACTTTAAAAATTCATATCTCAAGCTATATAACTCCAAATCATGAAAATTAAGTGTCTATGGAAAGCCTAGAATATGAACTACATTCTATAAAAATTTTAGATAAAATTGAATTCATTTGGCCCATAAAATGCAATGGAACAATAACTTGGTTTAGTAAAAAAGGCATATGATAGACCCAAATTTTGGAAATGCACATTTTGAGCTACATAACTTTGATTTAAGTGGTCTCAATGGCCATGAAAAGCTTATAAAATCAATTATATACTTGTAAAATTTCACAAGTATTGGAGTTCATGTGACCCCTTGAAAACACAAAATATCAGAGCTACACTGGATGAACAATATAGGACCATTTTGAGATTTATGCACAATTTTGGAAATTTAAAAAATGTTATTTACAACTTCAAAAATTCTTGTTATTAACTTGTTAGAAAGCTCTAGGAGGGATCTAAATTCATGCCAAATCTCAAACTCAAAATAGGTCATTTCGACCACTTTTGCTATAGGAGTTGTTTATGGCAAATTTAAGACCATTTTTAGTTTTAATTTGGACCATTTGGTGTCCAATTGGTTTTCTTCTACTTTGAGCACATTTCATTCATCCTAAATGTCATTTATGACCATTTCATAACATGCCAAAAGGGTAGGATCAAAATTTGAGTTCTTGACACTTAAGTATACACACTTGCATCATATTATACCATATGTCATTTTTTACCATAATACTCATACATTGGCATAAATGGTCATACCTTGATATTCTCATACTTTTACACATGATTCCATCATAATACACAAAGTATCATCATGAAACACATCATAAGTCCATATTGCTACATGGAAAGTGTCATATAGATACACACATTAAAATTTGGTACAAAGCAGAATACTAATACATCATTTCCTAGTAACTATGGCTTCTCATGATCTTGTCCTTGACGTGGTGAACCTTAAATGGTTAGTGGAAGTATGGGGGTGAGATTCGAGAGAATCTTAGTAGCTAATCTCAATCAATTTAATACACACATAAATGCCATGCATATAGTGCAAAGATACCATACATATGCCTTATGTAAATCAAATGCATCATGTATCATAAAATTCAATCATTCTCTAGCCATGGTTTTATCATAAACTTGCAAGGCTTAACTAATCTCAACCCGGGGTCAAGGAAGAGGTATTGTGCTCAATTCCATGCCTTAGGAAAGATAGGAGCCAAAAAAACATGTCATACTTATACATAAAGCTCATTATGAAAATCATACTAAAACATATCTCATGAATGCATTAAGCAACAACACAATCGAGCATTTCAATTCATTCAAGCATTCAAATGTATACAAGAAAGGGAAATAAGTTACCTTGTGATTTAAGGAACTTGAATCCACCACAAACCCACTTGTGGCTTCATTTTACTTTACTTTCTTTGGCTTGACACCCACAAATGCAAGAGTTTAGGTTAACTTGGCCTATATATAGCAATTACAAGACAAATTAACTCAATGGAACTCATTTTAGGCTTCATTATCTTTCTTGAATCTCATTAATGTCTAAGATGACACATAAAGTTAGTTTTAGGTCTATAATGAAGCTATCATTGGTTTTTGCTTTCTAAACCCCAAACTCTTGTTTGCTACAAGTCTCATAACTCTCAATAAATTTATTTAAATCATTACATGCTTGGTTAAGGAGGTTTAGAATCAACTTACTTTATTAACCTCATTTAGGCCCTTAAAATTTTAAATTTCATTCTAGGACACTTAAATTCAATCCAATGATTCTATAACTATTTATTCATCATATCTAAGTCTCTAAATTCATTAGAACTTAAAGAAACAGTCCCTAACCATGACTTCAATAGAGGCTACATAGAATTTTGTTTGTTTTCCTTGGGAGTTTGATGATTATGGACATTCTTTAGTTTCACTTTAACCAAGGCATGATCTAATATAGCTTGAATTATCCTCTTAGGGTTCCAAAACTCTCAAGGTGCAATTGAAATCCTAATTTTCATATCATAGTTTCTAGTGCTCTTTTCTTGATTCTAATTGCATACTCTAATTCTACATGCCTCGAAACCCTTAATTCAGCCTTGCTCTCATGCAAAACATCATCCTTTTATATGGGACCCTCGCTTGGCCAAATAGGGAGAGGAAGAGAAAACCAAGGAAGAGCCAATTTTGCAACATGTTTCATACATCATCTTAAAGCTTTTCAAGAGTAGAATTTGGTGCAAAGAGATAAATGCCATTTTCATATATTTTATTTCCCTTAATTTAGACATTTTGGTGATTAGATATGGCTTAATGGATTTAATTAGAGATATTTGATTTTATTAGCCATTATTGCACCTTAGGAATTTATTTACAAAATTATTAACTTTTAATGCATAAATTTCTTTTAAATAATTTTGTGAATATTTATACTTTATTTTTTTCATTTTTTTGTGCAGATTATAGGCAAATAAAATATAAATATTAAAAAAATACATGGAAGAAGCTAGCATTATCCATTGCACACACATGCAAAACACGTTACAATGCACGGTCCCATTCTTGAAAGTCAGCATGCACGGGTTAGATTTAAGGAAAATAACACAGCCACTGCTCTTATTCTCACTTGTAATCATGTGATACACACTTTCCAAATCACACACATGGCCCTCACATACTCATACATCTAGTAAAGGCCACGGCATTCACATCATTGACACATAGTTGGCATTTTCCAGGTTACACATCCACTCACACACATATAACACCACCAGTTATCCACACATAACACACACTCCACGGGTTACCTCATGCAGCAGTTGCAAGTGTCTTTCATCCATGTCACACACGCTCATATATTCTCACGAGGAAGGCTCTCATCTCATGTAGCAAATAGGAGCAACTCATGTGAGGATCATTCTTATATTCATTCGTGTTAAAAGCTTTCATCCATTCACATGAGACACTCCACGGGATCCTCCATGTTGCCACACATTCTCTTTTGCATACACACATTAGGCATGCATGTAATCACACACATAAGAAGGCACACATACTCACTTTTTCACACACAAATGGATGAGTTCAAGCATGGAAACGTGGAAGCTCAAGTTCATGATGCATGGCTAGCCCACACTCATAATATAATCTATCTTTCATTCACTTCCAGGCACCATGTCAAATGCTCTTACACATACACAATCATACATGCATGGCACTAAATCACATATTACACACATGGCATATTCCACTCATCATGTCACAAAGAGAGCATGTGAACACAAGTGAGATGGCAGCAGACCCGTGAGAGGAAAAAGGGAGCTAATAGGGAAAGGCTTGGGGAGCAAAACATGAACTACATATATTATTCTCCTAATTAGGTGCATGAGGCCGTGGGGTAGAACACGTGATGAATAGAAAGGGACCCACTAATTCAAGAGGGGGAAGCATGAGGAACTCACGTGGAAGCAACAAATGAAGCCACAGGCATGTGAAGAGAAGAGAGTCTTAGGTACAACAAACTAGAAAGCACATGAAGGAAAGTAATAGAGAACATATGATTGTGGATTGAAGAGAATATATTGGAAGAAGGTAGAACATGTGAGGGGGATTTTGGAGGTCCAGAATTCATTCATTCATTCTCCAATCAACCGTAATTCTCCACTCCATTTCTCCTCCATCATTTTCCACTCCCTAAACCATTAATTCCATCTTGTGGCTAGCTAGGATGAAGACCTTGGATTGAAGCTTAAATCTATGAAGATTAGCAAGGGATTTTGGCTAAGATTTTCTATTATATTTTTCCTTTCTTTCTACACAACTTCTTGTTCATGTATTTACTTGCTTAAGCTTGTAATGAATTAGGATTAGTATTGTTTGTAATTGGTGATTGGTTAGACATCAATTAGGAGAGCATTTTAATGATTAATTGATCAATTTAAGTGCTGGATTTTTCATATATGCAGTCAAGGTATTTAACGAAATGCATGTTAAAAATTGTGTGCTTGAATATTTAATTTGAGGTCTCCTTGAAGTTTAATTGATTAATTGAACATCCTAGGGTAAAAATTTAGAGGCTAATTTGATTGATTAATCACTCAATTTAAGTGTTTAATGATCCTAATAACAAGAATTAATGATTCAATGTAAAGTTAAGATCTCAATTCAACATTAAATTGTTAATGTTTTGAATCTTGTGTGATAACTTAAGATAAATTGCCATGAACACATGTAGGAACTTTTAGACTAAAACCATTAATAATTGAATTAAGATAAGGATAGTGGATATCAAGGGATAAATCTAAAGTTAGTCACATGTCTATCAGTTGTTTGTTAATTCATGCAATTTAGTTAGTAGTAAGGAACTTTAATTCAATCTAATTTTAGTTGGTTTAATTAAATCAAAACCCCTTTGAATTAGGTAGTTTTTAAAGTTCTTTTACACTTAGGAGGCCCAATTGAATATTGAAATCAATTTTCAAGAGAAACAATATAAGTTGCATCCTATAAATTTTATTCAACCTAATTTATTTGAGATTGCTTGACACAACTGTCACAAAGCTTAGTTTCCTCAAATCCTCTCCTTCTTCCATAATTTTAGCCATAAAAATCCACTTTTTAGAAAACTAAAACTACCCAGAAAGAGAGCATGGAGAAGAGAACAACTTTGGTAAAGGAAAGACCATGAAAAGAGCAAGATTTTCTTACCTTTCTTGCCTTCCTTTTTTCCTTCTTCTCTTCCTCTTATGTGCCTCTTGCTGGTAGTTCAGAAGCTTCAAAGCCAATTTTGTAGAGTTAGGGATGCAGCTAACCTAATTTAAGAAGGAAAGGGGTGAGTTATAACAATTCTCAAAATTCCCATTTTGTCTTTCACTTTTATTTTCTCCGTTTTTACTCATTTTAACTCTTTTTTTAGAACCTTCTTTTCATATCAAAATTTAAATTCTCTAGTTTATTAAAAATATTTAATTTTAATTTTATGGGGTTTATAGCTATCCCGAGTCATATGGTCAAAGTTTGGATCAATTAACGGCTTAAAATATACCCCGAAAGGGATTTTAGCAATTCTAAGAGTTTCTATAGTTTTTAAGGCCTCTGAAAATCTTGAAAAACTCAATTTCAACATTTAAAGATCTCTCCTTTGAGTTTTAAAAAAGTTATATGAAATTTCATAATTACCAATGCATATATAATTAAATTTCATTCATCCATTTTGGCTCCGGCTTCAAGCCATCTTTAACCTTTTTATCCTCATTTCTAGATATCTAAATTATTATTCTAATTTTCTTTAGCGTATATCCCTTTGATTCTAGAGTCTTTCTTTTATAACTCATTGGTTTCCATTCAATTTTAAGAAGACCGAGTATTACATAAATCACATGAGATCTAATTTAGCAAGGAAAAAAGATAGGCAGCAAATTAAAGTATAATCAAATTAAAAAATTAACTCCCCAAAGGAAATGGAGATCTAGATCTTAACAGTGATCAATGGATAAGCCAATCATTGGTTACACATAAATAATCCTCATAAACACATGCATCATTACTGTAACATCTCATTTTTAAATTGAACTGGAACTAGTACCTTAATTAAAGAAGAGTTCAAAGTAAAATGAATTAAGGACAAATAAAGATAGAATATTAATTAGAACATTAAGAAAAGGGGTTATGAAATAATTCACGACTTGACAACAGGAGTTAAAGTAGCTAAACAGGATGAACCAATATAGCAATGAAAATCATAAGTTTAAGCAAAATTTTAGAAACTTAAGAAAGAAAGTTTTAAATGCCAAAATTAAACTCACTAGGATTTTTAGAGGTTCTGAAACCTCTGAAAATTATAGAGACCGTCAAAATAGTTAAATCATTGATGATGTACAATTTAGGGTATCAGTTTACCATAATTTTGATCAAGGTTTTCCATATTGATTTAAACCCTAAAAATTTCAAAATAAATGTTTTTAATAAACTAGAGAACCTAAATTTTATTATGGAAAAAACAATTTTCAAAAAGAATACAAGATGAGTTCAAACTGAGGGGTTAAAGTGTAGAGAAGTAAATAGAATTTTTGGAATTATTTTAAAACCTCCATTCTCCCTTTATATGTGTCACACCAGCCCTCTACCACATTCTAACTGACATAGACACCTCTGAAATAGACAAAGAAAGGCGTGGAAGAGGGGGAAGAAAGAGGAGCAAGAAAGGTAAAAATCCATACATGTTTTCACTTTATACTAGTTACCAAACTTTTTCTCCTCTTTAAAACCTTTCTATTGATGGTTTTAGTTTTTTGAAAGAAACATTTTGGTGGCTGATCACTTTAGGAAAGGAGAGAATTTGGAGTAACTAATTATGGCAAAAGAACCACCATTTCAAGAACTTCCAAACAAGGTATAATATAAGTTAGAAAATTTGCTTTTCCCTTGGGTTTATTCTCTTCTCCATTTCTCCTAAAGAGAGAGGCAAATAAGAAAGCCTTTGTTCGGTAAACAACTTGATAGAAATAAGGGTTTTGAAAGAAGTAGAGTAAGATTATAAAAAAAAAAAAAAAGCTATAGAAAGCCATAGATCTCAAGTTAGGGCACCTAGGATTTGAGTTGCACTATGGAAGTTATGGAACCCTAGAAAGATGTTTTAAGCTATCTAAGATCAAACTTGAACTAGAAAAGAGTTACGGATACTCCATATGTATCAAATTCCCTAAGAGAATGATAAAAACTCCATTTAAGCTTCTAAGGGTACTAGTCTCAGCCAAGCTCTAAAACAAGTAGTTAGGGAGTGCTTTTATAAGTTCTAAGGTTTTAATAGGTATAAATGTGATCAATAAACACTAATAGAACCATTGGAATGAATTTAGTAACCTTACTTTGAAAGGTGAAATTTTATGATTCAAAAATGTCTAAAGAAGCAAGTTAGTATTTGGCTTGTCTAAATTTGCATATAATGACCTTATTGAGTTTCATTAGAATTATATGGCTCATATCAAATGAGATTTTGAAACCTAAAAGGTGAATTATAAGAGTTGCCACTTAAGGAGCCTAAAATAGTTCAAAGTTACATATTAAGTTCTAAAATGCTTAGATGTTAATAATATGAGCTAAATAGATCCTAATGAGTTATCTTGCATTGTAAATTGATGTATGTAGGCCAAGTTAGTTCAAGTCCATCAAAGTGTAGGTATCAAGCCAAGGAAGATCAAGGAAAAGAGAAAAGTCAAGTGGGTTAATAGTAGCTTGAAGTTCTAAACCCATAAGGTAGTTATCTCTCCCTATCTTGCACAAATTTGAGTGTTTGAATGAGTTAAGATACTTGTATATTTGGTTGCTTAATGATTTTATAAGCTATATTTTATGTTGGCTTCTATCTTGAGTTTTATGTATGTATGATGTTATGTTTTGGCTCTTAACTCCCTATGGTGGGGAATTAAATGCAATAGGTCTTCTTTAGCCCAAAGTTGAATTTAGTTGAATTTAGTTAATATGTTTTGATGTCATGGCTTGATGAAAATTGAAGTTTCATGCTAAACTTTATGTTTGAGCCATTTGATGTACATGATCTACATGCTTGTATTTCCTTATTGCATTCATTGTACACATTGATATGGATTGAGATGTGCTATTGAAATTTTTTCAAGAATCTCATCCCATTTATCTCCCACTAACCATGACAATTTCTTCAAGCAAGGAGAAAGAAATCGAGGAGAAATAAAGCTTTAGGATAGCTATTAAAGGGCCTTAACATGTATATTATTATGATGTATCATTTAAGACAAGCTAGTAGTAAACCATGTTGTATTTCATGAAGTATTGTATTGTGTGAATGTGAGATGATGAACACATGCTATTTAGATGCAATAGTCTGTAATTTGAATATGTTTTGTTACTTGAATGATATAAGGCACTTTGATGTGTATTATGGAACTAAGGGAGTTGCATACATGATACAATCTATGATGATATAAAATAGCATTATATGTATGAAAATGTGGACATGATGTGCCCATTACTCCTCATTATAGGGTAATAAAACATGATTTGTCATATAGTATACTAATGGTTCCATAAGGCTATTTAGGTGTGAGATGGTGAATTTTTGTAATGAGCTATATTTTGTGTAATGGTTTTTATGGAAATAAAGAATGAATGAATTGAAACTTATTTAAAACAAGAAATTGTAATTTAGAGGACAAATGAATCATTTTGGAACTAAATTTTTGTCCAAATAAGCCATAAATTGCATATATACCCTTGACAATCTAAATGATCTAGTTTGGGACTAAAATTTGGTGGACATCCATAGAATTTATAGAACTTTCGAACAAGTCAAATATGATATTTTTATTGGCTCTATAGAATATTTAGTGAATTTCTGAATGTAGCCTAAAATTATGGAATTATGCAATTACTATTTATGTTGTCATGGCCTCAATTTTTGTACCTTTTCAAGGGCCAAAAAGATTCATTTTTACATGAAATTTTTACAACATAAAGTTAAGATCATAAACTTTTTATAAACACCTATTTTTCATAAATTGGAATTAAATAATTCAAGTTATGAATTTTTGAAATTTGATACATAATATGGCAACAAATGTCAATTTGGGCAATATGACTCCCTTATGCAATTAGGCTTTGGTTGATGATCATATAGACCAAAACAAATGTGTCTATAGAGTTTATAAATTAAAATGGTGAAAAATCCAATTTGCACCCTAGAGGGTCAATTGGCATAAAAACAGGTTAAAACCTATTGCTAACAGTCTTACAATGGTTGTATTTTTATCATCTTAAGAAAGAATTGATATGATTATATATATATATAGCATGTTATGACACTTACTACTCCAAGAGCAATTAGTTTAATCCCCATTAAGCCTAAGAATTGTAGTATTTGTTCAATCTAGCTATTATATTACTATTTCTTTAAATTCTTTAATACAAGTTATCACCTTTTTTTTAATCTCTCTTGACTCTCGACTCCCAAATAATCTTATCTAATCCTAACTTATTCTTTCCAAGAATGTCCCACACCACAGAAATAGATGCCTTCAAGAGGTTTCTAAAATCATCATATGTAATACACAGTTTTCCTTGAAACGTCAAAAACGAACTTGTTATAAAAGAAAGCCCCCTAAATTGAATGAGTTGAGATTAAATAAAATTAGAGCAATAATCTGGACCACTAAACAACAAGAATCCAAGGCTAAAAGTACCCTGAAAATAGAGCCAAAATAGTTAAATAAAATTTAACAAAAAGGCAATGGCAATTTCGTAAATTTTGGCCTTTTTTAGAAAACTCAAAGAAGGGAACTTTAAATGGAAAAATTAAATTTTTCAGAATTCTCAGAGACCCTAAAAACCATAGAACCCCTAGAATAGTTAAAATTCCTCCAATTTGCGTTTTAAAGTGTTAATTGACTTAAATTTTGACTGATTCATTTGAAAAAATTTTAAATCTAATTTGGGTGAAACCAAAGGCATTTCATGAATTAGAAAACATAAATTTTATGATAAAAAATATGGTTTTCAAAAAAGAATTGAAACGAACCCAAATAGAAAGAACCAAAAAAGAGAACAAAATGAAAATTTTTGAAAAGTGTATTAAGAAGCCTCCTTCTTATAAAACACGTCCCACCTCCTCCTCCTCTCTTAACTAACTTAGTTTCTATCCCAAACTAAAGAAGAAACTAACCAAGAGAGATGCACAAGAAAGAGAGCAAAGGAGGAAGAAAAACCTAGCAAAAAGAGTAAGAAATCAATACTTTCTCATGCTTCTTCTTTTACTAATCTTGTTCTCCTCTTTCTTCTCTCTTCTCCTATGGTTTTGGTGATTGAATTGGGACTGTTTTATGGTTGGTTCAGCAAGAAGAAGGGAGAGTTTGCAAGAGAGATTGGAAGCATTAGAAAGGCCTTTAGAAGAGCTTGCAAACAAGGTAAATTTCTATGGATGTTGTTGTTTCTTCTTGTTCCTTCTCTCATGATGAATTTCAGTCAACTCTAGGCTATGTAGAAGGAGATAAATTCAAACCAAAACCAAGGTAAAAGTAAGGGTTCTATAGTGTGGGAATTAAGAATATGTAATTAGAATCAAATAAGAAGCATTAGAAATTAACTTATAGCAATTAGGGGTTTTGTTGCACCTTAGCAAATATGAGACTTTCTAATGGTAATTTAGGTTGTCTAAAAGTATGTATGAATTCTCAAAACATCTAGAAAGCCTCATAAGTGCCAATTCCCTAAGAAAAATTAAGCAGACTCCATGGGTCCATTTCCTTGTATATGTCTCTGCCAAGCATGCTTCAAGCACCTACAGAGAGTTTTAATTAATTCCAAGGATGGGAATGGCCTAGATATGATTAGTAAACACCAAAGGAAGCATTGGTATAAATTTAGAAATCATGGTTTGTGAGATGGAAGTTTAGGTTCCTTTTTAAAACATAAAAAAGTAACTTAAGTCTAGGCTCCTTAATTTGAAATGGTGATAACTCTAAAAAGTCTAAATGAAGTTAAAAGACTTGGATTGAATGAGAAATTGGAGCAAAGGTGATGAATCCTGGGAGTTGCTTCATTATACACTTTTATGGAACCATAACCATGTCTTAGAATAAAGTAAGCTTATATAGATTTTGTGTGAAGTTAAAACTTGCTCCAATGATGTAATTATGTCCCATTTGATGTGTCTAAGCCAAGTGAACAAAGCCCCACCTAGTTGCATGTGTGTGGCTGAAAAGGAGAACAAGTAATCAAAGGAAAAAGTTGTGTTCTTGCTTTAAAGTAACTTTCTAACCTTTTTTACATGCATGTCTTGGATGTTTACTTGTCATTGGATGCTTGTATGTATGCTTAAACTATAAGATATGTTCCTAGCCTTTGATTACATGTTATGGTACCATTATGCTTCTTGAAATATATTTTTGAATGCAAAGTAGCTTGAATAGGTATGGTTATGCCAAAGTCTCTAAGAATGGGTGAGACAAAGCCAACAGTCTCAAGAAAAGTGAGGCAAAATCAAAAATCCCTTAAAAATGGGTGAGGCAAAACCAAAAGTCAAAAAGAAATTAGATGAGGATGAGCTAAAAGTCTCTAAGAATGGGTGAGACAAAGCCAATAGTCTCAAAAAAAGTGAGGCAAAATAAAAAATCCCTTAAAAGAGGATGAGGCAAAACCAAAAGTCCCAAAGAAATTGGGTGAGGCTAGACTAACACCATTTAAAGCCTATGTTTGATATGTATGAGTTCACATGATAAAGAAATTGATTTATGTATGTTCATGAGAAATGTTTATAGTATGCATGCATTCTTTGACATGTAATTATATCATACATGTATGTTTGAGAGGGTAAAGAGTTATTGGGATTCTTTGAATTTCACTATTTCCCCTATTATGTCTAACCATGTCTAGGTAAGTCAAGTGGACTAAAAAATGAAGGCCAAACATCTTGAAGTATAGAATAAAAAATTAGGCATTTTGATGTCAAAGTTTGTAACTAAATTATGTTTATGAGATGTAAACTATTGAGCATATGTAAAAGTATGCAAATATGATGTATAAATCCATTTTGGAACCAAATATATACATATGTGAGTTTTTGCCATCTATGAGCTTTGATGTTCATGTGTATGAATTCAAGTGAAGAGGTGAGAATGAGTTCCATGATGATGTGAACCATTTGTCATGCTTCTATATGCTGTATTTATGCTTTTAGACATGTTCAAGTGGTTGTGAAATGATAAGAAAGCCATTTGATGCATTATGATCCCTTTATGGACTTCAAATTAACTACTATCTTGTGTTGAACCAAAGTCTGACCAAATGGACGAGTTTTTGTACTAAATTTAGCAAGAAAATAGGTCTCATCTAGGTCTTTTCACAGAGTTAAAAAGCATCTAATTTGGAGCTCTAAAGAATTTATTATGATTTTTTAAAATTTTCCAAATTATGTAGAATTATCAAGATTACTATTCATATAGTTAGTTTCGGTTCTAAGGTCTCTCAATGGTCAAATAAAATTCAATGCTTATAAAATTTTACATGCACAAAGTAGATATCATAAGCTTTCCATAGCAACTGAAGGCACTCAATTTGGATGAATATAGAGAAAGTCATGAATTTTTAATATCAAGGTCTGCATTAGTCCAAAAGCATACCCCAATGTACTATTTCATTAATTTTCACTAGCCAAATGCAATTGGGTTGATCTATAATTATTTTTAATTGTTAGTTGACATCCAGAGCTTTCCAAAAAGCTATAATATGTATAATTCTTATTTTTTTTAAATTATTTATGAACTTTCAAAGTTCATACCAGAAAAATGACCCTACAACCCAAGAGCAACTTTCTGTTTTTGTAAAGTATGGTCCAAAATCCGAGATTTGTGTGATGAATTATGATGTCTCTGATATAAATAAGTATGTTATGGATGGAAAATAAATTAGAGAAGCTTAAATAATTTATTGAGCCGAACATTGAGTATTTTGACTTTTAATGTCGTTAAAACCTGTTGCCAAAGGTGTGATTTCCATGTAAATGTGTAAGAATGAAACTTTGTCGTATAATTTGAAGGTTAGAAAGCTAATGCATCACATCATGCTCAAAATTGGCTTCCTTACTCATTAGATTGATTTCATCATGCAATACTTTAAATTTAATCTCTTTATTTCAGTGGAAGGAAAATCTTATAATTTTTTAATGCCTTAAAGAGGTTTGAGATAAGGGAACCATTCTCTCCATATTGTTTTTAATGTGAGCTAAAGAATTATCTTTTATGTTGAAAAAAAGCAATGGAAGACAATTCTCTCCTCAAAGATTAAGATCTATAGGAGAAGGCTAGTGCTGTCTCACCTATTATTTGCAGATAACTCAATCTTATTTTCCAAAGATAGTGCTTCACATTGTGAGATCATTATTAGTTGCCTCCAAAGATATGAAGCTATGAGTGGACAAAAGGTAGATTGCTTAACTTTCTTCTCCAAGAATTCTCCTCACCATTTCCAATCCCGGTTAGTTGCAATGCTTAATGTTAACCACGTCGTATGTCAAGATAAATATTTTGGGTTTCCATCTTATATTGGTCATTCCAAAAGGAAACGTTTAATTTCATCAAACAACATATGAGTCGAAGACTTGGAAGTTGGAAGGGCAGATTACTTTCTTCACTGGGACACCTTGTGCTATGAAAATCTGTGCTGAGTCCTGAATGTCTTCCCTATCTACTATGATGAGGAATTTTTGTAAGAAAGGTAATGATGAGAATGAGAATAGATCGAGTTGGATTCACAGCAAAAACGTTGTCTTTCTAAACATGTTGGAGGCCAAACATGGGCTATGAAACTAGCTCTTCCAGGTAAGGAAGCTTTGAGAATTTTAAATATCCTGATTCTCCTTTCACTAGCATTTACAGATCGAGGTGCTTCCTCTGCACAAAAATACACACACATATATATATATAGAAAGGAAAAAGGGTACAAACCCTTCATGGACTTAGCAAAGTATTCTTGAAGGACAAACAAACCCAATGGAAAATAGGTAGCAATTCAACCAAGGATATTGCTATTGGTACTCCATTTGTAGTTCAAGGGTCTAACAAGGTTTCTTCATCACTTAGTTACCCTGCTGACGAAGTTAAAAGGTTTGTGGAACGTCGATAAAGTCAGAGATTTTTTCAACTAGTCCGAAAGATGAAGTTTCTAGAAGAGAGAAGACATAATGATTTGACATTTTTCCTAAAAGAGGGAGTTCTATACAGTGCAATTGCAGTTAAAACTCTCAACCAAGATGAGTCATAAAGAACAAAACTTCACTGGGGAAGAAACTTTAGAGGCTAAAGGTAGCCATAAAACTAAACTCTTTCTTTGGAAGGATCTATATAATGGAATTACCACCAGGGAACTCATATTAAAAGAGGAGGCTGTTAGAAATGACAGCATAACACATATTATCTTCTGTCTACAAGCCAAAATATGCGGAGCATATCTCCTCTAATGATCCGATTGGCAAATCTCCCTCAAGATTCCTTCCTCATCTCTCGATTGATTAATGATCATCGTGATCAAAAAGGTATGAAAGAGAAGATAGCTTTCCTCGCATGATAAATTTGGATTTTGGATGGCAAGAAATGATTCCGTGTTCAACCATAAAAATTGTTGATGTGGCTATCAAATCCAAATTTGATTTTGATTTAGTAGCTAGTTATTGTTTAACGTATTGGGCTCTTTAGGTGATTCTAAGTTGTATCTCTTTTGCTTTTCAACCTCTCAACATCCTATGCTCTGATTTTTTTTGCATAGTAGCTGTTCTCCCTTTCTCTTTTGACAACACTAATAAAACAAGCTAGATCCCCTCTCTATAAATTTTTTGAAAGGTTTGATTGGAGATATGTTCACCTGTCCATTACACGGATACTAATATTGCTTTTATATATTTATAATATAATCACTGCAAAAAAATATATATTTTATAACTTACCTAATTCCTTATTTGAATTTTTATATAGCTCCTCATAAATAAAATAATTATCAATAATATTTTTTATCAAATTTAGAAGTATTTATATGCAAGAGACCATTATTAATAACATTTTTATTTGTGATGCACCAAATTAAAAAATACTCACATATAAAGGACTAAATTGATAAAGTAATTTTATGGGAGACCAAATTAAAAAATATTTTATTTATGAAAAACTAAATTGAGAAAGTAACCCTACGAGAACTAAATTAAAAAATAAGAACAAAATAAGGTTTTACTCAATAACAAAATTTTTGTGTAACCAGAGAGCTTAATTGCAATTTTCTCCTTTTATTTATGTAAAAGGATTAGAAGTGACATGCACTAATAATTTGCTCCTTTTAATGTTTTCAATTATTAAAGATACTAATCAGATAAAATCAAAGAATGTTAAAAATGAACAGTTTCAAAGTTTCTCAACTTGAAATTTAGAAAAGATAAAGTCATATACCTCTAAAGGTTCTGTCCAGTTTCCACTTCTAACAAGTAAAATAGTAAGCAAGTTCACTGTTTAGCGGAAGCTTAGATCCATTTATTAACATTTTTAAACGATAAATCTTTATCATATTATAGAGCAATCAAAATAGGACTTAATCAACCATTTACTTCTGTTTCATTTTATTATTTTTTATTTTTTTCAAAGGCACTAGAAGTAATTGGTATTTTTAAGTTTCTTTCCTTTATTAATTAATTATTGCCATGAAAGAAAAGGTTCGTTGCATTCTGTTTCACTTTCAAGGCATCGCTGCCACATATAGTGGCCACTGTAAAAGCATTATTTTTTTCGTGAGCATCACTTGGACTGCAAATTGGCTCACAGATACTGAACCCCTCAAATCAATTAGTGGAGCTAATAGCTTGTGCTTTTTTCTTTTTCTTTTTTTTTTTTGGGGTCAATGGCAATTTCAACATTAACTAAATAAACCACCATAAACCAGATCATCTGACTCTGATATCTTGAGATATGTAATTGATAAATAAGGAATTAAAAGGCTGGATTAAGTGTCAAAAATTCTTCTTAAAAGTTTTTGTATTCGCCCCTTCTCTCTCGTACAGGTTGAGCAAGAAAGTTTGTTTTCCCCAAATGAAAAGGAATTGGAGATTGGAGTGTTGAGAATTTTGAATAATATCAATTTAAAAAATTCGGAGAATGATGCTTCTAATGGCTCAGAGAGAACTCATTCTCTTGAATATGTGCTTAAAGAGATCCCAATGAAGACGTAATAGCTTGTGCTAATTCTTCGACAATTGGCCACTATCTTTTTTTCCTTCCTTTTTCCCCCGCTTAGATGTGAACATTTACTAATCCATTCAATGTTTGAAAAATTGGCATGCACGTTAGAATTAAGTCTTTTATTATCTATATATATATATATATATATATAGTCAATTATTTGGTGTTATTCATGAATTAGAAATTTTGACATACTATTAATTTTCAATGGCCTGATTCAAATTCTAACAAATAGAACACAATCAATTCCGCGTGAAAAACTTTCAGTCCAACTTCTCCAATGTATACGGCATGCTCGTAAACTTTACGCTTCGGCCATATGAGTAAAAAAAAAATTAATTTTAGATCATTCAATATTTTTTTAATAAAATATACCATTAAATTAAAAATTATCATAAGTATCATATTCATAAAATTTTACTTAGTAAAAAAAAATTGTACAACCACAAAGAAATAAAGATAAATTACAGAATTTGACTGGATTGGTTTGCCCTCCTTGTGATTTAAATTGTCTCATTCAATTCCTTTGTATTTTGTTTCATTATCATTTAATCACCTTCAGATACTTTTGTTTTTATTTTAAATCGAAACACTTAAATACAAATTAAAATAATAACTAACTTTATTATTAAAAATATGCTTTACTTACATCTCATTTCAATAACCTCTGAATATTTTAAAAAATTTTAAAATATGTGAAACCAATATTAAATTAACAACAAAGCTACCTCGTTTTTCTCACATTTACCTGCATATTTAATTTCCAATCAAATATAAAAACAAAATGCTGCATGATGATGGAATGATAATTGAATATTCATTCATACGGATGTTGAATCACACTTAAAGTTTAAACCACATAAAAGATCAGTTAAATCATCTGTAATCCTAAAGTTACGCAGTTAGAAATATAAAAAATATATAATATAAAAAGTAAAAATATATATAATTCATGTCTTTTTTTATATCCATTTTTCTTTTTGGTTAATATATCTTTCTAACTTTATTGTATGGAGTTAATTTATAATCATAGAAAATATAAACTTGAAAAAAAAAATTAACTATTGGCCAAAACATAATATTAAACTATATTTTATAATTGAAAAAAAAAACCAGCAAAAAGAAATCTAGTTATATCTGCGCGCACCAAACAAGATTTACCTAAAGGAATCACCGAAAGGCACACAGGCAATTCACTAACTCTTTACAATTTTCCACCAACCAAAAAACAAACAAACTAACTTCACCGGCGATCACAATACACGAGGCTTGAAACAAGCCCGGAATTTCAGTGTGTGTGTATGTGTGTGTGCTACCTAAATATGTCTGCGAAGGTTGAACCAATCAGAGCTTTCGGTCGCGAGGCCGCACGAGATAAGCGCCCAAGGGACTGGCACGTGGCGACCTCAGAGGGATTTCGCTCATCTGCTTCCCGTTACAATCGTAGTAAATCACACCCGAGAAATCCAACGGCTCACATTTATCGCCCATCAGGATCGCCTTCTGCCACACCCCTCCGTGTCCCCACTCGCCTTCCGCCTCCTCGTACTGCTTCTTCTTGCTCAGGCCAAACGACAGCGTTTTGTTGCTTAGGCTGCTCAGCAGCTTCTTCGGCCGAGCCAGCGGCGACTTCTTCGGTGACCTCAGCTCGATTTTCCAGTCGTCGCTCGCCGACGGCTTCCAGTCGGCCTTCAGCTTCCCCGATAGCCGATTGGCTCGCTTGGCTAACAGAGCCAAGACCGCCGTTACGGTAACGAGGAAGCTGCTGGAGTGGCGCTTCTTCGGCGAGTCCGGAGATGCGTGGACCATGGCTCCGACGACGCGCGATGTGGTGTGTTTGGTGTCTGAGAAAGCGTTGGGTTTTTGTTTTCTGGGAAAATTGAAATACGTGGGTATTTATATAGGCGAGGGGAAGGGCTTCTGTAGGTGAGAAGTTCACGGCTCTTTGGGTTGACCCGATCTTTTAATTTAAATATTTTTGAACAAAGATTTTAACATCATAATAATAGGGGAATGATGGAGATATTATACACTGCACCATCTGTTTTAAAAGGCATGGATCTGGGGAGTAAAGGTAAGAAATGATGACAAATTCTTAAGCGAATTCGCTTTATAAGAAATTAAATTAATTAAATTGATTATAAATAAATACATAAATATATCAAACTCAATATTTAATCATATATTTAGTTACAATTAATTTTATCTATTATAAACTGTATATTCATATTAGAGAACCTCCAAATAAATAATATTGTAATAACTAAAATTTTATTTAACTGGATACGGACTTAAATATTTCAGGTAGGTCTTACCGTTTATGTGAGACTATACTAAAATTAAACTCAGTCAACGTTTTTTTTGGGAAAAACAAATAATTTTAAATTTTTATTTAAATTTTTTATTATTGAGTTTATTAATATAACTTCATACATTGATGTTACGTAAACAATATAAGGAAATGTTCAGAATATGAATTCAATAAAACGTTTGTTTTAAATCTTAACTTCACTGCCTATTATAGATATAATTTTATTCTTTATTTTATTTTTATTCCAAATATGTCATACCAAATGTGAAAATTTCTAACGAACTATATATGCCAGGTATATACTTAAAAGCTAAAACTTTTATTAGGTCACCTAAATTAAATTGAGGGAGGAACATTATTCTAACAAAAACAAATATGTTGGAGTATAAGACAAAAAGAAAAGACCCCAAAAAAAAATTCAGTGTTGTGCACTGTGTGTGGAGAGAACCAAAAAAAAAAATTAGTCCTTGAGAGATGGGTAAACTTTTAATTTGGCCTTCACAACTTTTTTTTAATTTAATTACTATATCATTAAAATATTTGTAATGTTGTCTTTTTATTTTATCTTCATCCAAAATTTTTATGTCAAATTTGACAAATTGTTAACTCAAATATCATATTTTATATGTGAGTGAATAGTTTCAAGCAAATAAATAACCTTTAAATCAATAAATTGTTAACTTTGGTGTAAGATGTGATAGAAGGTCTACGTTGAAAGTATTTTTAATTATTAATAAAGTAAATTGAAAAAATGATATGTGAATTACCAAGATTAAAAATTCACATATATGTTACACCAAAATAATTTTTTTAAGAAAAAATTTAAGTAGTTAGTAAAATTATTTAAGCTTTTGTTATTCGTTTTTGCAATTAAAATATTATATATGGTTATGATGGATTTTTTTTTTTTGTGAAAAGAGAGGCAGACATAAACTACTTTTCTCCTTGATCTATATTGTCACAATCAATTTAATCTTTGAAAGTTTATTTACATTAATTTAGTTTCAATGTTTTAAAAAATGTATCATTTTAGTACTGACTTAAAACTAAATTTATGTCATTGAAATTTTTCAAGATTTAAATTGAAGATAATATATTTCTTAGTTATGACTAAATTAATGACAATAGATAAACTTCTAAAAATTAAATTGATGTCATTAAATTTTTTTAGGAACTAATGTGATAATTAAATGTATTAATTATTCATGTATATTTTTAAATATATTTATTAATAATGATTGCAATTTAAGAATTAAATCTACTTAATAAAATTGTTATCCATAAGCAAAAGAAGGAAGAGTCGAGAATATGAGAAAGGCAAGCAATAGAATGTGGTTTCCAGGTGTCGCGATATCAACCATAGGGCGTGGAGGATGAGTCAACGACGCCTGGTGAAGTGCGGTCGACGTTGACGTAGTGAAAAGTACTCCATCGAAAAAAGGAATATATATACATATATATATATATATAGTTATATTTTTGACTTTTATAATTTAAAAATTTATAGTTTAAATAATTTTTAATTTAATCTCTATTATAGTTTATCAATAATGTATTCTATATATGAGTTTATTTTATTTTATTATTTATATTTTTACTTACTTTATTAGTATAAATTACACATATTTAGAGTGTTAAAATAATATAAATTAGTTATATTAATAAAATTTAATAAAATATTAACAAAATTTTAATAGTATAAAGTAAACTAAAAAATTTTTAAATTATAAAGATTTAATTACAAAATTTTAAATTATAAAAATTAAAAGTGTAATTTTTTTCATATGTATGTATGTGTACAGCGCTAAGGCCAAGTCTTATTTTAAAAATAGGGATTAAATTAAAAAAATTTAAATTATAAATATGTAATTATAAATTCTTAATTACAAATATGTAATTATAAATATGTAATTATATATATATCTATATATATATATTCCCCCTCATATACTAAGGCCAAGTTTTTACCTTGTGGGATACTTGTGGTGTCAGCCGAAGTATGCGGGGGATAAGTCAACTAGGCATGGTGAAGTGCGGTCGACGTTAACATAGTGCAAACTCCTCCATCAACTATAAATATAAAATATATATATATATATATATATATATATTTTATATATATGAAAAATTACTCTTTAAATTTTTTTAGTTTAGAAATTTATAATAAGATCTTTATAATTTAAATAATTCTTAAATTATACTTTATTACTATATTTTTGTCAATATTTTATTATATATATAAATTAATCTTATTTTATTATTTATATTTTTATCTTTTTAATATAAATTATATATATGTAGAATGTTAAAATAATACATAATTAATTATATTAATAAGATTTAATAAGATATTGATAAAATTTTAGCAATAAAAACTAAATTAAAAATTTTGTAAATGATAAAGATTTAATTATAAATTTTAAAATTAACAAGGAAATAAATTATAAGAACTAAAAAAATGAGTGAGAGAGAGAGAGAGAGAGAGAGAGAGAGAGCCCTAAGGCCAAGTGCTTAGCGGGCCAAGTGGGATGTGGCGTGATTATGACCTACCTCTTTGTTTTTAAACTTTTCTTTGTACCAAATATCATGCGTTCCTCATTTCTCTTGGTCCCACCAACTTGTGTTTGTGTGACACATTTTTTCTTCTTCTTATTATTAATACTATGATAAGAAAAACATTATCTTTGACCGGACGGACAACTATAATTGTTTGTTGTGAATGGCTTAGAATGGTTCAACTAGATTCAGTTGGTTGATATCTTTAATTTAGATAGCTATTAGCAATCTTTTTCTAGGCCATGATATCTTTAATCTAGATAGCTACTAGCAATCTGATTCAAGAATCAAGGGTCACTTTCTTTTCTTTTCTAAGATAAATTAAACTCCCATTTTTTAATATAGAGAGACGAACTAACTACAAACTAACATTATAAGAGCCAATAATAAACAAATTAATTTCTTCTTTACATTGTTTGTGAAGAAAATATTTAATGTCATTAGGGATCATTAAAACTTGGACAGGAGCAATTTTTGTAAAGGTACTGTAAAGTTACTGATAGCTGAGAAGTTGAATACCGTAAGTTGTAAATGAGAAAGCTCCTAATGGAGAAGAAACGAACAAGCTTGCCTGACAGTATCCAAAAAGACCTTAGCCCATGATTGGTGCAATTCATCGCACCATTTCTGAAAGCTAGTAGTCCCAAATGTAACGTCATTATTCAGCTATTTTTTATTTTGCCTTAATTGATGGGAGTGTGTATGTATATATATATATATATATATGTGCATATACACACACGTCATGAATTACATATGTTGCAAAAGTTATCATTAACTCGATACATCAGTTGTGTATGAAATTTCCATAAAGTTCTACAAGTATTGTAATCTTAACATTTTACAAAATCAGTGTATTAATAGTGTTATGGGATGTCTATATAACAACAAAATATACCATGACATAGTAAATCAAGTTCAAGAGTCCTAAAATATTATCATAGGGCCTAAATGACAAATAAAACTTGTCTTTCCTCATTAATAACTGTCCACTTCACGTTTAGAATTACATGGACTTGGCCTATCCTAGGATATCTATTCATATCCATTCCACGTTAATGATGAATTTAAGTGTTGACATAGTCTAAATTTTTATCTGAATACATTATAGAAAAGATTAAATGAGACTTGGCATTTTCAGTAAAAACACTTTATTTTAAAAACATAGTAATAGTTCAATTGTATAAACTATAGAAAATCATTTCTGTTTTCCTTATCTGTTGCATATAAAAACAACACATAAACAAACAACAAACATAACTAGATTAAAGCGAAACATATATATAGATATGCATCCAGTTATTGTCAATACAATAATTAGGATTGCTAGTCATCCTCAAGCCCAACGCCTTCCTCACTATACATACCCAAGATTTTGGAGAACCAAAAAGTAGTGCATCATGCGCTAGCTATACCACAAAATACTAGGGATGTTACCAGCTCAGTCACTACAAAAAGTTTAACATAAGAGATATATATATATATATATATATATTCACAGACACTAAACTATTTGATACATCTCATGCTACTTCATGTCATGTGTAACATTCTGATTTTGTATCTTATGTATTATATTTACTTTAATTAATTAACATAAATCTGGTAGAATTATAACTTCTATTTCAGCTATATTTTCACTTTTTGTTTGAACATTTCATTTCTAAATAGACAGCAATAAAATCTAGTCAATGATACTCAAAAGGTAGTATACTTCATACATCAAATATTCATATAATTACATTGTTAAAGTTAAAACCACAGGCGGTAATAGCACTATTCTAGTATTAGTATATAAAAATACAACCATCTTCTAGATTAGACAACCAAACATATTTTGGTGTCTTGAAACTACTATTATAAATGTCCAATAAAAAAGGTAAAATGCTTCCATCTTCACTTGCTCCAATCTAGGTGTTGATCATAAATACTGGGATCTAGTCTACTTCAAACACTTCAATCTACTATTAGTCCATCTTGAAGGTTAAGCATAGTGTTAGCTAAACACAAATTCTTATTTGAACACATTACCACAAGAATTGAGAATTTACATTCTTAGCAAAAATATTGTTAGTTTCAATAACTAGTAATGGTTCAATTGCATAGACTATAGACACATTTTTCTTTTTCCCTTGTCTGAGGCATAAAAAGATAGCAAGAACATACATAATATACACAATAGATAAAAAGCATGTATATATTTATTTATTTATTTATTTATTTATTTATTTATTTATTTATTTATTTACTTGCACCTAGTTTATGGTTCTTATAAAAGTTGATAATAGTCATCGTTCCATAACTAAATACATATTCATCGTATCAAAGAATTAAAAGAAACACACAAATGTGTTAAGCCAAATATATCACAACACTATGAACATTATTACAATACAAAGGAAGCGTAGATGATCCATCCTTAAAAGTATTGTTTGTAGGAAGAATGTTCCTACAAGTAGCGCATCAAGCATCTTATATTACTTGTTACAAACTTAGATTTTCAAATTCCATAGATAACATACCAAGTATTCCATATTACTTAGTGTGAAATATAGATTTTCAATGCAGTCAAGAAGGAAGAACTACTCTCCTTAAGTATCATCTGAACACTATAACACATTTGTAACACCCCAAAATTAATTAAGGTATTAATCATGGATTTGGACTAATCAAAAATAATTATTATGGAATAATTGGGTAAACTATATGAATGAGAATTTATAGAGAAATAAGTTATTAATATGGATTTAAGATTTCAATTGGGTTAAAACTTAATTTGGGCCCAAAATTAATTTTAGTAAGCTATAGATAAGGATTTATAGAGGCCCAATGATTTTAAATGCAAGCCCAACTCCTTATCATGAGAGTTGGGTCAAGAGAGATTACCTAGCAATGGCCTAATCTGATGTAGTGAAATAGAGGCCCAAGACCTAATTTATATGAGCCCTTATAGTCAACCCAACACGTATTATGCAGACTCAAATTAGATTGACTCTTGGAGCTTGGCTTGACCCCATCAAATTTCTGTAACCCAAGTTATGAAATAAGGCCCAACAAGTATAAAAATCTAAACTCATAAGAATTTGGGCCTTTGAGTCAACCCATAACCTATTTAAGACCCAACTAAACCCTAAATACACTCAGCCTCTTTCCCATTCTGCAAAAAAAAACACAAAAGGCAAAGCAAAATTCGAAGGTTTAGAGGGAGGCTAAGGTTTTTCTGCATTCCTCTGCCATTTCTCACTTCTAGATGAAGATTTGGTCAAGGTAATCTATATAAAACATGTCCTTCTCATTCTCCTCTTCATTTTGGTCCTATTGGTTTGTCATTTTGAGAATTTTTCATTTCTTCTTAGGATGAAATATAGTTCTTGGATGAATGTTGTAAGATTTTCAGAGTTTGAGGTTAGAGGGATGATTAGGTAAGCATTTTCCTCTTATTTTGTGTATTATTTTGTTGAAAAATATCCTTAAGGATTGATTTTTACAATGGGTTCTGTTATTGTGTGAAATTACAAGGAGATGAAGGTGAAACAATAAAAATTCTGGATTTGATGACTCAAATTCGAATTTTAGGATGACCCATAGTATGTTTTTAGTAGTTGAGACTCAACCCAATCCATTTGACCTCTTGAATGTATGTGTAAGTGTTTTTCTTTCTTTTGTAAGGTGTATGTACTGAATTTTCATCATTTGGACTGACTTTTGGTATATGACTTTTGCATGTGCAAAAATAGAGATGTTAGGAGTGACCCATTGTGAGTTCTTGTTATTGTGACCTTGAATTAGTGTAATAAACCCTTAGGGAGTTTAGGTAAGAAGTTCTCAATGAATTCTTGTTAAGATTAATCTGTGGATAGAGAAATTCCTAACTAATGATAGTTAAATGATGATAATAATGCTTATGTTAGGTTTGGTATACTTTGGATCATGGTGGTAGCTAGAGGAAGAGTAATTGGCTTCATTAAGGTAACCGGGGTTAATTTCCTAATTCCATGTATATGTTCATGTTAATCTAATATTTGTTACACATGTATGATTTTAAAATGTCAAACGATTGGTTGACTACTTGAATTATTATTATGATTGGACCTTGTGAGTCCATGGTAGAGCTGTGGTGCGTCTGCCACCTGTGCATGTGCTTCAATCGGACACCGGATTGTGATCAGACCCTGAATACACTGAGCCCAGGTTGTGCTCATTGGGGAGTTGGTGCCGTAGACAGATCATTCCCAATGTTATTGGCCATTAACATTTTGTGTATAATTGCTAGTATGGGACAATAGTCATTGGTAGCTCAACTAGTTCATTTGCAAATTGAATTGATGATTCTAGTATTGATGATATGAAATTGCATTGTATTGATTAATCTGTACATATATATATAATTTGTCTCTTGTTACTAAGATTGTATATCTTATCCTAATTGTGAGCTAACATTTTTAAGGACCAAACCTTTTAGTGGCAAGGAGAAAATTAATGGAAGCTTATTATATAGTTTGGTAGCACATAGGTTTAGAAGCCTTGTTAGATTATATTGTATAATTAGATTATTAGTTTTATATAATTGCCGCATTGTATCATGAATTGCTAAGTATAGGGATTGTACATGTAATATAATTATCATGAAATTAAATATTATGGTTGTAATTGGCTAACAATAGATGAGTGACTTGAACTTGTATGAACATTAAGCATTGGCCCTACACACCTTATGGTCAAAACACTTTTGTTGTCACTAAATTATGAATTTGCTTATGTGTGATAGTTTGGTGAGTAGAAATCAACACTTAGGTTTTGAAGTGGATAATGATAGATTAATAAGATAAATCAAGTAGATAAATATCATTAGAGTTTTATAAATTGAGGAAGAGTGGTCCTAAAGTGTTCCTAAAAGGAGAATTGGAGTGCATGGGATGAAATTTGGGAGTTTTAAGAACAGAAAAGAATTGGTCGTGGCCAAAATTTAATTGGCCTAGGTCAAAAGTGACAAAGTTGCCCAGGGAAGGTAACAGAGATGAATTGGCCGCGACGAATAATAAATTGGCCATAGCTAAATACAAGAGTCGAGTTTGGTGGTGTTCCAAAGAGTAATTAGCCGTGACAAAATGTAGAATTGGTCGCGGCCAATATCGGGGAGCAACTTGGGAAGGCTCCAATGGATCTTTTAGCAGCGGCGAAGTCCATGAAGTTAAGCGAAGTGAACCCAAGATCAATTGGCAACAGTGAAGGAGAATTTGGCCACGGCTAAGATCCACAATTTCTCATTTTAACCTAAAAACCTTAGTTTTTCCTATGATAATGCTAAAGAAACTCTTATAGAAGGTTTTTATGAGTTGGAATCAATAGTAAAATGAAGTAAGACATCTTATTGATGATTAGAGTCACTTGTGCACTCAAATACTTGTGGTAATTTAGTTAATGTCTCTAATGTTTTGAGGTTTAAATTTCTTCACTTTTTTCCAATGTAATTAATCTTGATGACTTTCAACCTTGATTTATTATTAATTATGTTTTTGACCTTAATTACTATAATTAGAAGTTAGGGTTGTTACAACATTCATAACATATCATTAAGAAACATGATTACCTAGCTTTTCTATCTAGAGCATCCCCTAAAGTGGATCCATAAAAATATACAATTTGAGGTCACCTCTCTTTTAAGGCTTATTCCTTGTTTCTCAGAGACAATCTCTACTAGGGTCTCTTACCCTTGAAAATTCTATCTTTGTTGATGGAGGCCATCTCCAATTGAAATTTTATCCTTTGAGAACCCTATCTCCTAAAGACTATTTCTAATTGGGATTCAAGAATCTCATCTTCTAGAGACCATCTCTTATTGGGATTCCATTCCTTAACAATCCTGTCTCCATCCTAAAATCCTTTTCTGTTAGTACTTCTAGATGAATTATTTCTCTATAGCAAACTTATCTAAGATATTCATTTGAAGATTAAAGAAAAATATGTAAAATTTGTACAGGAACATTAGGGTAGGATTATTCAATTATAATCATCTATCAGTTCTAAAATCATCCATTTAAAGGAGAATAATTATATTAAGTAAGTGAAAGCCACATAAACATGTTTTGCTTTTCCAACCAATCTGGTATAAATCATTTCCTTCTATTTTGTTATCACACTATATATATTTATATTGGAGTGATAATCCAAACAACTCTATTGCATGAATACTTAGCATTTATCATTTCCTTCATTTATATTATATGCAACATATGAATGCAAACAATTAAATACACCATAAAAGGAGTTACAACAGTATAATACTAAGATAATTCAATCATATGGAATATATGGATACAACTAAAGTAAACTTAAAGCTTGAACAATCATAGTTATAAGTTAACTTTACAAAGTCCAATGAAAACCTTTTCTTATTACTATGTTTATTGTTTTCAATGTCTTTTAAGATCCTTAGTCCATATCAAATTCTAGTCCAAATTAAGGCCAAGGTCATCTATGCATGTGAATAATATTTGGCTAAGTCATCTACATATAAGATATAGGTATACTCTTTGCAAGGGAATTTATCTGAATGATTACTAATCCTAAGATTCTTCAAGTTCCAAGAAAATTTAACTAGGCTACCATGTACTAAAACATACATAGGCAAACACACATTTAAATGTACAAAAGGTTCAACTTATATAATTTGAGAAATCTCATTGTTTTTACTTACCTAAGAATCACATTGCTCATGTGAATTTACACAACCAAGCCATGTGATTTTAGGGCTCATTCTACATGTAAAAGGCTAAGGAAATATATGCCCTATGAGTTGTTACATGGTCGAGCCGTGCAACCTTCAAGTGGGAAGCCATGTGCCTTAGGTAGGCATTACATGACCCATGCAAAAATGCATAGTCGAGCTATGTAATGACACCTTGTTTTGAAAATTCTTTTGTAATAGTCATGGTTTTGTGTCCTTATCCCATTTTCCTATATGCAATCAAGATAACTATGAGTATTTATTAAATAAACACCAGAAACACACACTAGATGTAGGTGTGTGCAAGAATTCATAGGATTTTGTGGACCTTTAACTTTTCTTATAGCTTTCTATAGATCCATAGTATCTCTTTTAGGTTTCAAAGAAAAGAAAAAAGATGCATATATTAAAGGCAATTCCAACTACCCTTATATGCAAGACAAAATGAGTGTTTTTACCTTTCTCAACTTAACCTATCACTTAAAAGGCATTTAGGATATGTGATGCCCCAAAGCTAAAGAATATAAATTTTGTTAAAGCCTAAGTGAAGTTCCACAATCATACAAAATAAGGCAACCAACAATTTCATAATCTATAAGTGTATTGGATGCATTGTCTACTAAAGTTGGTTAAATGATAAAATATGACTACCATATCTTACCTATTATTGAAAATGATCACGCATAATGTAACTAGATTTCCTAATCCCCTTCCAAAACCAAGCCATTGTAGAATGGTTATTTAATAAACTAGAATAGCACTCTCTATAGTATTTAAGCCTTAAACATGAAAAGAAAAAAAAAAGAATGTTAAAAGAAGACCTCTAATTAGGTAGAGCTTACATGCTTGTCCCATTGAAGAATCAAATCCATTTGATCTAAGTAAGGCACAAGAGAAGGTTGAACCATATCATGCAACAAATAAATTAAACTCTCTATTCCTTTTTAATGGGAATATAAATTCATTTTGGTTATGTTAGATTGAAGGCATTGTTATTCTAATTATGCCAACCATATTATAGTAATTCAAAATTTGAAAATTATGTTTTTGGGCAAAAAAATTTTTGGAAATAAATTCTTATGAACCCATGATCTGTAAATATTTCTAACTTATATATCTTTAATACTAATATGTTAATTTGAGTGTTCTTGAGGAAAATGTTTTTGGGCTAAAACACTTTTTAAACTCCTTAATGTTGCTAGCCCAAAATATTGAAAGAAAATGGAATTAAAATTCTCGGCCTTTGAACCTTGAAACAATTAAATCCTAAATCTGAACTTACTATCTACTTTATTTTTCTAACAAATACCTAGTATCACTAAGCAAAAATTGTTCTGCAAAGATCATTACTCCAACTTACCTAAAATGGCAACCAGTTAAGTCAAAGCAAGGCAAAGATCATTACTCCAACTTACCCAAAATGGCAACCAGTTAAGTCAAAGCAAGGCAAAAAGGAGATGTTAGAATATCCCAACACCTATTACATATCAACAAGTACAATGTAGCAAAGGTAAAGCATAAAAGAAAGAAGAATAGCAGGAAGGAAATCATGTTTCTCAATGACAAGACCCTCTATCTCCTACTGCTTTATTTTTAAATGAAATACACTTCAAGTACATACAAAGAAAGAAAGGAACAAAAGGCATTTTCAAAGCTTTTTTACTCTTTTCCCCGTTGCTCCTATCTACCTCAACCTTGGTTCATGATGAGAAAATAGCCAAAGCCACACTCCCTACATTTATTGAAGTAGAATTGAATGTTAAAGGAAGTTGTGTTGGCTGGTGCACTCAATGATATGATTTTGTAGCCTTTGGAGATGATCTACATAAGATGGAAGAGAATGCATATGTAATAGTTATCTCCTCATCATTGATATTTAAAGCAAACTACATTGAAGATGAAAAAAGAGAGAACAAAATGTGCATTCACTGAGAATATTTTCATCTTTATTGCACTATGCATATTGAGCTTATTGTGCATTTATTCCTCTTAGTGAGGCTTGAGCAATTTGTCTTAGGTGGCCTTAGTGAGCCTAATTCTTTTTTAATGAAAAATACTCTAACTATTTTGATTGTTTAGGTTTCTAGAAAACTTGTAAAAATCTAAAGTTTCTTTGTGGTTGTAAAAGCTTGTGGTTAGGCCCTAGTGATAAGGTTACCTTATGTGTATAGCTATAAAAGCAATTGTGTTGAGAAGTTAAGGTTGCTTTGTTAAATAGGCTACAAAAGTTAAGTAGTTGACCCTTGATGTAAGGGTTGCCTTATTGTAATTTGATTTGATTTCCTTAGTTATATAATTCTCTTGTTGAGTACTTGAAGAGTAAATATAAAACCACTTTAATCTAATCCATTATAAATCTTGTTGTGTGGTTTTTCCTCTTCCCTAATCTTCTAACTTATTGAACTTTCTATCTCATTTGAAGTAGGAACCTAAAAAAATCTTAATTTAATTGAAGTTCCTAATTTCATTGATTTCATAAGTTCATAAGAACTCAATGCTTTCAAGATAACAAGCAAGACTTGAGCACGTAACTCTCCACCCAAGTGCCAAATTTTTTTATCATTTGAACCACAAATCTCCTTTAACAATATTATACATTTTTTAATATATATATATATATATATATAAACTTATCAAGAAAATAATATAATAAATAATTATATATATGATATATATATATATAATATAAAAATATCTAAACTAATATATATACTATTTATAATTAATATTTTTAATTTGGTTAAATTTTTTTCATTTGATAAATTATTTTTTCTAATTTATAATTTCTAAATCCTTTATTTTTTTTTAATAATTAGTAAATTTTAATATAATTTGAAAATCCCAAAATTTTAAAATTAAATACTCTTAAATTTTAGTTATGAGTAATTTTTATTTTTAATTAAAAATAACTTTTTAAATATTTTAAATAACATAAAATTAGTACTTAAATATTTTAAAATTTATTAGTATTTATTTATTATATTAAAATGTTAATATATAATATTTAATACATATATATATATACTTAATTATCACCTATTTAACTACCATTGAACTACTAAATCATAAACCAACACTTTCACAGTTTTACTAGTCCAAAAACCAATTTGATCTTAAAAATATTGATTAAAATAGTTATTAATATAATATCATATCGATCTATAGTTAGGTAACTAAAAACTCAATTCTTATTAATGAACGCTTATAAAATTCTAAAAACTCACATCAAAAAGCATATTAGAGATACAAATAAATTATATATATATATATATATATATTTTTTCTGTTAGTTTAAATTTTTAAAATTAAAATAAATATTAACATTCAACGCAACCTAAAGCCTACAAATTAGATTGCCCTGGTTTGCTGATTTTTCTTCGGGTGTTAGCTTCATATGTTTCTTCTTCTTGACACCAATAAAAGCTTGTGATTGTATTTTGAATAGCAATTTAGATATATCCCTCAACAAGAAAAACTATTACTTGGCAGTTTTAGTAACGGGAATCAAAATCTGATGTAAGAAAGATCACATCTTTAGTAATTTATTGATTAGTGAGTGGTAGGTTACCTTCCAATTTTATTTAGGTGTATTTGCAACTACATAAGTTGATCAGGTCAAAAACTAGTCTGTGGTCATGCATAGCCTTAGCAGAAAATGAGTGTGTGTGTATTCCTTCCTAAGAAAAAGAAAGAACAAAAACTCATTGGGTATGGAAAGGGTCAATTTCTCGCGTGGATTCTGAACCACGGCTTTGCCTTGAGGGGTGTCAAGGGGCCATCTTCGGATTGAGTGATATTGAAAGGTAGGGATCACTTGCTGAGTTAAAGCATGATTGCTCTTATTATTTTGTTTCTTTTTGTTTATTAGGGATATTTGTCATTGTCAATATCCTCCGTCACCATATGTGACCCCAAGACCTAAGAGTGGTGCATTTTAAATTGATGGACTCAAATCATAGCATTAAACATAAACCAACCCCTAATTATATTAGGTGATTGCATTTAATGATAGCACTATTTTGTTTACAACATTTGGGATAATTTTGTCTCTCAAGAGATTGAATTTCTTTTATCATTAAACATAGAGTAAATTATATTATTTTAAAAAAAAATTTGGTTAAACTACATCTCATAATTTTTTATTTTAAAAATATCATATAAGTCTCTTAACATTTAATATTTATTACAAAAATTTTTCTCTAACCTTTTTTCAATAAATTTGTGTGTACAATATATGTTCTTTGTGAAAATTAAATTATTTAATTATCTTTATTGTTATATTAAAAATAAAATTATATACACAGATATATATATATATATATATATAACTTTTAAAATACAAAGGGTATTAAGTGTAATTTAATTAAAATTTAAAACTCAATCAATAAATAAGTAAAATAAAACTTTTTAAAGTGCATATGTAATAATTAAAAAAACAACTTTTTGAAAGACAAAAATACTCTGTACAAAATTGATTTGCAATTTTTGTGTTTAACTAAAATAATTTTGTGAAAATTGTGATATAACAAGATGTAAACATTAAAGATTACATATTTATAGGAGTTACATGTCTTAAACACACACCTTGGAGTAATGGAAGAGTTTAGCATTTCTCTCTAATTTATTTTGATTAAAATTTTTCTGTTTTTTTTTTTTTTTGGGGGGGGTTTATAAAGGATGTTCAAAAATCTAATACAAAATCAGGAAAAGATATCATAATAGAAATACTAGTGATAAGCCTAAAAAATATGAGAATGAACGCAAAAGGATTAACAAATTTGATGGTCAAAGATATAAAAAAATTTATTAGTTTAGACTTGATTTCTATTAAAATTATTCTTTGAATAAAATTTTAAAAATATTAAGTGAATTTATGAGAATATATTCTTGAAATTGTTCCAAAAATATATATAAATGCCAACAAAACCCAAAAAGGCTTTCAAATCTTAACTATAATACTAAAAAAATGAGAAAAGTGAAAAAAATATTATAGTTTAGAATCTCAAATTAAAGATATTTATATTGAAGGGTCTTAAATTTTAAATTATTCTAAAAGATTCTAAAATAAAAAATTTTAACTTAAAATCTTGAATTGTAATTTTTTTTCATATAGTGTAAATTTTTAATCCTAAAATATTTTAAAATAATTTCAAATTTTAAATTTTTTTTAATATAACTATCTTTAATTTGAAATTCTGAATTGATATTTTTCAAAATGAAACCCTTGTCTCTATGCTAATACCAATTTTGATCCTCCCCATCCGTAAATATTTTATAGTCACATTGCCAAAAAAAAAAGTGGGGATTATGGGCTAGAGCCTTTTTTTTTTTGTGGTTCTCTCTCAAAACACTTTTAAAGGCCTAAACCACGATAGGCCCAACTAAAGCTCTGAACTTTTAAGTACATCCAACCTTGTACAGAGACTAATACTTGAGGTTCCGCCCCAAGTCACGTATTTAACTTTAAATTAAAATTTGAATTAAAACTTAAATTGATAACCAAAAAAAATTGAAAGTAAAGAAAACCAAAACAAAGAACATAATGAGATAATGAGAGTCAAAAGGACTAGATCTGAACACAATTTTTTAGGTTTGGCCCAAAAAACGAAAAAAAATTAAGTGTCTACAATTAAATTCTCTCAAAAAAATATAATTAAGTAAATAAATATTTTTGAAATGTCTAATTATATGGTTTTGAATTATAAAATTTATTAGAAAACATGATAGTAATACGTAAAAACTATAACAAAATTTTCTCCAATTTAAAACTTGAAACTTTCAACAATCGTAATTTCAGCATAAAAGATAGTTTGACGTGGAGTCTTTAACAGAAGCGTTTTCTTCCTTACATGTTATATATTCTTCTTGGGGGAAAATAACAAAGTATAGGAAAAATTAGACTAATTTAGTTTTTTTTTTTAGCAAAGAGTAATTTATTCTTGGCTTTGTATATAGAGACCATATTTCTTTTATTTAATTAAACCTAAACATGCAAAAACTACATAGCCTAATTATAAAGTTGATTATTAACTTTAAAATATTACATAACACTTTTCATAAACTTTGAATTAAAATAAAAATATTGAATCCCAATTAAAATTAAAATATAACAAAGCATCTTCATGAACTTTATCTCTATATTTCATCCCAATTTCCAAATCTCTCAAGGTATAGGCAAATTGCCTATACAATAATGTTTTCAGTCCTTAATTTTAAGGACTAGAGTTACAAATAATTTTTATATCTTTATTATTAAGTTATTTAATAAAAATGTAATAAATGTAAAAAATATTCTTTTAAGAGACCAAATCATATACTACTAAATTATAAAAATTATGTTTTTATCTATAAAATTTATATACTTATCATATTATTATTAGAGAATGTATTAGTAAAAATATAAAATTTGTACCTAAGTTTTTTGTTCAATCTCAATTAAGATCTAATTTTTTTAATTTAATCCAAAATTTAAGAAGGCATTTTGCTATATTTTAAAGTTGATACACTATTTTTATAATTAAAACTTAGTTAAAAATGCAAATCATAGTTTTTTTGCCTTTTTTGTTAATAACATATAGTTTGTATCTTAAGAGCTCATTTGATACATAAATATATATATATATATATATATATAATATGATCACTAATTGAATGAAAAAAATAATTTTAAGAATAAAAATAATTGTTATACTCTTACTTTAAAAAATAATAAAATATCATTAAATAATAATTATAACAATATAATAAATATTTGAAATTATATAAATATAACATATAAAGAGTACCAAGCGGACCCAAGTATACCATAGTTCTAAATTTGGGCCACATTGTGTCAGGACAAGTCATCTTAGTAAGTATAATTGGGCTCCATGCAGTTCCCATTTTCACAGCTTTGAAGAAAGAAAAAAATTGATATCATTGAAGTTTCCTTTTTTTCCTCTTTCTCTCTCTCTCTCCAATGAAAACCTTTTCTCCTTTTGAAAGTTTTTTTTTTTTAATAAACATTCATCGACTTTAGTCTCTTATTTTAAAGATGAACAATTCTTTTTCCAAATAGTTTATGACAATGAACTCGCTTATTTTAGAAAAAAAAAAATCCTCCAAAAGACTAAAGTCTCACAGAAAATTGGAATGTGTTGCCTCTTCTTCATCATCTTCAAGCTTTTTTCTTATTTTATTTTAGTTGTATTATAAGTAAAGTGTGTTATATAAGGGTTTGGATTCTCTATATTTTTTAAAATATTTTGTTATTTGTCAATTTCAGAAAAAAGAAAAAGACAGAAAATGTATGAGGTCTATCACTCAAACAAGTTTTATATATTTAAATGAGACTTATTTAAGTAGACTTCACACATTTTATATTTTATTTTTATTCAAAATTGACAAAAAATTTACAAAAAAATAACAAGAATCCAAATCCCTTACATAATTTTATCTTTAAGAAATGTGTTGCCTTTGATGATGGATGTTGTCGTTTAAGTTCCCTTAAGCGTGTTGCATGGGTTGATTGATGCTATTCTCCCAATCATATAACTTTGTTCTATTTGAATATGTTTGTTGATTTGTTTGGAATCATATTTCTCTCAAAGTTAACTTATCCAAGCATATAGTTATTTTGAATAAATTATATAAATTTATTTTGAATTATGTTAAAATTATATAGATATCATTTCTATTTTCAAAATATAGATAAATCTTTTTTGAAATAAAAAATTATCTTATATTTTAGTCTAATTTTAAATTTTTTGATCAAAATATATATCATTTATTTGAAATTTTTTTAGTTTAAAAAATATCTATTTAAGTTAATGAAAAATATTTTGGTAAAAAATTAAAATTGAACTAAAGTGTAAGTTAATTTTTTATTTTAACAAAAATTTATATATTTTTTAAAAATTAAAAAAGAGTTATGTATAATTTTAAAAAAATATATATAATTTATTCATTTTTATACCCTGCGATGCTTACGCTATTTGTAAATTGTAATAGGGCCAATCTTGTACGAAAGTTCTTTAGAAAAAAAGAAAAGTAACAAAATTATGTCTTTGTTCTTTAAATAAAAAGTAAACAATTAAAACCTTATTTCTTTTTACATTGTTCATTAAGAAAACTAACATAACTGATATACAATTTTGAAAAATTCTCATGCAAATTGATCTCGCAATAATAGTAATAGGGTGTTGTAATTTCTGGGATTACTAAATAAAATATATAAAAAATTGAGCTTTATCATAATTTTGCTGAATTCAAAAGTTATACTTACATTACATTTATAATTATTATGGCTACCTTATGTATTCTAATCAAATTTTAACGACTGATAGATATTATTCTAAACACTTATCGTTATATCAAAATGCGCTTGTGGGAAACACTAATTATCCGATCCTCTTCTAACCTAATGATTATTTTTTGATATTACGTTGAGGTGCTATCGTTTACACACACTTGAACTAATCCCTTTTTTTTTTGGGGTGAAAAATTCTTTTTAAAAAAAAACTTTGCAGATTCATCCCAAAAGAGTAACAAAATTATGATTTAAACTTTAATTATTTGTCTAATCACGCATTACATGCTTAAATTTATGATCTACTATTACAACAACTCTCTGGGGATTAGTCAACAAGCAAGGTTGTTATCTAAGAAAATGTACTAATTAATTTATTTGGATTTGGTTGTGGCCACCATTAAATGGCATATCCCTCTCTTTTTTTCTTGGACTAAGGAGATTATTGGCTTATCAGATCCCTTTTGCTCTTGGTTTCTTCAAAATAAGAATAAATTCATCCTTTAAATTATTATTATAATAAATTATATAATATTTTTAATTTTATTAAAATTACGTAAACCTTCTTTCTATTTTTAAAATACATAAAAATATTTTTAAAATAAAAAATTATTTTACAGTTTAATTTTATTTTAAATATTTTAACTAAAATATCCTCCATTTAAAATTTTTTAAATTTTAAAAAATATGTATTTAATTTAAAATTTTTAAAATTAAACTAAAATATAGAATAACTTCTTATTTCAGAAAAAATCTACATAATTTTAACAAGATTCATAGGAAGTTTTTATAATTTACTCTTTTTATTATATGCAAAGAAATTCTCAAAACCCACAAAAAACATTGCATTGTGAAACTGCCCAACATTTAGAATGTGTGCATATATATATATATTGAAATTAAGATCTCAAATTTTTGCATTTAGGCTTATTAATTGCACTGGCTTCCATGTTATAGGCAATAGTTGCAGACATGCTTGAATTTGAATGCTAAGAGAGGGAATTGAAGTTTTTTATTGAAAAAAAAAAGTTGAAAAGGTCTCAGTTACAATAAACCCAAAAATTAACAGCTATATCAAATTAAAACACCCAAAAGGAGAGAAATAATAATAATAATAATAATAATAATAATAATAATAATAATAATAATAATAATAATAATAAACAGATTTCAACAAAGCTTAAACTTCCCGTGGATTAGGTGAAAATTGCACTGTAAGAAGGTAAATGTAGTTGTCAAACTCCGCAAAAATAATACCCACCATGTTGATATTGGATTCACATTAAGTGAATAGAAAATGAAGAATGGGACCTATGAAGTAATTTTTTTAATAAAAAAATTATTAAAAAGGCATATAAATATATTAATTATGTTTTTCTATGAGTTTTATTTATGATATATTTATATTTCTTTTTATGATTGGCTCAATGATTTACTCATCTTTCATTAACAGAATCTATCTATAATTTTTTTCATTAATCAAATTTAATTATAAATTTCTCTATAAAAAATTTCAAAAAGTAGTATCTTTATGGTAAAATGTTTATGCAAATTTCCTACCAAAAAATATTGTTTAAACAAAATTTAAGGTTAAAAAATAAAGGTGCATAAGAAATCAACGATTACAGCAAACGCCCACGTAAGCATCCAATGTGAAGCAACGTGTGCTTCAACATATTCATCTATTCAATTTAGATTAAAGTCAACTCTTTCTAGTAATTTCGTTAGGGTTATGAATATCCACAGTCACACACAGCTTTATCAATGGTGCTGAGCTGGGCAGCTGCAAAACTGCTCAGTATTTCTATGCCTTCTATTTATTTTTATAATATAAATATATATATCTTAAAATAAAAATAATTATCCTATATTATAGATTAATTTTAAATTTTTTAATCAAAATACCAATCATTTAAACTTTTCAAATACCCTTCATTTAAAATTAAAAAAATTTAAATAAAAAGTATTTTGATTAAAAAATTTAAAATTAGATTAAAGGGTAAAATAAATTTTATGTTAAAAAATTTTGCATAATTTAACAAATTTTAAATGAAAGATATTTTGATTAAAAAAAATTTGATAAAAAAATTCAGATATCTTGTTATCTTCTTCTTCCACAGGATGACGTGCCGTGCCGTCACAGCTGATAACCACTTTGGATACCAATATATGTTTTTCCATTATTTTATTTATTTAGCATCTCATTTTATTAATTGATCATTTCATTAATTATGAACATCAGCGAATTGAGTAGGCCATTTGGTTGGTGTGTCATATTATATCGAAACAATTATATATGATATCCTTGGCACCAAAATAGTAGCTAACGATAATAAACATTGGCAATTTTTTTTTTTAAAGACATAGATAAAGCCAAGTGAATCATGCATATATATATATATATAAAGTTTTTTAAATAAATAATAATTTGTCAACTTGTAGAGAACGTAACTGAGGAATGAATCATATTTCACATTTTTTTAGTAGATAATTTATTTCTCCTTTTGATAAATTAATACAGAAAAATTACATAAACATGAACAAGAAGAGAAAAAGGGGCAAAAAATGGAGAAGTGCGTAATGTGAACCTCATTAATGGTGCAATGGGTTTGGACCAGTTGGAACAAGGCGCGTCTGAGCACCATAACGCGGATCAATCTCACTTTCATCGGCCGGTTCCGGCACGTGACTCCGCTGGTGGTGGTGGTGGTCGTTGTGGCGGTGGCGGAGGAAAGGGGAGAAGTCAAATCTGGTTGCTAATAAGAGTTTCCTATTGCGAGGCACAGACAAGTGACGATGACCATTGTTGTTGAAGTTGTAAGTGAAAGTGAAGCAGGCACGACAAAGAATCAAGAAAAGAGAGAGCCATAGGATGAAACTAAGTAGAAGCTGAAGTCTGATCATCATGGCCATCAAAGGGTATATAGAGATTGCATGGAGAGAGAGTTTTGCAGAAAAATATTGATGAAGAAGAAGAAGAGGGAAAATTTGAAGGTGCTAAGAATATTGATGCATAATAAGAAATGGTGGTAGGGAAGGTTGACATGGGGGTGGGAGAAAGCTATAACTAGCTTGCTTCCATAAGACTGAAACTTGAAAATTTTGATGATACTTTGTAAATAATGAAGGTTTTAGTGAGAAAATTGTCGAGAATTCTTGTTCCAACGAGGCTTCCTTTGCGTTCAAGGAAGAAAAGGGTCATTTAAGAGCATGGTGTCAAACCATGAATATTTCTTCTTCTTTTTTTTTTAATAAATATTAGCATTATGACCACTTGACCAGGACAAGGACAAGCCTGTACTCTTTCTAGCAAGCGAGAGAGGGAGGAGGGGACACATCAGAGAGTTACCTTTCTAGTGAGGATTGAGGGGATCTTTATGAAAACGAACGGTTTTTCAAAGCATCTACCGTGAAAAACATGGACCTCCACCTGTACCTTGAAAAAAATATATATTTCACAATTGTTATGCCACTTTGTCTTAGCAATCAAAATTTTAATAATTTTGTTCTTATAAATATTGCAATGTAGACTAAGATGATGTGTAGATTTAAATGAAAGAGTTTGATTTTTTGGGACAATATACAAATGACAACATAAGAATTTCTCCCAAAAAAATTGTTAAAATAAAAATATGATAATGACCATTATTTATGGCAGCTTGTTTAATGGCAGAAAGATGTTATTTTGACGTTGAATCTTTATTTTTGAGATTCAGGGCCTTCAATTTTAAAATAAACAACATAAACCAGTGCTCTTTATTACGTTTGACCTCAGCATGGTGAAGGTCGCATTAGATAATAAGAATAAGATGCGCGTCATGAAAAAAATGGTAAACTAAATCCATTATACACGCTAAAGTTGCATAGGAGAAAACACTTGCTTCAATTAGACTCTTTCATCTCTGTCTTCTTTCAGATTGTTTAATTTGTTTTGATTTACGCGAAACTCATCTGTTTCCATGGATCCCTTGTCTCTTCTGCGCATGTGGGTCTTACAATGTGTTTTCTCCCATTTATTGCTTTGCTGTGTCATGATTGAGTAACGCAAACATGTTGCCTCCTCACAATACATACATCTACTACTTACCACAACTTTTTCAACATCTTGCATCCTGCTTTATTATTTGGGTAAATTACACACACTGTGTCGCTGGTTTGCTCCTTTACTACTTAATTATTGTGATCATTTTTATTTACATTTTTTTGGAAAAAAACAAAAAACAAAAGGTTTTATTGTTGAAAATCTATCGACTTATACCCTCAACAAATATTGTATTTTATGAAAGCTATTATTGACATTTAAGACTTTAAAACACTATGCTTTTTTGCTAAAGATTTGTATAGTTGCTAATGACAAATGATAGTTTTAAAACACTACAAAATTAATTATATTGATAACATTCACATAATTATGTTAAAAGCTAATTCATAAATTGCACGACGTATTCTAAGCCAGAGTAGAATAAACTGATTCGAGATAAATTGTAATATGAGCTTACTATTAAAAAGAGAAGACCCTAAGTTTGAGCTTTCAAATGCTTAAATTAATGCTGAAGAGAACTGCTCATCTTTCTTTCTTCTCTTTCCATTTCTTGTGGCAATGAACATGGAGTGGCTTTTCCAAAATGATAGGCTCTTTGTCGGGTATAGTATTCAATGCTTGCCATTTTCTTCACTAGTGCACACAACACTCACGTGGAGGTTGGCGGGGCCCACCGTTTACAAATTTATATATTTATTGGTAGAAAAATATATATACTTAATATATTATGTCATCTATACACAAATTAACAAAAACCAAATAATAATAAAAAAACATTCCATACACTACTTTAGTTATGTAATAATAGAATAATAATAATAGAATGTAAAATCTAATTATATAACTCAATATTATTTTATTATTAAATAGACTTTATTTTATTTAATTTAAAATTTTGTATTAAAAAATACAAATAAATAACATTCTAAATGTATATAAAAATTTCACAATCATGATCACAATAAAATTAACATTGACATCAAGCATCTTTTTTTCGAACAATTCCTACATATACCTAATACGTCATGTTATTTATACACTCAATTGTTAAGATTTTATTGTGCACGTGAACTTCACTTATATTACATATAAATCCCACTGTTTAAATTCAATTTTAATATTTGACTTTCTTAGGTGCACCATACTCTAGGTGCACCTAAAAAATTTTCCTCTTTTGCATGATTAGTTCAAAATTAGCAATAGTCGTAGTGCACCTAAGAAATGTTCCTTTTTTCCATGCCAAGTTCAAAATTAGCACTAGTCTTGAACATCCTTTTTCCATGCCAAGTTTCAAATAGAGTTGTTGGCCATCCAATATGAGATCCGATCTGATGATTACCAACTTAGACTTGCTAAGTCAAACGCCCACCAGTTCAATCCTTTAAATAATAGACGCACCCACCACATGCGCAACACCAACAATGGGCAACCACACACACACACACACACGCCCCCCGCCCCCCAAAAAAACCACAAAGGGTAGACCATCAATAAGGTTGAGCTTCTTTACGAAGAAGGCTAGATTCTTAAAAATAGTTACCAAGTTCTCTTATAAATACATCACATGTCGAAATCTTATACAATTTAGTATTATATTATTGACTCCTTCACAAAAGTTCATTCATGTGTTATGATTTTATTGAAAAACTTAATAATAAACACTTTCTTTTTTCGGTTGATTGGCTGCAAAGTTCCGCTCGAGTTCCACTCTACCATAATCAGGAACAAAAATTAACTGATGAAAAGCAGATAAAACTAGGTTAAGTCCATATGAGCAACGCGGCTCATATAACAGCAGTCTTAGCTGCCAAGACAGTTAAATTTTGTAATGAAGCATCCCCCAATGACATTGCCAGAGATAGAACTGAATATAGCAATGCTATGAGGACAACTACTTCCTTGAAGCTTTCTCCAAGTAAAAATACAAGTCATCGTTAATTTTATTATACAGCACTGAAATAAAATGACAAACTAAATTCAAGGCAATGCACACCAAGAAAGCATCAGCATTTCATTAATCAAGTCTTAAGGACTATTATTCTCTCTCTTTAAGGAAGGAGAGGTGGCAGAGAGGCAATTTGGTACAAGGTTTTATCTTTATAAAGCAGCATAGTATAAGCCCTACTTTACTAAACATTGCAGATCACAACAAGTAATTTCTCACTTATGATATAAATGCTTTCATCAACCTTCCTCCCAGTCTACATCGTCATCCTCGTCGTCTTCTGCTGGAGCATCAGCTTCAACATTCAAGTCATTGACCTTGTAATTCTCATTCTCATTGCCCTTGCCTTTATAATTCAACCCAAAGCACAACTGATTAGACTCAAAATGATAGCCAGTAAAATTGGGTAAGAGGCAGACCCCAAAAAGAAGAGAGAGAGAAAGAGAGAGAGAGAGAGAGAGAAAGGGGGTGGGGGACAAAAATTACCAAAAAAATTCAGGAGACCATTAATTTTATTCAACGTAAATTCAGAATTTCCAGTGACAGCCACATTTCGAGGGGGTATAAGTCTGCCAGACTGGTAATGCACAAGACAAGTTACCCACCCGGAGGGGGTGCTAAGGAGGATTTAGTCAGGGTTCCAAACACGATTCTGAGAGTCATTATTTGATATGGAAATAAATTTCCCATAATACAGGGGAAGTCTCACTCACGCATTCCATAAGTTCTTTAGATTCTCACCAAACAAAAATTATTTTGCGAAGTGTATACCAATCCATCTCTACCACTACCACCATTGTCATCTCCACTACTATCTTCAACACACAGTTCCCATGGTTGCCACTGCAACTGTCCTGCTACCTAAATTAAATAATGGCTTTTGCCTCCATTATCCTCCAAATTTTTCTAAATATCGAGTTTTTCCTATCCTACCTTTACCAAAGCAATTCATCAGCTCATCACCATTAACACCACTGCTATTGTGCCATGTGACCCAAATAATACTGTTGCAAGTTGCAACTGCCACTGTCACCACCATAATTACACCCTCTAACCAATCACCATGGCAAACATAATAGTACTTCCAGTGCATACTGTGTAAATTTATTTCTTATATTAAGATTCCTGAAAGATTACTAAGAGCACAACCAAATTTGCATCACCCAATGCCATGTAAGTATTTATAAGCGTAAGTCATCAAAGTTTATCCTCAATTGCATTAATGTTGTCTCTTATGTCCCCCAAAAAAAAAATTGTTTTCATTTTCTCAGCATCCAATCTTAAAACAAGTTTCAACAATTTTTACAAACCTGTAGAACAAGACATACCAAACCACTGGAACATCAACCTAGAGTGCCAGACAACCAACCCAAAAGGTCCATGAAGTTGCCTAAACCACATCCACATTTAATAAATTATTATTATTTTCACTTCTACATATGCCCTTGAAATTGTTCATGCCCATTTTAGATTTTTGGGTTCAATTGGTTTAACTGTAAACCAGATGTTGCACTGGTCCAACTACTGATGAGCCAAATATGATCCAAACCCACTAAAGAGTGAAGACTGTCTGAACGGGCCAGTTCTAAGCAAAACAGTTGACCTGAAATCAGTTCTTTAAAAACCCTGCTTATATATATTACGTAAATATAATACAGTAAAAGGAAAATGACTTTCACATTATTTACACACTCAATACATATCTGGAATGCTAAAATCCTCACCTTCTAGGATAAAACCATTCTATTTATTCATAATAACAAGAAAATATTTTTAGGAGGAGGAGTACTGCGGTCATTTTCTAAAAAAAAACTACAAATTTCTGGTTGGCAGAACTTAGGGGGTTGAATATTAATACACTCTAGCCCTATGTACCTTTCCTTTATATTACTCGAGAAACAGAGATTAACTACAAGATAAATTCCAAGAGTAACAAGCAATTTAAAGATAAATAACACCTCCCCCCCATCCTTCAGAATAGAGCCAGAGCATTATCCTACAGACAGCTAGGAAGCTTATCACGTGATAATCCTTTGGCACTCCCTCTTAATTTGTAACACTTATCCTAAAATAATTGATATCTTCAAGATATACAAATCACATTAGTTCACATCATTTAATTTTTTCTCTATCCCATTATTTCTCAGAACGTATGATCTTCTCTCTTTCTCTATTGTGAATTCCATCTCCCCATTTGAGATGTCCTTAGTTTGGTCTATGTTATAACTGGATTGTGGCAGATTCTACTATCACTTCACTCTTGTTAAAACAAAGATTTCAGACCACCGTCAACCAAGGGAAACAGCCCCAAAGTTCAGTTGGGTCTTCTAGAATGATGACCCAAATTAGCTGCAATCCCTCACAGCCATCCATTCCCCCTCATCTTCCCCATAACAACTCACCAGCCCCAACAAATAAGTACCACCCTTACAGAAACCATCAAGATTTAGCCTAGTCCAACCTCTTTGAAGAGGCTACTAGCAGATAAAATTTTTTGGGGACCGAATGCACCTTGAAAGAGAGATTTTTTTATATCTCTTTTAACTTCTTTCCCTTACCTTTCTCTATAATTATAATTTCTATATTTTGTGTTCATAGAAACTCATCTTCTAGCTATTACAGGATGGAAGCCAATCACATAGAATGTTCAAAACAAAGATGACATAAAGAAAAAGAGCATG
Organism: Erythrophleum ivorense; assembly: GCA_026724425.1. Lineage (NCBI taxonomy): Eukaryota > Viridiplantae > Streptophyta > Magnoliopsida > Fabales > Fabaceae > Erythrophleum > Erythrophleum ivorense. The sequence continues at coordinate 237,988 of JAIUCV010000941.1, forward strand.
CTTATTAGAGAAATAGATAGAAAAAGGGAAGTGTATCAGGAAGGAGCGATAATTAAACGATGTAAGTTAATACAAAATTGTACTTCTTTAAAATGACCTGACTACCCAAGAATTGTATGTGCAATTAAAAACAGAGAATGGTTTTATTGTCAACACAAAATCTAAACTCCAAACTTTTTTAAATAGTCTCAAAATGTTTCAAGTTTTTACTACTCAGAGTATTTATCATCTTTACTTGAATAGTTTACTGACTTTCATATAAACCCAATAAGACTTGGTTCAACCCAGTTGAACCCCTGACACTTCTCTGTTTTCTGAATCAGTAACTGATCTGTTACCTAGAACACTACCCTCACAATTTAGATGTCGAGTTTCCCATTACTCTGTTGTTGTGATTATCACTCTTGCGCCATCTAATAATCTTATATTGAGATAAAGAACAGATTTCTAAATTCTTTAAATAATTTCAAGGTTATATCATGCATTATGTAGATTATTTCAACTAATTAAAACTAAAAAAAATGCAAGGAAAAAATATCAAAGCTCATCAATAAAAATACAAGCAATAACGCATAAATTAAAATATGTCAGGTTCTTTCTCAGGAGGGGTAACATATTTGCAAGAATTAGCAGTTAGTGCGCATAGGTCATCCAAGATTTCAAGTTATGATCCAAAATTTGGTTATGATCCAAAATTTGGTCCTAATCACCATCAGAAAGACTGATAGTTACCTGCAATTGGAGCCTCCTCCCACTCAGTTTCATCATCCTCCTTGCGTTTTGATTTCATACCAACCTGACGATGGAATGTACTGCTAAAAGGATCCTCAAATTCGGATGTTTTTTGACAATTCTGTCTTTTTGCATCCTCTTCCAATTCTTTTTGTTTCTTGAGTAAAGCAGCATAATAAGCCTTAATGTATTCATCCTATAACAAGACAAAAAAGAGGATATCTTAAGTAAATAAAACCATTCTTAACACTTTTTGGGGGCAGGGGATAAAGACTGATAGTTACAAACAACTATAACATCAAAGAAAATAACAGTTAATCTGAATGTACGAGCCTGTAGACTTTTTTTATCATCATGTTCAACTGTTGACTTTTTGTCTATATGAATACTGATCTGCAGGGGAAGTTGAAGGGCCCATCTATCTTTGTTTCCTGCTTCACTTCTCCACGCTGCTCCTTTGTAAGACTCATCCCTTGTTTAATCATCCATGGTGGCAAAACCTTTAGAGATGCATTTTCAGTTTCAGACTTAATATCCTCTCCCTTGCCTTCAGCCCATTAAAGTCAACTACAACCTGTCCACATCCAGCAATAGATTACTTAGCAATTAAACTACTAGGTTCAGGACTGCCAAAATTAAACAGTTTTACAGAAATATCCATAATATAACTCAGAGAAAAGGCATAGAGCTTCAGATTTATTCATTTACTGCTTATTCACAATATTTATCAAAAGTGGAAACCAAACTACACATAAATTGCATTATTTTGCGCAATTTCAGAAACCAATGCACCAAATCAGAATCCCAAAGATTGCAAAAAGTAGGTTAAACTAATATTGTCCCAGTCCAAATTAACTTGTTAACCAACTAACAGAAGAAAGCATGGCCACAATAGTACAGTAGACCATTCTTATTTAAATCCACACAAGGCCCACATAAGACATGCTACAGTGCGTCTGCTCAAGATGGGTTTTCTGTTAAAGCTCATGAAACTTCTACAAACAGTCATATCATATTGAAATGCTAACATATTACATACAAAAAGTACTACTTTCAAATAAAGTAAGCCATTGGTATTAAATATCCTTTTCATAGACAATATAAAAAGATTATATATCTTATACATAATGCATCCATAAAATTAGCAATCCTCTCATTCCAATAATTTAAAAAACTTTTCTGTAAAATATTTAACACATTAACACAATTTAAAGATAGTATTACCTTGTTGAGGAAACCTATCTAAGTGGAACACCTAATGGATTAGGAATTTATCTTTATTCAAAATTTTTGTGGTTGATCTCTATCTTCAGATTATTATAGATAGAAGACAAGACAAGACAGAGGGGCTGCCACAATGTATGTGAGGCATGGATGCAAGCCACCTCATTTACCATGTTTTATTCTTATCTTAAATTTTACATGGTATTGCCTCATTTGAGAGAATTGTAGACTTTCAATAGCTTATAGTTTTTAAGTCCAGAGTTCCTGAGTTCCAACCCCCTTTCCTCCGTTATATATCCAGTCAATACTGTCCACCCCTTTTCCGATGAATGAAACATACTTTGACAACCAGAAAAAAGAAAACTTTCGTTTGTGATCATTGTTCAACAATTAAGAGGGGGGGGGGGGGGGGGGAGCAACATAACACAGTGAATTAAAGCCTTTAGCATTTGAGTTGTGTGGCCATTGAGTGTCTAGTGAGCAACCCAATTAGTGGATGCCAATTGAGACTTAAGAGACGGTCAAAGGGACTACTCAGGAAAAGTATATAGAAGACTTCTAGGAGCTATGTCATTGTGATTAGACAACATGGCCAAGGAGAGAAGTTGGGAGAATGTCAAGGGCCCACTCATGAGAAGCAAGTCAAAGCATTATGGAAACTGCTATTTTCCTATCAAGGACACTGTCAGTTAAAGTACTAGCTGCTGTGAAGTTCTTAAGTTGTGTTTGAGTGTAAGAGTACAACCTTGTGAGTCACAATGCAGTTTCTAGGTATCCTGGTCTAAGTATGTTTTCATTTTAAATTCGGTGCAATATTTAGGTGTCCTAGTCTAGATATGTTTTCCTTTTAAATTGGTTTTATTTGTGACAAGCTGAAATCCTAATGGATTAGGATTTTATCTTCATCTAGAATTTTTGTACTTAATCTCTATCTTCAAATTATTATAATAAAAGAGGAGAGGGGCTACCACTATGTGTACAAGAGTTCTACGCATATACAAGCCTCCACCATATTTCTATTCTTATCTTAAATTTTACATCCCCATTTGGGGATAACAAAAATAAGCAATAGTCTAACGACCAAATGATCATCCATGCTTCCAATAAATTTCAATATTACCCTATTAACACCCTACCTAGTAGCATACTTATGAACCTAGAGATTCATTTATAAAAATCATATGTAGGCTAGAATTTGGACAGGGCAACCGTAAATTTTTTTAAAAAAATGATTGACCAGGGTAACTATAACAACTATCAGCACTATCGTCTTAAACACCCCCCCCCCTCAAAAAAAAAAAAAACTATCAAACATATAAGATCATCAAGTGAAATGGAAAGATATATTGCACAAACTCAAATCATGAAAATGTTACCTTAGTATCTCCACTGTAAGGCATTGGAGTTCCACCATATCCCAGACCATGAGAAATTTTAGATTCACCAATACTGCTATCTCCATTGGCTGCATGCATGCCCAGAAGCTCTAGCTCGAGCCTCCCAGCTTGAAGACTGCCAAATTCTGGAACAGGCCAAGTCTTTGTACTCGACTGAGTTGGTCCATTAAAGGCTTGAGCTGTACCTGCACTAAGTTTCATATTTGTTAACTCAGACAACAACGGCATGCAATTTCATGATGAACAACTGCATCTACACTGAAGCTAGCTAGCCAAAGTTCGAGTTAACACACAGTTCACAAGGAGGACCATAGTCAAGAAACATTACAAGTAAAATTAAATTAAGGGTGAGGAACACCAATAAATTATGGCCAGTAGTTGTGATATCTAGAAAATATCATAAAATTTACATGTGATGAAAAGTACCTAATACTTGTGTGAATTCACAAAATAAGAGCTTCTGATATTTGACATGACTTGCACATATCAAGCGACAATCTCAATGTCTCCACTATTCCAAAACTCCTTTTTAATAATTTTTTTGGAGAATATTTAACATTATTTTATTATGTAACAATGTAATCATTATTTTAGGAGTTAGGATTTGTAATTTGGGACAGTTGGGGTAACTTAGAATTTAACAAGGGATTTGAGTAAAGCCCTTAAGCTTAATTTTGTGTTTGCTTCCTAGATCTAGGGTTAGAGTGGCACATATCTTTCCTTTAAATATGTGTCTATCCATTTGGTCAGTTGTAGTCGTCACCCTTGATTATTGAAATACTGAATTGATCCTTGAATTCTAAGAACTTTGTTCCTTGTCCTTTATTTCTCCTTCCATTCTGCACCACCATGCTCTCACAAGTCCAACATATGATGCCAAATATAGAAATAAGCACCATAATAAAATTATAAAAGAACCTCCATATTTTGAAGCATGTCCTTTAACTTCTCACGCCGTCGTCTTCTTGCATTGTCATCTCCATCTCCCCCTTCTTGAGCAGCTAACTTGTCACTTTCTACCTCAAGTTTTCCATTACAACTTTCACATGAAGTCTTCATCTTCAAAAGATATCAACCGCAGAGCATCCAAGGCATTATATCTAAAATAATTCAAATTCTCCAGTATCATGACACATAAATACATTTATATGAATAAGTATAATCAAAGTTATGATAATGCTATTACAATGAACATCCAAAACTTTTTCCACAGTTTGGACATAGATATTCCTGAACTGTATTCTTGTTCTCCAATTCATCTTTCAACTTCTTCTTCATGCGATGCAGCCTGTACCTAACCACATCATAAATCTGCAACAAATTTCATCATAACAATGTCTATAAATGGTGTCAAAGGAAATAGCAAAATAATATTGATTTCCCCTTCTTTCTGCAATAGAACCCCAAAAATAATTGATAAAGCTACATTCAAAGAAAAAGTGAGAAGGAGACAGGACCTGTGCATAATCTAGACAACAATAAGAATGCGTGTGCAGCTTGACTTTTCTTCTCCCTCTTTTGTTTGTCAGTTGACCATCAGTTGTAGCTGCCACAGCAGCACTATACATTTTTGCACCTTTAGCAGTCTAAGAAAACCCAACAAGATATGACATAAATAAGTAGTTAACTACATGACTATATACAATCACTGATAACTGACACTTCTGCAAAATAAATGTGACAAATAATAAAACTCCGCCTGCATCATCAGAAGGAAGTTTAAAATTCTATACCACTTACTTAACATATTGTGCAGTGTTGGAATAAAAATAGGACACTTCAATCTTGCAGATAACACAGAGAAACTAGTATAATAGAAACCTTTGGCACAAGCTTAAACAAGCCTAGCTCTTCTTCAAGATCTAAAATGTCCAACAAGCTGACTAAGATGGCCAACTATATGCGGCAGATAAGCAATTCAAGTAAGACAAACAACTGCATTGTCAACAAAATAAATTTGAAAATTTTACATGTCTAGTGTGACTAGGAGCTTCAAGTCTGAGGACAGAAACAAAGAGCTTGAAGGAATGGATAAGCAACAATCCACAATAGGCATTTTATGGACTGTCACAAAAAAATTAGACTTAGTGGAAATTTCAGCACCAGCAAATTGATTATAACAAAACTGAAATGCTATATGGTGATGACAATAATCTTGTTTATTGATACTATTATAAGGTAACAATTGTGTCTGACTTCAGTGTTTGTTAATGGCGCATAAAAATCTTGTTACTTGAGTCATGTCAGCTATATAAATAAAATCATTCATAGACTTTCACTTAATAGCTTATGCCTTTGGGATAAAGTGATATTTGATAAAGTATCAAAGCCTACCAAGAAGAGTTCAATCAATCCTTAATGTCCCATTCTTCACAATTAAATAATATTTTAGCACAAGGTTTGATGGGCATATGCTTTGTCCACACTTCAAGCCCAAATGCATTGCTCAACAGGCATATTAGATATTATAATAATATCACTCATAGACCTTCACTTAACATTTTAAGCTTTTCA
>JAIUCV010000942.1:0-243535 GCA_026724425.1 Erythrophleum ivorense
CACCCAGGGCTCAGAGAGTTGAGCCAAAGGTTCCGGTTGGGCCTGAGGATCCTCTGCGAACCATCATGGAGAGATTAGATCGGTTTGAAGCCATGATGGGCCAGCATGAGGAAATGTTAGAACAACAGAGGTATATCGCCCAACAGCAACATGATATGATCATGCACCTGCAAGATACCCTGGCCAGGCAAGAGGAAGCCAGGAGGGAAGCCCCTATACCTCAGCCATCTACATCTGGCAACCCACCTGCACATCCCTTGGAGCCTGTAGTAGCTCATACCCAGACACCTATCCAGAAACTGTTGAAGCAGTTTAGGCAAAACAATCCACCCACGTTTGACGGGGAGTTGGATGCGGATAAGGCGGAGGCTTGGGTTAGGGAGCTAGAGAAAATCTTCTCGGTAATGAGTTGTACTACCGAGCAGAAAGCGCAGCTAGCCACGTTTATGTTGAAAAAAGAAGCTGATAGATGGTGGTGTAGCACGCAACCTTTAATGGAGACCAAGGATATACCGATAAACTGGGAAAGTTTCTTCGTTGAGTTCTATGAGAAATATTTCCCTAGTTCGGTGAGGAAGAAGAAAGAGATGGAGTTTATGAGTTTGAGACAGACGGATGAGATGACTGTGGACCAGTATGTGGCTAAGTTCATGGAGTTGTCTCGGTATTCCTCTTACCTCCAGAGGTATGATGATGAACCCTGGAGATGTGAGCAGTTTGAGACCGGCCTAAAACCTCTGATTAGCGACAGAGTTACCCCACAACGGATCAGAAAGTTTAATACCATTGTGGAGGTCAGCAGGGTGATTGAGACTAACCTGCGGATTATTATGCCTGTGACGGCCATAGCTAGTCAGAAGGAGGTTTCAGAATTGAAAAGGCTGAGACCGGAAGAGGGTTCTAGTGTGACACCCAGTGCCAAGAAGAGAGGCAAGGGGCCATGGAACCGAAGGCCACAGCGGGGTAAGCCGATGCTGCCTCCTCGGGGCCAGTCATCCTTCCAATAGTCTCCGGTGACTTGCTTCAAGTGTGGGAAGCTGGGACACATTGCGAGACACTGTCCTCAGATGGACATAGCGCCTCCTCCTAGGCCACAGACCCAGGGTCGAGTGTTCGCCCTCACTCAACAGGAAGCTAGTGCGTCCCCCAGTATGATCCGAGGTATGCTGATAGTAAATGGCTTTCCTGTAGTTGCTATGTTTGACTCGGGTGCTAGTCACTCGTTTATATCTTATGATTGTGTGAGGCAATTGGGTCTGACTGTGAGTGTCTTGCCATTTGACTTGTTTGTCACTATACCCACTGGAGGTCCTGTGATTACTTCCCATACTTGCTTGAATGTCACTGTTCAGTTTAACCACTGTCATACCACTATTGATTTGATTTGTATGCCTTTCCATGATATTGCTATGATTGTTGGTATGAACTGGTTAGCCGCAAATAATGCGATACTTGATTGTGAACACCGAACCATTTCCTTACCTGCTTGTGGGACCATACCTAGGGTAGGAGCTGAGTTATCCTTTTTGACTGCTGCCCAGGCGGAGAGGCACTTAGAGTGTGGATGTCAAGGGTTGCTAGTCTTTTTCTCTATTCGGGTTGAGGTAGAAGAAGGGATAGAGGAGATCCCGATTGTTAGGGAATTCCCGGAAGTTTTCCCTAAAGAGTTTGATTTTAGTGGTCTACCCCCTGAGAGAGAGCTATAGTTCCCTATAGACATAGTGCCTGGGGCTGGACCGGTGTCTAAGGCTCCTTACAGGATGGCTCCCACCGAGCTTGTAGAGTTGAAAAGGCAGATAGAGGAATTGTTAGAGAAAGGGTTTATCCGCCCTAGTGTATCACCTTGAGGAGCTCCAGTGTTATTTGTGAGAAAAAAGGATGGTAGCTTGCGTTTATGCATAGATTATAGAGAGTTAAATAAAGTTACCATCAAGAATAAATATCCTCTCCCGAGAATTGATGATTTGTTAGATCAATTGGCGGGGGCATCTGTATTTTCCAAGATAGATCTGGGTACCACCAGTTGAGAGTGAGAATTGAAGACGTCTCTAAGACGGCCTTCAGGACGAGATATGGGCACTATGAGTTCCTTGTGATGCCATTCGGATTGACGAATGCGCCGGCTGTGTTCATGGATTACATGAACAGGGTATTCAGACCGTATTTAGATCAGTTTGTGGTAGTTTTCATTGATGATATCCTAGTGTACTCTAGATCTTTTGAAGAGCACGAGAGGCATTTGAGATTAGTCCTAGAAACCTTGAGAGAGAAAAGGTTGTACGCCAAACTTAGTAAATGTGAGTTTTGGCTGACCGAGGTGAGATTCTTAGGTCATGTGATCTCACGAGATGGGGTTGCGGTTGATCCCCATAAAGTTGAGGCTGTGTTACAGTGGGATAGACCTAGAACGATCACCGAGGTCAGGAGTTTCCTAGGTTTGGCGGGGTACTATAGACGATTTATTCAGGGATTTTCTCAGATGGCCTTACCACTGACGAGGCTAACTAGGAAAGAGATGCTGTTTGTGTGGGATGATAGCTGTGAGGGAAGTTTCCAGGAGTAGAAACTTCGTTTGACCACTGCCCCTGTACTGATTATCCCTGACCCTAGTGAACCATTTGTGGTTTATTGTGATGCTTCGGGCAAAGGGTTAGGATGTGTGTTGATGCAGCAGGGTAGAGTAGTGGCTTATGCCTCGAGGCAGTTGAGGCCTCATGAGGAGAGTTATCCCACACATGACCTGGAGTTAGCTGCCGTAGTGTTTGCTCTTAAAATCTGGAGACACTATCTATACGGTGCTACCATAGAGATCTATAGTGATCATAAGAGTCTGAAATACCTATTTGACCAGAAAGAACTCAATATGAGACAGAGAAGATGGATGGAGTTTCTGAAAGATTATGATTATGTGTTGAAATACCATCCGGGCAAGGCCAATGTGGTGGCAGATGCCCTGAGTAGGAAATCCATCCATGTGGCCCATATGATGATTAGAGAGCAAGAGCTCTTAGAGAAGTTCAGAAACTTGAACCTCTCTTGCCAGGTGGTTTCGGGTAGATTGTATCTAAGTGAAACCCGAATTGAGAATGTATTGAGAACTCAGATCTTAGATGCCCAGAGAGAGGATGAGTTCCTGAAACGGATCAGGAATGAGATCTCCCAATGTAAGACCTCAGATTTCAAGGTGTCTGAGGATGGTATGGTAGTATATCGGGATAGAATCTGTGTGCCTAGTCGGAATGAGTTGAGAGAAGGCATTTTAGGAGAGGCACATAAGAGTAAGTATACTATCCACCCAGGTGCCACTAAGATGTATCAGGATTTGAAACAGATTTTCTGGTGGCCGGGAATGAAAGGTGAGGCGACAGCCTATGTGGCTAGATGCCTAGTGTGTCAGAGGGTGAAAATAGAACATCAAAGACCGGCTGGGTTGTTGCAACCTCTCGATATCCCTGAGTGGAAGTGGGATAGTATAGCCATGGACTTTGTGATGGGGTTACCCAGGACCTCCTCTGGACACGATGCTATCTGGGTAGTTATGGATAGACTGACCAAGTCTGCACACTTTTTAGCTATTAAGGCTACTTATACACTGGAAAGATTAGCCCAGTTGTATATCAGAGAGATAGTGCGACTTCATGGAGTACCCAATAACATAGTTTCGGATAGAGACCCTAGGTTCACATCGAACTTTTGGAGGTCATTGCAGCATGCCTTAGGGACCAGGTTGCGATTTAGTACTGCATATCACCCCCAGACAGATGGTCAGAGTGAGAGGACCATCCAGACCTTAGAAGACATGTTGAGGGCGTGTGTGTTAGAGATGAAGGGTAACTGGGATGCGTATTTACCATTAGCAGAGTTTGCTTATAACAATAGTTACCATTCCAGTATCCAGATAGCCCCTTATGAGGCTTTGTATGGGAGAAAGTGCAGATCCCATTTGTGTTGGGTTGAGCTAGGTGAGAGGAGTATGATAGGACCTGAGATTGTGGACCAGACCACCCGACAGATAGAGTTGATTAGAAAGAGACTCCTCACGGCCCAGAGTAGGCAGAAAAGTTATGCTGATAAGAGAAGGAGGCCGTTAGAGTTTGAGATTGGAGACCATGTGTTCATTCGAGTGTCTCCAGTGACGGGAGTAGGTCGGTCAATGAGGGTAAGAAAGCTCAGTCTTAGGTATATTGGTCCGTTTGAAATTCTTGAGAAAATTAGACCCGTGGCTTACCGAATAGCCTTGCCTCCTAACCTAGCCCAAATCCACAGTGTTTTTCATGTCTCCCAATTGAAAAAGTATATGCCTGACCCCTCACACGTCATAGAATATGAGCATGTGCAATTGCAGGAAGATCTTTCCTATGTAGTGAAACCGGAGAGAATTGTGGATGCTCAGCTGAAACAGTTGAGGAGCAAGAGCATTCCTCTGGTGAAAGTGATATGGAGAGGTCTGACATCGGAGGAAGCAACCTGGGAATTGGAGGATAAAATGAGACAAAAACATCCAGAATTATTCCTTTAAGGTATGTATTTAAATTTCGAGGACGAAATTTCTTTTAAGGGGGGTGGAAAATGTAACAACCAGAAAAGAGGAAAGATAAGAAATGAGAGAATAAAAGAGAAAAGTGGAAGCTGGGAAATTTTCGGAGAACTGAAAATTTTCTAAGTCTTCTCGCCATAGCGAGAAATAGAGTCGCCATAGCGAGAATGCCTCCTCGCAATAGCTAAGATGTTCCTAGCTGTAGCGAGTGCGACATTCCATATAGAAACCAGGGAGTTGCTCGCCATAGCGGCACTATAGCGAAGGCAGAGGTCTGGAACAGGCCGAGCTTGCCGTAGCGACGCCATGGCGAAGGCAAAAGTTTGGAACTTGCACGAGCTCGCCGTAGCGAGGGTCATGACTCGCTATAGCGAGAGCGGTCCAGAAAAGCGAGAAAAGAGAGATTTGACTTTTTAAAAGAGTCTAAACTCTTCCTTTCTCTCAGAACCGACTTGAGCTTCGACCAAGGAGAGAGAAAGAGCTGAGGAGAGAGAGAGAGAGACCTAGAGAAGCAAGGAGATCAAGCAAAGAGGTGAGTAATCTTTAGATTTCCCTAGCTTTTCTCCTTAGCTTGTTGTCTCCTCCTTTTGCTTTCTCTTTCTACGGTTTTAGAAGTTGTTTTGGGTTAGGTTTAGAAAAGGGAAGTGGGGAAAACTACTCTAGAAGGAGGGTAGAATGCATTTATCGTCATTTCTTCCTCCATGTTTTCTTCTTTAAGGGCTTGAGAGAGGAAGGAAAATGAGCAGAGTTCTAGAGAGAGAATCCCTAGATCTGTAAGGGTAGTGAGGGTTTAACTTGATGAAGAGTTTCTTTTAGCTTTGTGAGAGTTATTTAAGCTATGAGAGAATGATTTGATGCTCTTGTTATGCCTAGGCTCGAAGGAAGAAACTCCACCTTGTTGTGCGTGTGAAATCAAGGAGGGAGAGGAGAAATTGAAAGGGAAGACTTGTGTAATCTGAGAAGGTAGCTCTCTACTCCTTTCTTGTTGCATTCTTGGTTGTGTAATAGTCATTACATGTTGAGTATGTACTTGTATGATGAGATATGCCATTGATTTTGCCTTGATGCATTGGTACCAATATGTTCATGATATGATGTGTGGAAATTGCTCGGGTGAGGTGGTGCCGAAAGTCCCTTGAGACGGGTGAGGAGGAGCCAAAAGTCCCTAAACCAAGGGTGAGGCCGATCCAAAAGTCCTAAAGCTCGGGTGAGGCTAGACCGAAAGTCCCTAGAGCCTAGTTTTGGCATTGACTTGATATTATGGCATGAAACACATGTGTGGTGTTTGTGACTTGTATGCATGTTTGACTAGTTATATGCCTTGATTGCATCTTGAATGAGTATGAGCTATTGAGATTCTCCCGAATCTCACCCCCTTCCCCTCCCATCCTATTATTCAGGTGGTGTTCAGGGAGAGGCGAGCACACCTCACGGAGCCTAGAAGAGCATAGTAGCATGATGTATAGCTTTTGGTTATTTTGATGTATAAGGTGCCAAAATGAGAGTGCACCTATTCTTTTTGGAGTTGTAGCTATATGAGCACATGTGAATGTATGTACAAATGATGTATGGATGATATAAAGGGTTAAAGTAATGAGAATGTATAAGTTGGCCCTTTGAGGCTTATGTGAAATGGTGTATTCTCTTCCATAGCATAGTGAAATTGGAATGTATGATGATTTGAGTTATTTAGATAATTCATATATGTTATGGTTGTACTTTTAAATTTGCCCAATAGAGGTTAGAGCATGTGGGAGGTCATTTAGACCCGTTTTGAACCCCATGTGGTGCTAAAACCACCAAGTGGGTGAGCTCCGTCAAAGTATGACCGGATGAGCTCTTCTTGTTATGAAATTTGGCATGCCTCTAGAGTCTATTAAGAGCTTCTTGAGAAGCTAGAGTGGGTAATATTCGGAGGTCTAGAGAATATTTGGTGAATTGTTGAAATTGGGAAATTTCAATGGTTTGGTCATGGTACTGTACATTGGGTCCGAAAATGAAACCATGTCATCCATAGACCAAATGATGTCCAAATGTCATGAAACTTTAGGAGCCTAAACTAGATATCCACAGTGACCTATACCAACTGGAAGCACTTTAATTGGAGGTCTGTAGAGAGAGAAACGATTTACTGAAGTTCTGTATCAGCATCAGGGAAGTTTCTGACCTTCGTTACTGTTTTATCGGGTTTCGAGGTCTTAGAACTCTTGAACTGATCTGGACTTATTTTTCTCCTATAGTTCACATCTGTAGCTTTCCAAATTGGTATATTTTGCCCTGATTGAATTTTTGTGGATTTAATTACGATTTTCCGAAGTTCATGACAGTAAACTGCATCAGTATCAGGGGCAGCTGGACATCTGTTCCTATTTCGATGTCAATGAGGGTCTAAATTTTACTGTAGAATTCTATGACAGTTCCAGAATTCAGTCAAACCTTTGGACCATTTTGGATGTCAAACGTCCTCTTTGATACATATTATGGTATGAACATATTTTTAGTATGAAGTAGACATCCTAACCTTCCTAGAATGACCAAGATTACATGATTTCAATTTTTCGAGATTCAGTTATGATTTTCCAAAGTTTGGTTAGAAAGTGGAGCAATTCTGGCTGAGAATGAAACTCCATACCTCACACTCCATTTCGGTTTCCATGAGTTATAAACATGATCTTGTGATGAAAATGAGTTTTTTTGATGTAATTAAATATGAGAATACATAGTATGAGCTCACATGGTCCACGTGACACCGATTGCAAATTTTTAAATATAGCGCAATGCGAAGAAATCCATTATTTTCATCCCCTTTTTCATATGCTCTTGTGGAATTGATGATCTAAAGTTTATGAATGGCATGAAATGAGCTAGAAGTTATGGTGTTACACACTTCATTCATGCTTGTAGCTCATGCCTTATATTGATACACAAAGCATGCATATGACATGCATTTCACTACTCAAGCATGGCTTTTTCATCTACGACATTCACATCATTCTGGGGCCTACTTCAAAATATATGCAAGAGAGCATCATAAGGGAAGCACGTGAAAATGAAGAAGAAGGAGGAGACTCTTAAGTAGGAAGGGTTCAAGGGTTTTTTAAGGGCTTAAAGGCTATATTAGGAGGACATGATTTGGAGGGATCCTCGAGTTATGAGGAATGGATTGAAATGTGAACAAAAGCACGAGTTTGTGAGTTCCAAGAGGCATGCATAATAGGGATTATTCATTCTTCATCAATTATCTCATTCTTGGAAACTCATTGCCATGGTTCTTCCCGTTCAATTCCTCATTAAATTTCCTCCAATGGAAGCTTGATTCTTTAATGTAGCTAGCTTAGGATGAGTGCTTTAGAGTGAAGATTTGAATCCAAGACAAATGCTCCAAGAATTGGATAAATTTTTTTCCCTTTCTTCCCGATTTAATGTTGCAATTTTCTAGTTTTATAAGTCTATGTTTAGCTTGTAATTGCTTGAGAATTGTAGTTAAAATTTTGGATAGAATTCTTGTAATTGTTGAATTGTTGGATTATCATTTTGGAGAATAAATTAGGGATTAATTGTTTTGTTTAATGGCTGCACATTTTATTCCCTTTTCCTTTAATTTTTCAACTCGGTTAATACAGTGGTTATCATGCAATCTTGTTGGAATTTTATGCTTCATTGTTAATTTGAGGAATTTTGATGTTTGATTGGTTAATTAGACTTTTAGGATGAAAGTATAGAGCCTATTAAAAGCAATTGATCTCTGTTTTGGTGTGTTTAAGGAGCTTAATTCAAGGATTAGTAGGTTAGTGTAATCTTGAGGGTTCAAGAGCCATGAATTTGCTAATTTCTTGCATCTTAAATGGTCACTTAAGGAAATTAATTAGGAACACACTAGAGAAAATTAGGTCTAACTCTAAGTGAAATCTAATTTGGATAATGAGAATCAAACTTCAAGGAATTCACTCAAGGCTAGCTATATTCATTTGCTTGATTGTTGCCATTCCTTTTGATTTTAGTTATTAGACTCACTTTATTTCTTAAATTGCTTTTAATTTTAGTCATAAAAACCCTAATTGATTGATGGAATTATTAGTGTTTAAGTTGCATTAGACATTAGGAAAACCCTCTTTGGTAATTGAAATTTATTTTTACAGGAGACGACGATCTTGGTTGCACCACTATTCCCAAAATTATTTCACAACCAAGTTATTTGTAACTATTTGATGGTAGTTATTATGTACAACTATTTGACGGTAGTTATTAAGTGTACATAAATGATCATGTAGATGAGGAATATTCAGATCACTTGGGAGACTTTCTTGAATCAGTTCCATAAGAAATATTTTCCTAATTCAATTCAGGACAAGAAAGAATATGAATTTATTTTGTTGGAACAGATAGGGGATATGTCCATTGATCAGTATGTGACAAGATTTGTACAATTATCTAGATATTCCTCCTACCTATAGAGATTTGATGATGAGAGGTGGCAAGCTGAGAGAGTTGAAAGGGGATTGTTACCAAAAATTAGAGATAGAGTTGTGCCTCAAATGATACGAGATTTTAATGATTTAATTGAGGTGTGTAAAGTAATAGAAAGTAATCTTAAAAGCATGCAAAGCAGGAAGCATACCTCATTAAGAGACCCCAAGAAGGAGAATTTATTTGCAGTGAGGGCAAGAAAGGCATTAAGAAGCCTTAGGGCAAGAAGAAAACTAAGAGGTCGAGCTATCCTGTTTTCTTTGCACTTATTCAAATGTTTTTTACTTTTGTTTTAACTTTGATGTTAATTTTCATGAATATATATAGCTAAACTCTTTAATCTAGGATTATTATGAACTCTTATATGGATCAGTAATTGTTTGTCACTCTAACTTTGTGATTAGTGGAAAATACATGTTTATTCAACTCCTTGCTTTATGCTTTCCAATTGCTTGGCCAACAATTAAATTGATTTTATATTTTTATTTGAACTTAGAAAAGGAAAAGTGAAATTAGATCTTGAGTTGAGTTGTATGAGCACTTGAAACTTGATATGATAAGTGAATGATTTAGTTAATAAGATAGGAATATACTCACTAATCTCACATAGTCAAATTAGGGATTGTACTATTAAATTGATCTTGATTGATTTTATGAGGAATTATAGAAATAATTGGATAATCTTATATGAGATTTAGAAAAATACTTATAAGAACAAGTGAATTTTAGACTAACATGTATCACCATTAAGAGTAAAAGTAATGAGTGTTGAATTAAATTACTATGAAATACATGGGGAATTAATAATCCTAGATGTTGTTATTTACCCAATAATCTAAACATTAATTTAGAATGCATATTTTGCATAATAGATAGTCTTTAATCATTTTCTATTACACATTCACTTGAAATTAATTAGCTTAATTTAAATTAGGGTGTGAATTTTAGTACTTAAAGTTTTGATAACAAATTCTCGAGGGAATAATCTTTTCTCATCACTTTATCATAGTTATGATACATATACTTGCACGCAAATTTTCAAAAAAAAAAAGTAATAAGTTTTTGGTGCCATTGGTGTCACACCATATTATTCCTAGCATAAATTTCCTTAATCAAGGTGGGATTACACAAAGTAGCAAGAAAATTCCAAGTCTTTTGCATTAAAATCATGACTTAATGGCGTTATGTCAGGGTGAGGATTCAAATTTTCAATCTGTGAACCCCCAGAAACGTACCAACAAAATCTTCTAATTATTTTCCATTCCTACAAGTTATAAACATCTTAAAACTTCACATGAATCACGGATCAAGAACCAAAAATCACTAATTGTCACGTTTTGCCTCGGGACCCAAGGTAGCAGATTTTGAAGCAACTTTGAAAAATCATAACTAAATGTAGAAAAATAGAAATGAGGAAAATGATAGCTTCCCAGAAAGCTCTATATGTCTACTATAAGGAAAAAATAATTCCAGGTATGAAACACGCAGATAGACTGCGTTTGACAACCAAAAAGTATGAAAGGTCTGGCTACTCTTGAGTTCTGCTACAGCTTACTGATATGGATTTCAAAAGTTCATAACTAATTCCCAAAAAATACAAATCAAGTAAACTATATCAATCTAGAAATATACATATGTTACATTAAGTAAAAATAGCTCCAGACCCTGAGAATGAAAATAAACTGGAGAAACTTGATGGAATAGTGCTGAGGGCCTTGCTGCGTCACTAACAGGGAGTTATAACTTCAAAAATTCATTTCTCTCTTTCTAGACCTCCAAATGAGGTACTTCTAGTTGCTATAGCTCCTGTGCATGTCTAGTTTCTCCATGTAAAATTTCAGGCCCATTGGACCTCATTTGACCCATGTTTGACACAGATGCATTTTTGGACCAAAGCTACAGTACACTGACCCAAATCAGAAAAATTCCTAACTTCAAAAATTCACCAAATATTCCATAAACTTCCAAAAATTATGTACTTTAGCTTCCCAAAAATCTCTAGATGATCTCTACATGCATACCAAAGTTCATGAGGAAATTTATCCATTTGGTCAGTTTGTGACATAGGGTTGCAAAATGCCCTTTTTAAGCTTCATATGGGGTCTCAAGGGGTTTATTTTTGCTTCTTCTCATTCTACGGCCACATGAGCACGTGGGAAAGCATTAAAATACTCTATCAAACATGTCTCAAAGGGCTAATAACCCAGATTCCATAATCTCGCCTATCCACACCAAGATATACACAAGAGCCATACTTGTATAACTTGGCATATCCAAGTCAAATTCATGAAATATCCTTCACACGGGTCTAGTTCTCATACATATACAATATACCCATACTTTTACAAATATTCATAAGCTCATACATCATATACATTATGGAGATACATCATGTGACAACCATATGGCTATAATACAAATATTTTACAACTCCATTGCTAATCTTCTTGCTTCTAAGTGTGGTGGCTCCCATTTCCTTGCTCTCTTGATCCACCTAGGCATATTAAGTAATGGGGAGAGAAGAGTGAGATTCTAGGAATCCCAATAGCTCATCTCCCATTCAATCATGCATAAAGAATGTAATACAAGTCTTAAGGATGCATGTATGGCGTATCAATATAGAAAATGGTGCAAAATACATTCTTGGCATTTACACAAAGCACATATAACATACTTAGGCTTGCCAAATGAATGGATTAGCCTCACCCACTTTCTTCAAGGTTCTGGGACTTGCCTCACCCTTTTTCTCAAAGGCCTTGAACTAAGCCTTGCTCTTGGGAGACTTTTTCTTAGTCTCAACCACTTCTAAGGGTTCTTGGCTCATCCTCACCGAAGATAAAAGGTTCTTGGCCTCTCCACATTCAAGCAAACCAATGCAACATTTATAGGCATTATTTGATTACATAGAGCAATACTACGGTTCCATGGAACATAGGCATCATACTAAAATACAATTCATAGCTTAAAATACTAATACAAACATTCAAAAATAATGTAGACATTCATTCATGCATGGGAGAAAAGAGAGAGAGCTACCTTGCTTACATTCATACACTTTTTCCTTAAGCCTTGAGTCCTATCCCTTGACCTCACACACCCAAGAAGGTGAAGATCATTTCTCTTGGCCTAGACACACCAAAAGAAACATGAATTACTCATGGAAACAAGCCTTGCCATTATACACACTTTACATGATGCTACTTTGGTTTATGGCTCCATTATGCTTCCATAAGGTACTTAATGAAGCAACTACAAAAATTCATGATCTTGGCTCCCTTCTCTTTTTCAATCTATGATTCTTGACTCCATTTAGACTCCTTGGAGTCATCACACAATTATTTTAAGGAGCCTAGCTAGGAGTTGCTTCATTATGCTACATTATGGAGCCTACACTTCCATCTCACTATCTATGGCTTCTAAAATTTTTCCAAGGCTTCCTCTCATCTTCTTCCATCCTACATGACTTAAAAATAAGTTTGAAACAAATTAAAACTCCCCCTTGGTACTCTTTTTAGCCTAGGCCAACATTATGGAAGCATTTGGGGTTCAAGGGGTTTCCAATTTTTCCTTGATGGGAGAGTCACTTGGGAGGCTTCCTAGGGGTGTTAGGAACTCAAACAAACACTCACATATGCTAGGGAATGTATGAATCAAATCAGTTTTTACAATGTGTTCAAAACTTCTTCACTTTCCTAACTTGAATTTTACTTGCTTTTCTTCCCATTTCTTTGCAATTCTTAGGTGCCCACATACTAAATCAATGGATTCTTGATTGTTTTTGGACAAAAATTCCTTTCCCATAATGGTTCTATTTTTGGCCATGACTTTCACATACAAGAAGTAAGAAGAAGAAGCAAAGCTACAAGGATATCTACCTTGAATCCAAGCTTCCATCAAGAGTCTCTTCATTTGGTCTTGGTCTCTTTTTGAAACTCTAATCCTTCCCCTCTGGTTCAAGGCCAAAATAGAACTATTTCATCCACCAAAACCATGGAAAAGATGAAGTAAGAAGAAAAGAACAACTTTAAAGAAGAGAAAGCCATGAAATTCCTTGAATTTACCTATCTTTCTTGGCTTTCTTCTCCCTTCTCTTGTGCTTCCCTTTGTGCGCCTCTTTCCAATCTGTTTCAGACCAAAAAGACGTTGGTGGAGAGGAAGGAGAAGGGCTGGTCGTGTTTTTAAGGGTAAAGTTAACATACTTTTTAACTTTTCATGCTAGTTCCTAATCCATGGTTTATCCGTTTGGTCTCATTTCTACTCCTTTTCAAAATCTATCTTTTCCATCATATTCCTTAGGCTCTTAACCATAAGAATTGCCTTTGGAATCACTCAAAAAGGATCTAAAACCATTCCGAACTATTCGGTCAAAGTTTCGGTCAACTGACGACCGAAATCGCTCACCGGAGGGGTTTCAACTGTTCTAGGGGTTCCCATGGTATTCGGGGCCTCTGAAAACCCTGGAAAACTCAAATTTTTCATTTAAAAAGCCCTCCTATGAGTTTTCAAAATTTTCCAAAAATTACGAAAATACCCCTACTTTCTTCGGCAAATTTTATGAGCTCTTCTGGCTCTGGCTTTTAGCATCTTAAATATCAAATCCTCATTTTCTAATATTTAGAATTTTATTCTAATTTTAGTTGGCCCCAATTCCTTCTATTTCGAGGACTTCCTTTTATATTTAGCCCATTTCTAACATTTATAGAGAAATCGAACATCGTGTTTCTTACGTTTACAGAGGGACTAGATGTTATAGTTGGTAGGGATTTGTATGCCAAAATATTTTTCTATCAATATTAAGACTATCACATCTAGTTTGAGCTTAAGTTTTGTGTATGGTTTTATTTATGTTACTTTTATTGCCTTTTTTGTTCTGTTTTGTAGAGATTACCCTCCTCTTATGCAAGACCTTTTATGTAAGAAGTTGAAAGTTTAAAAGTTATGTTATTTTAAGAAAAATCTAAAAAAGTTTCCAATCAAACTCTTGAAGACAACTCTGAAACTTTTGAATCAATAAGAAATATGGTATGAGAGGATGAGAATCGAGTTAGAATAGTGAATGATTTTGCTATGTTGAATATGTAAGGATACCATTCAAGTATTGTAACATTCGGTCCCTCTATAGATGTGAGAAACATGTTGTTTGGTTTCTCCATAAATGCATGAAACGCACCGGATATACAAGAAAGTCCCCCAGAGAGAATAGTTTAGGTCAAATAAAATCAAGATAAAATTTAAAATAATGGAAAATGAGGATCCATGGTTTGAGATGTCCGAAAACCAAAGCCAAAGTAGTTCAATTAAATTGCCAAAAGTATAATGGCTTTTTTATAATTTTGGAAACTTGTTAGAAAACACCAAGGAAGGATTTTTAAATGGAAAATTTGAGCTTTGCAGGGTTCTTTAACTCAACCATGGTTAATTCTTTAAATTAACTGAAATCCTTTTCTTCTTTCTTTTTAATTTTATATTTATATTTGGGTTTCATCTTCTCTAAAGCTCTAATTATATCTTCTCTTCTCTTATTGGGCCTTTAGAATTAGCTATTGGGCCTTACAGCGGTCTAAAAATCGGTGTTCGGGCCCGATTAAAGTTTTACTGTACAATACATACCTTTAGACTTTCTAAAATTTATAACTATTGTTTCCTCTACTTTCTAGCCATACTGAGCCTCAAACATGGATCAGGGCCCTCAAACTCGATCCTCATGAATTTTAGTGTCAATCGGACATTCGGGTCTTTAAGTGTAATTTTCACCGTTCTGTATTATGATTATGCCATAAAATTTTTATTTATTGCAATTTTGTCCCTGAAACTCTTTCAGGGTTTCCTAACCCTTTAGCTATTTTTATTTCTATAGTTGTTACAACTTCTTTTTTTATTTTGCTCATGGCTATTGATCAG
Organism: Erythrophleum ivorense; assembly: GCA_026724425.1. NCBI lineage: Eukaryota > Viridiplantae > Streptophyta > Magnoliopsida > Fabales > Fabaceae > Erythrophleum > Erythrophleum ivorense. The sequence continues at coordinate 14,906 of JAIUCV010000942.1, forward strand.
GCTTACTGAATCGGACCCGTCTCATTAAAAGGAGTTTAACCGTGGGTCATAGATTTCTAAGATTCCTGCCCGATTTTTTGATATTCTTGCCTAAAGCCACGAATAGAGGGTGAAACTAGGGTTTCTTGAACTTTCGGGCAATTTATACATTTTGCCCTGAACATAACTTTTCTTTGCATTTTAGTCCTTGGCTCTTTCATACTTAACTTCAGAGACTTTTTGGGACCCCCTTTTTTTATCTATTTTAGCCCTAATTTTAGGGCACCTCTGGCCTTAACTCATCATTATTTGTGGTCTAGAATACTATTTTAATTTTGTTGGACCTCAATTTACTCTATTTGGGGGACTTCTTTTTTTATCCTGTGAATTTCGTACGTTGATGGAGAAACCATATGTTATGTTTCTTGCATTTCCTTACGTTTTCTTGTATTTTTTAAGGACCAGATATTACAATATGAACATGCCACGGGTCTGATGCTAAAGGAGAGAGGTCTCGAGTTTCATGTAAAAGAAGCTAGAGCAAGTGGAAAGGAGGCTGGGTTGAAGGAGCTTGGAAGCAAGCAACAAAATAAGAAGCTACGGGTTGAGTGGGAAAGAGGAAGAGAAGCTTCGTGGTTGGCTGGAGAAGAAGACACGAAGAAGAAAAACACATGGACATAAAGCTTGAATATTATGTGGAATGAGTTGGAAAATACAACATGAGAAGAAGCAACGTGAAAAAAAAATGTGGAAGTAGAAGAGAGGGGAACCACGAGTTTGATGGAAAGAAGCTAGAGAAGAAGCTGCATGTCTTAACATGAAAAAGCTAAGAATGAAAAGATAGGTAAACTTGAGCTTGGATTTACGTGGAAAGAAAAGAAGAAGAGCTGGGGTCTAACGTGTATAGCTACAGGATAGAAGAGCATAAGCTTGCGAGCAGAATCTGGATCATGAGGAAGAAGTAGTACAAGCTACAGTTTTTACGTGGAATATTATAAAAGAAATAAAATAAAGCTCAAATGAACACATGGAATGTGCTGAACAGAGAAGAGAAGCTATGGGTTTTTTGGATGAGAAGGCAGCAAATGAAGACGTGGAATAACGCAAGTTGAGGGCTGGACAGCAACGTAAAGAATGGCGAGAGACAGAGCTATGGGCTGATTTGTATTAATGAAACACGTGAATGGAGCATGCGGACCCACACTTATACACTCATGAAGGAACACGTGGAGCTGACATGGAAAAATGCAAAAGAAGTAGCACATGATTAATAATGGAATAAGATGCATGTGCTTTTCACGAGGGAATTAAAAAGAACACACTCAAGCAGAGGGAATAAAATACACATCCATTGTCATTTTCATTCACACACACACACACCGTCCAGACGCCTCTTCATACACTCCACGCAGAGCCACTCATCCTCCATTCTAATTCCATCTCCACTCAAATGAAGAATTAATCCATCTTGTGCCTAGCTAAGAGGAAGGTTCTTGAGTTGAAGCTTGAATCCAAGGATTAAAATCAGAATTTTGGGCTAAGAATTTCATTTTATTTTCCTCTCTTTTTATATCAATTTTAATTATTTTATTTGCTTGGTTAAGCTTGTAAATGATTGAGATTGATGTAGTTCATGATTGATGGTTGGTTAGACATTGATTAGGAGAGATATTGACTGATTAATTGTATAAATTAAGTACTGAATTTTGCATTTTCTTTTAATTTCCCATATATGCCATCAAGGTGTTCGATGAAATGCATGAGTGAAATTATGTGCTTGATTGTTTGATTTGAGGATTTGTTGGTGTTTAATTGGTTAATTAAACATCTTAGGGTGATGATTTAGAGGCTAATTGATCAATTAATCAATCAAATCGAGTGTTCATTGATCTTAAAAACAAGAATTGAAAATTTGATGTAGGATTAAGGTTTCAATTCAATAATAGATTGTTAATCTTTTGATTCTTGCTTGGTAACTCAAGATGCATTTGCCGTGAACACAATTAGGGACTCTTAGACCAGAATTAATCACAATTAGATTAGGATAAGGATAGTGGATACTAAGGGATGAATCCAAAGTTAGTCACAAGTCTATCATTCAACCATGATCCATACAATTAGGTAATTAGTCATTTTAATTCAATTTCATTTTACTTAGTTCAATTAGAACCAAAACCCCCCTAAATTAGGTAGTTCTAGAGTCCTTTAACACTTAGAAAATCCAATTAAATATTGAACTCCATTTCCAAGGAAGGTGACATAGGTTGTGCCATTAACTATAAAATATAATTCAATCTAGTTTTATTTTGAAGGTTACGCGACACGACCCGTCAACCGTATTTTCCATCATAATCCTTAGGTTCTCAATCTTATAAAATTCCTTTAAAATCACTCAATTTGGAGTTAAAACCTTCTCAAATAAAATGGTCAATGTTTGGGTCAACTGTCATTCAAAAACATACATCGAAGGGGTTTTAACTATCCCAGAGCTTCCCATGATTTTTAGGGCCTCTGAAAATCCCAAAGAATTTAAATTTTCCATTTGAAAAGCCCTCCTATGAGTATTCCAAAAATTATCTAAAATTACAAAAATGCCATTATGTTTTTGGCAATTTTATTGAACATTTCGACTCTGGTTTCCAAGCATCTTAGGTCTTGGATTCTCATTTTTCATTATTTAAAATTTTATCCAAATCTTATTTGACCTCAAATCATCCTTTATGAAGGATTTCCTTTTGTATCCTGTGACAACCCTACCTTCTAAACATGGTAATTATAGTTAAATATGCAATTAATAATTAATGATCAAGGTTTGGAGTCGTTACAATTTATTAAGTTATGAAAATATAGGAAAATTTGGACTTTGATGTTAGGGTCATCATAAACAACCACAAACAAAACAAAAATGCATAAGAGAAATCATACTACCATTAGGGGTTTACGATTCATCCATTCATCAGTTTCAACACACAAAAACCTCCTACAAGTATTCCTATATCATTTTCTAGCATTACCATTGAAGAAACTAGAGTTTTTAGGCTAAAGGAAGGAGTTTGGGGTCTTCTACCGCAGCCCATACCATTCCTGCCACGGCTAAGTTGCTCTCTAAAATTACTGGGCAAATTTCTTGTCGCGGCAAGTTAGACCGTCATGGCGACCAGCCTACATAGTGCCGCGGCGGAAATGCCTCCTGAAGCTACTATTCTAAGTCCCCCGACTCTCGCCTCGGTGCAATACACTCGCGCCACGGTGAGATTTGCTACTAGACACCCCTCAGTTTATTCCCTCGACTAGCGCCGCAACGGTATGTTATATGCCGCGGTGAGGTTTCATTCTGTTACCCTCCTGGGCAATTTTTTTCTCTCTGCGCCGTGGTGAGATTACTCAAGCCGCGGCGTTCCTCGCCACTATTACTCTCCAGGAAAATTTTATTTCCTTGTGCCATGGCGGGATTACTCAAGCTGCGGCGCCCGTCACTTTTGTCACTCATCTAGCCGTAGCGAAGCCTTCTTAGCTACGACGTGACTCTCTCCTGTAACTACATCTCCCAAATTTCGTCTCTTACACTCTAATTCTCATCTTAGGACTACCCTAGGACCACTCCCACTCATTTTATATGTCTCTAATGGTATTTATCTACCCTATACACCCAGCTATTCTACCATTACTAATTCAAAATTCAAATGTAAGTTTTCACTCCTCCAACTATCCTATACCGGCAAGTCCATAGCGTAATAGCAACAAGAACTCATACACGATTGGAAATTAAAATTTGATATACATTCCATCAAAGGTTTCATACATCAATGGTTCATATTACATCTAATACATCACATAATTATATTTCTAACAGTATACCATACCATAAATTCAGCAAAATACATACATCAAGTGTTATAAGTTCATACATCCGATATCAAGCTAAAATGAGGTCTAACTCTTTAATGAATACATCCAAGGTAATCAAAATATAAGAGCCTACACTTGGCAACATGAATACATGATGATGCTATACAATAAGGAATACAAAATTTAGCATCTATACTAAATAAGTCAGCCTATGTGCAGCCTTCTCCCCACATGATGAAGCTCATGGATTTTCATCCACTTACTTCCCCTTATCCTTACCCGAAGAACCTTCACCTGAAATATTAATCCCATAAAATAGGGTAAGATGCGAATCTGAGTAACCAAAGCAATTCCATCATATAATCCAGTTTAACTAGCATACATGCATAATTTCACATAAGCATCAGAAGAACACTAGTCATATCAGTAAATGAAACAATTAGGCTATCATGATCACTATCCCATACTAGCAATCATATTTTCATATGTTAAAGGCCATTAACACTGGGAGAGGCCCGTCCACGGCACTTACTCCTCATTGAGCACAACCAGGGCTCAGTGCATCTTGGGTTTGATCATAACGCGGTGCTCGATCAAAGCACATGCACAGGTGGCAGCCGCACCTCAGCTCCACTATGGACTCACAAGGTCCAATCACAATATAATGATAGCCAACCAATTCATTCAACATTTCAAATCATTCATGTATAGCAAAATATGAAATTAAAATAGATATATGCATAAAATTAATGTAAACCCGATTACTTTACTTGTAGACAATTGCAACACCAATGGTACAAAAATCTCCCTAAAACCATAGCATTAGAAAATTACCACTTTAATTCATCATTAAAAGTTGCAACAAGTGTCCAAAGAATTTAAAATGCTAATGACTACCTAGGGAGCACTTATCCAACCACCACAAATCCCAAATTCGGATTGAAGTGTTTTCTACCAGAAACCTCAATATTTCATCTAAAATCCTAAGCAAATTCATACAAAATTAATACCCATATGATAAATCAGCTATGGGGGTCTCAAACTAGCAAAGAAAGCATCAAAATGAAGAATTTATACTCACCTTATGTCAGCCTTAGCCTCAACCTACGAATTTCACCAAGAAAATCCTAAACAATCACATTTTAAATTTTGGGTATGGTGAAAATACTCCAAATGAAAAACTAATTAGACCAAAATGAATAGAAAGATGAGATGATTAAGTTATATAACTATTACCTTGGCTAAATCTTACTCTAGAAGTGGGAAAATGTAGAAATATGCCAAGAACCCTAGAGCCTCCTTTGGACCTTCGAATTTTGAGATGGGTGTTTGTGTTTCAGCAAATGGGGAAGAGGCTGAAGCATTAGGGTTTTAGTTGGGTCAAATATGGGTCATGGGTTCCTCTAAGGTCCAACTCCATTTAGGATTTAGATTTTAGCTTTATTGGGCCAACTCTTATGCATTGGGCTACTGAAATTCCATTGGGCCAGAACAAGTTTTAAGAGCTCAAAGGTTTTGGGTCTGCACAAGGGTTATTAGACCAATTATAAGAGCCTATACAAGGTGGATCTTGGGCCTCTATCACATTGAATCATATTAGGCCTGCACCTAGCTTATTGGGCCCCCATTAGCCTCTTATCATGATCTCCTACATTAATTTGGGCCTAGATGAAATTTCTCTCCCAATTAAATCTCAAACCCATATTAATAATTTGTCTTTCCAAAATTTTCATTTACTTAACTTACTCGATTATTCCATATTAATTATTCTTAATTAATCCAAAACTATGATTAACACCTTAATTAATTTTGGAGTATTACATATCCGGTGAATTTCATACATTTATAGACAAACTGTACATTATGTTTTTCACGTTTTCTCTTATTTTTGAAGAATCGGATATTACATAGAGCAAGGGCTATACTTATGCCTTTCTTATGGAGTTGTTAGTCATTTAAATTTGAGTTACATGATTAGAACTATTTAGGACATATTAGGGAGTATGATGGAGGTGTTAAGTATCCTCTTTTAGAAGGTCAAAGGGAGTTTAATGGAAGTAAATTTAGTTAAATAAATTCTTATATTATGAAAGTTTTATAGCACTAGCATAAATTTAATAATGGTGTTTGGTAAAGATTATATGATAGAGAATTTGGTTAAAGAAGATAATTCCATCTTAGGCATATCTGATATCAAGGTATTCAGTCTAAGAGTTTTAATCCAAATTTAGTAAGAATTACTTCAAGTAATTTGAAGGGCAACCTAGAATAAAAATAAAGGAGGCTAAACTTGCTAAAAGATATCTTAAAAGTTTATCTAGCTAGCTAGTATACTTATAAATTCTTAAATAATGAAGTTAAGTTTCCTAGAATAAACCTCAAGGATAAATATATGAGTATAGGTGAAATAAGTTTATTTCCAAGTTTAAATTTACCTATATTTTTATACACTTAAGGAGTAATTTCTATTCTTCCTCAATACATTTTTTTAACAATTTGTTAATTAAATGCTATTTTAGCTTATTCTTATTTGAGTGTTGCATTCTTTGTTCAAGTTAAACCAATCATCAAGGGAAAATGACCATTTAACCAAGATTTCTTCCTTTTGGCCAAGTCTTTGGATATTATCTTTAGTCAACTTCATACTATCGAGCATTCCTCTAGCTTGACTTAGGATTCTAGCAATCGGTTTCCTTTCTACTGCCTCCCACCATAAAAATATTGTCATTTCTTCTCTCTCAAAATTCTCATATGGTTACACCAAAGATATCTTCTCGCTTATTAAAATTATGGCTAGCTAGTTAAAAAAATTTTAAAAAAAATATAGCTCACCATATTCAGAGAGAAGAAATCATATTAGTATTAAGGATGAACCACAAAATCCCTTAAGGCGTATAGTGTAGTTTCAACATTAGAACCATAAAAAGGGCATGCATTTGAAGATGTTAGGTGTTTTTTGCATCTTTGATCATGGGTGATTAATTTCTCTTAGCACAAAAGCCATAAAAAGTTTTGATCTTTTGTGAACCTTGCCACTTCCAAATATGCTTCTAAATGTCCTAATTTGTGTCACAAGAATACACTCTAATCAACTCATATGTTGTGTGAATTAAAAAATGACCATCATTGGTAAACTTCCAACAAATTCTATCCTATCCTTCATCCAAAGAAGGTGGCTAGATGGCAGCATGGAAATACAAATGTAATTTAGAAGCAAATCATCAAATTTCCACCAAACCTACCTTCTAGAATTAGTAACATTCTAAAACTGTTTGGTCTAATTTACTAGAGGTTGAGGGACAAATTGCAAAATTTTCCAAAGGATCCATATTATTAACATAGCTACCCCTTTAAAAATGCACCTTCATGCCATCCCAAGGCTCTAAGTCAAGCCTTTATAGGTGGATTCCTAGCAAGAAGCAATTCCATTATAAACCTGATAATAGTTTTTACTTTGAAAAATGTTAGTGTTCAAGTCACTGCCACAATTGTGCTTGCTTCTCAAAACTCTAGCCTAGAGTGCATATTTCTTCATAACTAAATTGAAACCAAGTTTCATCATGAAAACCATATTTTGTTCATGAATATGTCTCAAGCCCAGTCCCCCAACCATCTTGGGGATGCATACATCATTCCAAGCAACAAGATGAACTCATCTCATGACATTAATGGACCCCTATGAAAAGCTATAACCTTTTTTTTAAATATCACCCATACTCATAAGAAGAAGGATTGTTTGCATGACTAGTTTTGGATGGCTGACATTACAAAAGCTTAATGTTAAAGATAGTCAATATCATTGTATAATAGATTACTTCAAGGCACAACTAGGTCATTTTCTTTAGAGAGATATTTTCCTCCACACATAATTGTTAAAGGATTGATGACGATGCTCTCCTAGGATGCAATAAATGTCAAAAAATTACTTAACACTCTTATAAAATGGAAATATTTTTTAATTTGTAGAATACTATTCTCAACCATACTCACCATATTTAACAAAATCATATAGTTTCTTATTCATATTTCACACAATCATATGGTGGTCCATTTATACTTAGTAGGGAAGTCTCTTTACATTTTTGTTCATTATAAATAGAAAGGTGCATTCACTCTTTGTCCATTGGATGAATCATTGAATATACATCCCACTCTTAATTCATAAATACATGTACATGAACCACCTTTAAAGTTTTTCACTAGATGAACCAATGAATATACGTCCCTTTTTTATTCATTAAAACATGTATATGAATTTATTCATTGATGAACCAACATAACTTTTAAGAGTTGTAAATTATATAACAGAAGCTACTAGAGTATTTCGACCAACCAGTGAAAGGTTATTGGCCTTCTAGGAGCTTGATCTTGAATTCAATTTATCTAAAACATACCAGTATGTATCATTTGTAACTCTTTTATGGAGTAGAGATACACCTAACTTTTAACAAGTTCAATAGTAAGAGTAAAACCAAGAATGTTATGGAGTTCCATTCTTTGGTAATGGGCCACATTCTTGGAAAAATATACTCTAGTCTTTATGGAGTAAACTCATTATCCAAAGCTTATATAGAGCCTATAATGACACTCATAATTAATACCAACCTGGTCTAAAGAAGCATCACCAAAAATACAAGCTCATATGCAAAGAAAAGATAGGATATTTCTAGACCCCCTTATTGAGTCTTATGGGATGCCATTTCTTTTAAAGATAGAATCATAAATAATCTAGCCAAGTCTCTCTATACATAAAACAAAGATATAAAAAGAAACTAGATCATCTTGTCTAATCTTATGAGTAGAATTAAAATGCTCAATTTTTTCATTATTCCATAAAATTTGCATGCTAAGAAAAGAAATACAGTGCCATATGAGGATAGTGATATAATCAAGAATACCTATACCTTATAGAGTATCACACACAAAAGTCCCATTTGAGGTGATCATACACTTTCTTAGGATCAATTTTGATTGCCATAAACCTTTTGCTCCCCTTCATCTATCTCATGATATGAACAACATCCTGGGAAATAATATTGTTATCAATACCATGGCAATTGAGAACAAAACTACATTGGTTAGGAGCCATTAAGTGATCCATGATCTCTCATAAGCTATTAGCAACAATCTTCATGATAGATTTATAAATTATGTTGCTCAAACATATAAGCTTTGAATTCATGAATCATCTCAGGATTATCATTTTTTTGGATATGCGTAATAAGAATGTTATTGATAAAGGCTACTTTATAGGGATTTTCTAATACGGATTCCACAAAATTAATCACTAACGTAGAGAAGACTTCCCATTGGCTTTAGAAGAAAAGTGCATTAAGGGTTTAGAGACCTTAAAAGCATTCATCCCAAAGATAGTTTCTTTAATTTATTTTTTATCTACTTGAAGTCTATAGTGAATATAACTTTTAAGAGGGGGAAATTTTCCTTCAAGTATCAAAACATTAAAACTAGGTTAGTCATCAATATAAATATTATGGAAGAAAGATAGCCATTTGGCAAATGGTACCCAAGTCATAAATCCAATCACCACTTTCATCTTTAAGTGTTTCGATTTTATTTCTCTTTCTTCTTGCAAGAGTATTATTATGAAAAAAAATTGGGTGTTCCTATCACCATATGTATGACAGTTACACCTCAATTTTTGAAGTCAAAGCAATTCCTCTTGAATCAAAATTTCCTCAAGTCGGTACCATAAACTTTGTTGAAAATCCTCAAGAAATGAACTAGAGAATATACTTAATTTATTCTCAATGCTCAGCAAATGCCTTAAAATATAGTTCTTACAAGCAAAGATATTTCCAAAAGCTTTTTTGTTCCACAAATTATTAAAAGTGTGAACTCATCTATAGCTTCATGCCAACTATTATTATTTTCACAAGTAGCTTTGACCATATTGACAAAATCGAGGAGTTGCACCTAAGGGGACAAGAACTAAAAAAGGAGAAAAAGTTGTTCTCTTGAGCTATTAAAGGAAAGCTTCAATGATAGAGGAAAATGATTCAATTTAAACTTGGACGCAAACAATTGAAGCGTCAATGAAGCAAGTAAACTATTCATCATTAACAATAGCATGATCTAATCTATTCTAATCTCAACTGAATTGCATTTCCAAGTAAATTTTCTGCCTTGAAATCCTAAAGTGATTGAGACAATAACTTCAAACCATCTTTAGAAATCAACGTTTGAGATTCTTTCATTGTTGGGACCCCTTCTCTTCTCATATGCATACAAGAAAGTATTGAAATCTCCGACCAAGAAACAAGGCCCCCAAAATGGCTTCAAATCAAATTAAGACTATCCCCCAACTCCTGTCATCTATTTCTACGCGGATTGTCATACACAATAGTAAGAAACTATGGTTCTAAAGTTCCTTTTTTAATTGAAAGATGAATATAACTACTTATGTTTTAATAACACATTCATAGTACAATATCTTGTTTCCACAAGCACAAAATACCTTTTGAAAAGCCTTGGGCCTCTTTCCTTAACATACCTGAGAACCCCATTTTCCTAGATATTAATTTAGCTACTACTCCACTCTGTCTTATTTCACTTAGCACTACAAAAGAGCTTATATGCTCTAGTAAGGCCCATAATAATGCATGGAAATGACCTTGTACATGTACCTCTACAATTATAAATGAAGTAATCCTTAACTAAATAAAGAAAGTTGAAGACAAGGGCTAATAATACCTAGACCTATTATGGTCCTCAACATCATTCTGTATAGCATACTCTCCAATAGTAATGCTCCAAAGAGGCCATTCTACATCTTCATGTGAATGTTCAATAATGTGGCAAATTATATTTCCTAATAAGGGTTCTTTAAAAAGATGTCCTTCCAACATCTCTTTATCCTTGTTAAAAATCAACCCCTTATTATGATTAGTGGTAATAAGGCCCAAAGATACATTACTAGCTTCAGTTCAATCATGTAGATCCAAATCCATTGGTTGGTTATCCAAAATAGTAAATGGGTCTCTCGACTTGGAGCTTGGCCCAAACTTGTCTAAACTAACTTTCGCATACCATTATGTACTTCCTTAAGGCTATATGGGCTACAAATCCATTTTTCCTTGTCCATGATGGGCTTTGACATTTATTATGCATCAAAACCACATGGTTTATTGAGATATGACATATCTTGACTTTTAGTTGACCTAGAAATAAGTCATTGGTTCCTTGCTTCCTCATACTCTTGATTTTTCATTTAGACTCTACATAAGCCTCAATCACTTTCTTGTGGATAACATTGCTTGGCAATATTCACTTAAAGAAGTCACCATAGCGTTAGAAGTATCTTTCTTCTAGTAGATTTCCTTATATGATAAGATGCTTCATTTTCATCGTTTAGTCCTCTTAACAAACATCGATAGGCCAAAGGTTAATTCCTTCTTCTCTATTTGATCAACAGTAGTGTCACCATTCCACTGGTAGAAAAGATCTTCCTTTGCTTTAGTGTCAATATAAACTTCTCCTTTCCACAGTCTTATTAATTATATTTGCACCTCTCACAATTACGTTTGTACACCCTTCCCTTTAGCATGAAATTAGGAAGAAGCTACTTCTTCAAATTGATTTTAACATAAATTCAAGTAAATTTAACTTTAGAAGTCAAATATGTTGATGACTCTTCCTTTAGAGTTTTCCCCACTAAGTTTCCAATCCTTTATAATAAACGAATGTTGTAAAACTTTAATAGGTAGTCCTGGAATCCATATCCAAGCAACAATCATAGTTAACTTATTAGCATCCAAAGGATGAAAATTTGGGCGCTATCTTTAAACCACTAAAAAATGGTAATGACTAAGGTTGCTCTTAATAAGCATGGGGGAAATCTTCTCTAACAGTAAATGAAACAACAAATAAGGATCACCTTCCAAATCTAATATATGATTTAAACCTTGTAATTTCCATAGTTTCTCTAGGCAAGCTTTCAAGAAACTCAGGCCAATCCCCTTCCTCAGCAATTTGACCATTAAGGATTTTCTCCATGGACTACACCTTTCCTTATACTTATCCTTTGTGACTGTAACATGGGGGCATGTATTATGTAACTTGATACTAGAATCCAAATCCATTATGTCTTTTGGGTCTGAAAACAAACCATCAAAATCCTTATCATGGATAACTTAATCTTTGCATTGTCTCCGTTTAGATCATGGTTCATTCCTTATGGATTCGATGTAAGAGTTGAACCAAGCCAAGTTGTTTCTTTAAATATGACTCATGGTCATTCCCTCTCTTGCATAGAGTATTTTCCTCCAACGCATTCATGTTTGCCATAACATTACTATCAATAACCCTAACCCCACCAATCTTGACTTTCTTGTTGCTTCATGAAAGAAGATCAATTTCTTCTTTGAATTTTCCCTCATCACTAAAATATTTATCCTCCGCCATCTATTTATTCCTAAAATTTTTGTGAGAGCTTCTCGTATTTATACAAATAAAAAAGTTTTATTAGTATTATGTTATTTTCATCTTTTTGTTTTGAAGACATACATATATGAGATTATCTTGTATTTTATGCTAATCACCTGGCCAATTTGGAGATGTGATAAATAACAAATTTAGCAAAACTAAATTTTAGACAATACATAAACAGTCTTATGTAGTCATACTCAAAATTAATTATGAAAATTAAATTTCTCGATTTTGCATATCTATTAGAACATATATGGATAACAAAAGGTAGGTGGTGAGAAAATGAATACGAATAAGCGATGGCGACAATTATATTAATTTAATTAGAGAAAAATGAATTTTATCTTATATGATAATTTTATTTAAAATAACTTATTTATTTGTGTAATGAAATAATATTTTTATGGTCAATAATATTTTATAGTTTACAAGTGTTGCTATCTTAAGTAGTAACTTTTTCTTTAAACTTTTTTATGTTCAATTTACAAGATTTATGTATAATATAAGATGGATAAATATTAAATATATCCTTATGTTTGATATAAAAATTAAATGTGACAAAAATATATACCAATAATTTATGAAAATAAAGAGAATTTTAATTTTAAAATAAAATTTTCTAATGTTAACAGAAATATGAGATTTATATTGTTAAAATATTTACATCTCATAAATATATTAGGTGACGTATAATTTTTGCTTTTAAATATATTAATTATACATTTAATGAACTAAGTAGTTATTAAAAAATTTTGGTATAACTTTATAAAATTATAAAATACAATATATTATAAATAATTTTGAATTTCATCAACTTTTTAAATATGAACATAAATTCTAACAAATTTTATATAAATTAAAATTGAAAGCACAATGGAGCTGAAGGAGAAGATGACGATGATGATGATGATGATGAGGGAGACATTATGGCCTGTGGCTTAACTGGATGAGATGACTAGAATCATAATGAGTGACCCTTGAAAATGGTATTTTTTTTCTTTTAGTGCTTGTAATAAGTGATTGTCCTTTTAAGAATAGGAGTGAGTGGTGTAACATCCAGTCCCTCTGTAAACATGAGAAATGCGATGTTCGGTTTCTCCGTAAATGTAAAAAATGGACCAGATACAAAATGAAGTCCTTGAAATAGAAGAAATTAGGGCCAAACTAATAAAATTCTAAATAATGAACAATGAAGATTTGAGCCTTGAGTTGCCCAGAAATTAGGGTCAGAGTGATTCAGAAAATTTATCGAAAGGCCAGTGGCATTTTCATAAATATAGAAAACTTTTGGAAAACTCACAGGAGGGCTTTTTAAATGAAAGTTTTGAGTTCTTCGGGGTTCTCAGAGGCCCTGAAAATTATGGGAAGCCCCAGGATAGTTAAAGCCCCTCCAGTATACATTTTCTAACGACGGTGAGCCTGAACTTTGACCAGATTGTTCGAGAAGGTTTTAGCTCCAAATTGAGTGATTCCAAAGGCATTTCATTAAATTGGGAATCTATTTGTTATGATGGAAAAGATGGTTCTAAAAAAGGAGCTAAAACAAAGGAGAAATGAAAATGCAAGGACAAAGGGCAAAATTGGCATTAAAGTGTTAAAGGAAGCTTCAAAAAGGGTCTTTATATGCCACGTTCTTTCTCTCCTCTCTAAGACCGACTTACTTCTGCCCAAAAATAGAGGAGAAGCTGCCCTTCTTAGGCTCACAAGAGGAGGAAGATTTTGGAGGAAGAAATTCAAGATAAAGGTAAGAAACTTTAAGAAATTTCATATCCTTCCTTCTTGAAACTTGCTCATCTCCTTTCAAGCTTTCTTTCTATGGTTTTAATGAAGAGTTTGGTGTTATTTTAGGGGCAGAATAGAGGGGGGAATTTTGAAATTTGAGGGAGCAAGTCAACCAAGTGGAAGAATAAGCCAAAGGAAGCAAGAAAACAAGGTAAAACTTCCATTCTTTGGTAGTTTCTTTCTCCCCCTTCCTTTTGCACGAATTTGGCCACCATGAGCCCAATTCTTAGGGGCTGTTTTCTACCCAATTCATAGAGGGATTAGGGGTTTTAGGTGGCAAGGATTAAGAATGAACTAATAGAATCAAGAAAGGGGCCTTAGGAAACAAGATGGAACCATTAGGGATCCAAATGCTCCTTTACAAATATGATTTAACATGAATATTCTTAGGCTTAAATGAATGTTTAAATGTGCTCTTAAGATCCCTAAGAGGTCCCCCATATGCCTCTTCCTCCATGAAAACAAACAAAACCCCATGGAAAGTTATGAACCTAAAAGTTGGAAAAGTGTAAGTGTAACAACCAGCAAAAACAAAGAGAAAAAAAAAAGAAGAAGAAAAGAAGAAGCTGAAAAATTTTTGAAGTCCTGAAATTTTCTAAGTTTGCTAGCTATAGCGAGAAATGGCCTAGCTATAGCGAATGTGCCTGTTTGCTATAATGAGAAATGATCTAGCTATAGCGAAAATGCTTCTAGTTATAGCGAGTGCGGGCATCTCATACAAAAACCAGGGAACTACTCACCATAGCGTGCATCATAGCGAAAGTAGGGGTTTGAGACTGATACGTGCTCGTCATAGCAAGAGTTATGCTTCGCTGTAGTGAGGGTTAGTCCGGAAAAGCGTGAAAAAAGAGAATTTGACTTCTTAAAGCATCCTAATTCATTCCTTTTCCTTTTAACTGACTTAGGCTTCATTTAAGGCAGAGAAAAGGGCTGAGGAGAGAGAGAGACTTAAAGGAGGAAGGAGAACAAGAAAAAGGTAAGCATAACTTGAGATATCCATAGCTTTCCTTCTTAGAGTTTTGTTCTTCTCTCTTTGCCTTCTCTTGCTATGGTTTTGGATGCTAAATTAGCTATGTTTTAGGCATGGTTCAGAAGAGGAAATGTAACAGCCAAGAAAAAGAAAAGAAAAAGAAAATAGAAAAGAAATGAGAAAAGGAAAGGAAAAGAGAAGCTGGAAAATTTTCGAAGAGCTGAGAATTTTCTAAGTCTTCTCGCCATAGCGAGATATGGAATCGCCATAGCAAGAATGCCTCTTCGCCGTAGCGAATATGTTCCTACCTATAGCGAGTGCGGCATTCCATATAGAGACCAGTGAGTTGCTCGCCGTAGCGAAATTGTTCCTAGCTATAGCGAGTATGGCATTCCATATAGAGACCAGGGAGTTGCTCGCCATAGCGGCGCTATAGCGAAGGCAGAGGTCTGGAACAAACACGATCTCGCCGTAGCGATGCCATAGCGAAGGCAGAGGTCTGGAACAGACACGAGCTCGCCGTAGCGAGGTCACTAACTCGCTATAGCGAGAGCGGTCCAGAAAAGCGAGGAAAAGAGAATTCGACTTTTTAAAATCTTCCAAATCTCTTCTTTCTTCTTCTAACCGACTCTAACTCGTCTTAGGAGAGAGAAAAGGGCGGAGGAGAGAGTGAGAAGCTGAAGAGAAGAGGAAAGCACAAGAAAGGTATGAATTTTCATAGCTTCCTCTTAGTAAGTTGCCCTTCTCCCCTTTTCCCCTCTTTCCTACGGTTTCAATGGTCGAAAATGGCAGGTCTTGAGTCTGGTTCAGAGGAGAGAGAGTGGGAAACCATTCTTGAGAGAGATTAGAAGTAGATAGTCTTCTCTTTCTTGCTTTTCCCCTTTCTTAAGAGTTGAGAAAAGAGAGGGATAGCTCATGGGCCTTAGAGTGAGGAAAGACCTAGAGTGAGAAGCTCAGTAGAGCCAATTAGAAGAGATCCCTAGCTTAAGAATTGAGTATAAGGTATTAATTCCATGCTTTTGTGTGGTTAGGCTCAAGAGAAACTCTCCCATCTAGAAGTTGTTGTGAAACCAACAAGGGAGGAGACCATTGACAGAGCAAGTAGTAGATAGTCGACAAAGGTAGTTCTCTCCACTTTCTCTCATGCATAATTGTGTGTTTACATTGTCTTGCTTGTGTGTATGAATGATATGAGCTATGAGAAGTGTGTTAGCATGATTATATGTATGATTGAGATGACGTTTTAAATGATTGTTTGGTTTGCTTGAGGAAATGGAAAAGCCAATAACCCTATAGCCGAGGTGAGGATGAGCCGAAGCCCTAAGTTGGTTGAGCCATGTCTCTCAAAATGAGGTTGACTCCCAAAGAGTAAGGGTGAGTCTAAGTACCTCTAAAGTATGGGAAGGCAAATCCAAAAGCCATAAGGGAAGGGGTGAGGCTGATCCAAGTACTCAACGAACTCTTGAATGTTATCCATGGCCATTTCACATGTTTTAAATGTTTTTCAGCATGTTTTATATGCTAACATGCCATACATGCATAATGAGACTTGTTGCATGCAATATATGTATGTTTGAATGAGAGTTGAACTACTGAGATTCTCCGAATCTCACCCTCCCTCTCCACCATCCAACCATGCCAGGTGGACCGAGTGAGATTAGAGATGGGAGCAACCACCACCAAGCATGAGGCTAGGGATAAAGATGAAGAAGAATGTAAAGTTTTGTAATACATTGTACATGAGCTATGAGATGTAAATGTTGTATATGATGTAACATTTATAAATGTTGTAAGACCATGTATGAATGATGTATGTATGAGAATGAGGGTTATGATGAATGAGAAAGTAGATTTTGATATGAAATGCTCATGATAGCCTAGTACATATGGGTGCATAAGTGGGCATGGGGTAGTGAGTTTCCCCAATCTGAGTTAGACACTTGAGGCATGATTGATAGCTCCTATAGATGCTTTCTCATGTGCTCAAAGAGTCATAGAAGTAGAAAACTTAAGATTGGACCCCATTAGCCACACTTTTGGCCAAGAAATGGCCTTTTGCACATGATGTCATAGAATAGCCATATGACCTCTTTTAGCTATGAGATTTGACATGTAGCTAGATTATGTTTAGAGCTTTCTGGGAAGCTAGAGTTCATGTCATTTAGAGGTCTATAGCATTTTCTATGAGCATTCAAAGTTGACATCAGAAATTCGGATTTCAGAAAATCACTGTTCATTTGGTCAGTTTTGAAATCATGTCATCCGAGGGGCAAACGTAGTCCAATGGCTACGAAATTTTATACACAGAAACTAAATGGTCACAGTGACTTGTAGGAACTGGAAGCACCTCATTTGGAGGTCCAGAGAGGAAGTTATGCAATTTCGAAGTTCCTGCCCAGAATCAGACCCCCAACCAGACCCGAGGTACTGTTTCATCGGTTTTCGGGGAATTGGCTTGGTGGACTGATCTGGAGATATTTTTCTCCTCTAGCTAACATCCACATATTTCCATAGAGATAGAGTTTATGAGCATTGGATTTTTTTGGAATTAGTTAGACATTTTCAAAGTCCATATCAGTAAACTGTGACAGCAAAGAAGCCCCCTCTGACCAGTGAACTATTTCGATGTCAAACGCAGAATGAGTGAGAGATTGAGACTTATAAGTATTTTTATAATGAAGTAGACGTCTCAAGCTTTCTATAATGACCCAGATCGTGCAGATACGATTTTTATGCATTTAGTTATGAATTTCCAAAGTTAGCCCAGAAAAGGAGCAAAATCTGCCCATAGCGAAAATGCATGTCTCCAATCCCTTTTTGCTTTCCACAAGTTTGAAGCATATAGTTGGGATTGAAATAAGTCTCAAAAGAGTAATTGAGCATGAGGAAGCATAGAGAGAGCTCAACCGGTCCATGTTACTTCTAAGTGGAGCTCTACCCACACATAGTGCCATAGAGAGAGTAAGCATAAGGTAGAGAAAGTGTCTCCCTTATGAGTTCCGCACCGCCCATATGGGCTAGAGGGCATGTTGGGCATGAGCTAGAGGTTAAGGTGTCACAGGAAAAGTGGAAAACCACTCTTGAAAAAGGTTACTTCTTTGTTTTCCCCAGGTATGTTGGTTCTACCAACTTGAGAACATGAGAGAGAGGAGGAGTTGCTAAACTTCTAGAGAGAAAAAGAACCCCTAGTTTCTTATATGCTAGGTAGGGTTTGCTATAAAGAAACCCCTAACTTTGTGAATAAGTGTTGAGTTATGAGAGAGTAATTCCATGCTCTTTGTGTGTCTAGGCTCAAGAGAAGCACTTCCATCTAGTTGTGATTGTGAAATCAAGAAGGGAGAAGACAAATTGAAAGAGAAGGCTTGTGTTAGCCTATAAGGTAGCTCTCTCCACCTTCTCTCATGCATGGATGTGTGTTTAGCTTGTTTTAGAATGTGTGTATGTGTATTTTCAAGCTAAGAAAAGTATGCTAGCATGCCTTTACATGTCATGATCCTTGATGCTATGTTATGTGTTAAATGAATCCATGATGTTTGTATGAGTTTGTTTGAGTGTGGAAAAGCCAAGAACTCTTCCCTTGGGTGAGGATGAGCTAAGAACCCTTGAGCTTGGTTGAGATAAAGCAAAGAGCCTCCCAAAAGCAAAGTAGACTCTCAAGAGTATGGTTGAGTCCAAAGTGCTCAAGAGTGGGTGAGGCAAGTCCAAAATCCATGAGGAAAAGTGTGAGGCCAATCCAAACACTTGGTGAACCCTTGAATGTCTTGTATGCTTGATTCACATGCTAAGGTTGCTTTTAAAATGTCCATGACTTCCACTTTTCCATACATGCATTTAAAAAGCTTGCTTTACATATATTATGTATGATTGAATAAGATATGAGCTATTGAGATTCTTTGAACCTCATCCCCTTCTCTCCGCTATCCTAACATGCTAGGTGGACCAAGTGAATAAAGACATAGGAGCCACCAAGCTTGAAGCTAGGGAAATTGACAAAGGATTTGTGAAATAGCCATTTTGTCACCATTTTGTTGTTAAGAGATATAATCTAATGATGTACATGGTGTATACACTTATGAATACTTGTAAATGGATGTACATATGGTATATGGATGAGAATTAGAACTATATTGAATGATGTAGCAAGTTTTTGGTATGAATAGCAAGATCTTGGCATTATGTACATGGTGTCTGTTTTGGTGTGGGAGAGTGAGTTTTGCAAATCTGAGTTGTTAGATATTTGAGCCATGTTTGATAGCCTATGTTGATGCTTTCCCATGTGCTCATAAAGCCTTAGGAGTAAGAGAAACAAATTTGAACCCTTAGAACCCTCTTTTAACAAAAGAAATTGACACTTTGCCCCCTTATATCAAAGTCTGACCAAATGACCTCTTCTTGCCTTGAAATTTGAGGTCTGTGGAATTTTCTATGATTTTTCAAAATTGGTATCAGAATTTCGGATTTGCACCAATACTGTTCATTTGGTCAGTTATGTAATTGTGTCATCTGAGGGGCAAACATGGTCTAATGGCTACCAAATTTTATAGGAAGAAACTAGACATTCATAGTGCTTGTAGCAATTAGAAGCACCTCATTTGGAGGTCTAGAGAGGAAGATATAAATTTTTGAAGTTTTTGCCCAGTATCAGTCATCTTGCCTGACCAGAAGTACTGTTCCATCGATTTCTGAGAGCTTGACTTGATGAGATAACCTAGAAATATTTTTCTTCTCTAGTTAAGATCCACATCTTTCCATATTGGTATCATTTGAACATATTTTATTTTTGTAGAATTAATTGGACATTTTTGAAATTCATATCAGTAAACTATGACAGCATCAGAACCCAGTCCGACCTCCAGATCATTTCACATGTCGAATGCTCTGTGTGTGGGATGTTATGACTTGTACATATTTGTAGTATGAAGTAGAAATCTTAAGATTTCTAGAATGACCAATATTGCATGATTTTGATTTTTCTAGATTTAGTTATGATTTTTCAAAATTTGGTCAGAAAATAGAGCAATTCTGGCCAAGAATGAAACTCTTTATTCCACACTCCAATTCGGTTTCCATGAGTTGTAGGCATGTTTTTGTGATGCAAATGAGTTTTAATGGTGTAATTAAATATGAGGATGCATAACATGACTCACATGATCCATGTGACACCGAAATGAATTTTTAACCATGACGCAACGCAAGAAAATGTATTAATTCAATGGAATTTCTCACTTTATTCTTACTATATCTCACATGACTATGTAAGGAATGATGGATATGAGTTAGAAATGATGGTGTTACATAGAGCACTTAAGGGGATTGTAAAAACTGATTTAATCCATAAGTCCCCTTGGCTATTTAAGTGTTTCCTTAACCCCCTACAACTCTTAACAACCTCCCTAAATGGTTTCCCATCAAGAAAAAATTGAAAACCCCTTGAACCCCAAATGCTTCCATAATGTCGGCCTAGGACAGATGGAGGGGTTAGAGAGTGTTTTAATTTATTCTAGCCTTGGTTGGGACTTCATATGATGGTAGAAGGTGGGAGGAACCCTTGGGAAAAATTTAAAAGCCATGGATTGGGAGATGAGGCAATGGCTTCCATAATGTGACCTTATGAAGCAACTTGTGTCTAGGCTTTTGTAAATGAATATGTAATGGCTCCAAGGACCTTAAATGAGGTAAAGAGGCCTAGGAATGAGAAGAGAATGGAGCCAAGAACTTGAATCATGATGGTTGCTTCAATAGGCCATTTATGGAACTAATATGTGACTTATGGAACCAAGTATGTTTTTACATATAAGTTTAATGTCCTAGCTTGTTTCAAGAGTGTAATTAGCTTCCATATGATGTGTCTAGGCCAAGAGAAATGATCTCTACCCTCTTGGGTGT
This sequence comes from Erythrophleum ivorense, assembly GCA_026724425.1. Taxonomy (NCBI): domain Eukaryota; kingdom Viridiplantae; phylum Streptophyta; class Magnoliopsida; order Fabales; family Fabaceae; genus Erythrophleum; species Erythrophleum ivorense. The sequence continues at coordinate 35,817 of JAIUCV010000942.1, forward strand.
GTGAGGTCAAGGGAGAGGAGTCAAGGCTTAAGGAAAAAGTGTGTGAATGCAAGTAAGGTAGCTCTCTTCACCTTCTCTCATGCATGGATGTGTGTTTAGCTTGTTTTAAAATGTGTGTATGTGTATTTTCAAGCCATAAAAAGTATGCTAGCATGATCTTGTTTGCCATGATTTCATGATGTCATGTTATGTTTTCAAGTGAATGTATGATGTTTCTTGAGTTTGCTTAAGTGTGGAAAGGCTAAGAACTCTTCACTAATGTGAGGATGAGCTAAGAACCCTTGACCTTGGTTAAGACAAAGTAAAGAGTCTCCCAAAAGCAAAGTGGGCTCCCAAGAGTATGGCTGAGTCCAAAGTGCTTAAAGAATGGGTGAGGCAAGTCCAAAATCCATGAGGAGAAGTATGAGGCCAATCCAAACACTTGGTGAGTTCTTGAATAATTTGTATAGCTTGTTCACATGCTAAGCTTGCTTCTTGAATGCTTATGATTTGTATTATATCCATACATGCATTTTTAAGGCTTGCTTTACATATATTATGTATGATTGAATAGAAGATAAGCTATTGGGATTCTTTGAATCTCATCCCCTCCTCTCCAATGATCTAACATGCTAGGTGGACCAAGTAACTATGGTGAAGGGAGCCAACATCAATGAAGAAGGAAGAATGACAAGTTTATATCTAGCTTTAGCCATTTTGAAACCATAATTGTGTCTCTTGATGTATATGATGTTGTAAATGTGTTATGAACCTTGAGACATATATAAATATGCAATTATGTGATGTTTATAACTATGGATATGATGTATGAGCTCTAGAATACAATTTGAGTATGTAATGCCAAATTATGCAATTTGGAAGTTTGATGTAAATGTGCATAAGTGTGGGTGAGAAGGCCAAAATGAGATGTATGAGGTTTGGGACTATTTGGGTAGCTCACACAAGTCTGAAATTTACTTTTAGACTTGCCTAAAAGGTGCCAAGACTAAGGGAAATCCATTTGACAACTTTGGTATCCTATATGGAGCCAAAATTGACTATTATGGACCCTATGTCACTTTTTAGTCAAATGAGTTAGTCTTGATTTGAGATTTGGCATGAAATTAGGTCTCATTAAGAGATTTTTGGAAAACTAAAGATCATAATTTTTGGAGGTCTACAGAATATTTGATGATTTTTCAAAGTTGGCAAATTTCATGGTTTCTGGTATATGCACTGTTCACACTGGCAGATTTATATTATGTGTCATCCAATAGGCAAATTGTATCCAATGCCTATGAAATTTAATAGGCATAAACTAGAGGTCATAAGATTTCTGTGACCACCGAGATCACCTCATTTGGAGGTCTAAACAAAGAGTTATGCATTTTTGAAATTGGCTCTCAGTAGTAGTGGCACCCCAGGAGTCCAATCACTGTTTCATAGATTTCCAATGGCTAAATGTATTTGTTTCATTCTGGAATTATTTTTAACATAAAGCTAACATTTGTAGTTTCCAGAATGATTGAATGTGTGTGATTTAGATTTTATAGAATTAGTTATGAATTTTAGAAGTTTGTATCAGTAATCTAAAACAGCAGCCCAAGCAGAGCGACCTCTGAAACATTTTGGATGTCAAACGTCCTTTATGATGAATGTTATGCTCTGGAAGTATTTTTATATGAATTAGACATCCCAAGATTTCCAAAATGACCAAGAACACATGATTTCGATTTTTCTAAATTTAGTTATGATTTTTCAAAGTTTTCCTAGAAATGAGGCCAATTCTGGCTGAGTATGAGTCTTCATGTTCTATGCCCCATTTCAGTTTTCACGAGTTGTATGTAACATCCGGTCCCTCCATAAACGTGAGAAACATAATGTTTGGTTTCTCCATAAACGTCAGAAATGGGCCAGATACAAAAGGAAGTCCCTGAAATAGAAGGAATTGGGGCCAAATAAAATTATGATAAAATTATAAATAATGAAAAATGAGGATTTGAGCCTTGAGTTGCCCAGAAATCAAGGCCAGAGTGATTCGATAAAATTGTCGAAAGGCTAGTGGCATTTTCGTAAATATGGGCACTTTTTGAAAAACTCATAGGAGGGCTTTTTAAATGGAAATTTTGAGTTGCCCAGGGTTCTCAGAGGCCCCAAAAACCATAGGAAGCCCCGGGACCAGTGAAGCCCCTCCGGTGTACTCTTTCCGACGTCGGTTGACCCAAACTTTGACCGATTCGTTCGGGAAGGTTTTAGCTCCGATTTGAGTGATTCCAAAGGCATTTTATTAAATTAGGAATCTAAATTTTATGATGAAAAAGACGATTCTCAAAAAGGAGCTAAAACGAAGCCAAACCGGAAATGCCATTACGAAGGGCGAAATTGGAAACCATTTTAAAAAGGAAGCTTCTTTCTTCTTCTTTATATGCCACGTTCTTTCTCTCCTCTCTAAGACCGCCTTAATTCTGCCAAAAACCAGAGGAGAAGCTTCCCTTCTTAGGCGCACAAGAGGAGGAAGATTTTGGAGGAAGAAATTCAAGAAAAAGGTAAGAAACTTTAAGAAATTCCATATCCTTCCTTCTTGAAACTTGCTCCCTCCTCTCAAGCTTTTTTTCTATGGTTTTAATGGAGAGTTTGGTGCTGTTTTGGGGGCAGAACAGAGAGGGAAATTTCGAAAATTGAGGGAGTAAGCCAACCAAGTGGAAGAGCAAGCAAAGGAAAGCAAGAAAACAAGGTAAAACTTCCATTCTTTGGTAGTTCCTTCCTCCCCCTTCCTCTTGCACGAAATTGGGCACCATGAGCCCAATTTTTAGGGGCTGTTTTCTGCCCAATTTATGGAAGGATTAGAGGTTTTAGATGGCAAGGATTAAGAAGGAACCAATAGAATCAAGAAAGGAGCATTAAGAGACAAGATAGAATCATTAGGGATCCAAATGCTCCCTTGCAAATCTGATTTTATATGAATGTTCTTAGACGTAGTTGAATGTTTAAACATGCTCCTAAGACCCCTAGAGAGCTTCCCACATGCACCTCCCTTCCAAGAAAGTAAAGAAAGTGCAAGAAAAATTAATGAACTCTAAGCTAGAAAAGTGTAGAGCTCTTGAACACTTTGCAAAAACTGATTTGATATATGAGTTTCCTTGCATGTGTGAGTATTTGATTGAGCTCCTAAGACCTCTAGGAAGTCTCCCAAGTGTGTCTCCCATCAAGGAAAAATCAAGAAGCCATGAAATCCCATTTATGCTTTAAGTTTCAGCCAAGTAGGGATGGCATAGTTAGGGAGAGTTTTAAATTGTTTCAAGCCCATTTTTGAGGCATATATGATGAATGAATGTGAGGGGAAACCTTGGAAAAAATTTAGGAAGCTTAGTGAATGAGTTAGTGCTTTAGGTTCCATATTGTGACCTAAGGAAGTAACATGATGTTAGGCCCTTTGTTTTAATGATATGATGACTCCAAGAGGTTTAAAAGGAGTCAAGAATCATATTTGAGAATAAAGAATGAGGCCTAGAAATGATTTGAAGGGTGTTGCTTCATTAGGTGCCAATATGGACCATAATGGAGGTTATAGAGTAATCTAGGGTTTAAGCAAGTTGCATGGCCCTAGACATTATTTCATGAACTTAATTGGCTCCCATAATTTGTGTCTAGGCCAAGAGACACTATTTCTACCAACTTGTGGGTGTGTGGCTAAAAGAGGAGGCTTGAAAGTTAAGGTAAAAGTGTGTGAAATTATGCAAGGTAGCTCTCTCCACCTTCTCTCATCCATGGATGTGTGTTTAGCTTGTTTTAGAATGTGTGTATGTGTATTTTCAAGCTAAGAAAAGTATGCTAGCATACCTTTATATGCCATGATGCTTGATGCTATGTTATGTTTTCAAATGATTACATGATGTTTGTGTGAGTTTGCTTGAGTGTGGAAAGGCCAAGAACTCTTCCCTTTGGTGAGGATGAGCCAAGAACCCTTGAGCTTGGTTGAGACAAAGTAAAGAGTCTCCCAAAAGCAAAGTGGGCTCCCAAGAGTATGGTTGAGTCCAAAGTGCTTAAAGAATGGGTGAGGCAAGTCCAAAATCCATGAGGAGAAGTGTGAGGCCAATCCAAACACTTAGTGAGCTCTTGAATGTCTTGCATGATTGATTCACATGCCAAAGTTGATTTAAAATGCCTATGATTTCTACTTTCTCCATGCATGCATATATGAAACTTGCTTGCACATATTATGTGTGATGGAATGGGAGATGAGCTATTGGGATTCTTTGAATCTCATCCCCTCCTCTCCAATGATCTAACATGCTAGGTGAACCAAGTGGATATGCTAATGGGAGCCAACAACATTAAAGAAGAGAGATTGACATTCATATGTCTAGCTTTTACCCTTTTTGAGCCATAATGATGTATATGATTATTGTAAATAGCACATGACCCTTGAGACACATGTAAATATGATATTATGTGATGTATACATGTATGGATATGATGTATGAACTTTAGAAATGAATTTGGGTATGTCATGCCAAGTTATGCAAATTGGAAGTTTGATGCAAATGTGTATAAATGTGGGTTGAATGGCCAAAATGAGATGCATGAGGTTTGGGACCCTTTGGGCAGCTCACACAAGTCTAAAATATGCTTTGAAACTTGCCCAAAAGGTGCCAAGACTAAGGGGAATCCATTTGGCAATTTTGGTACCCAATATGGAGCCAAAATTGACCATAATGGAACCCTATGCCATTTTTTAACCAAATGAGTTAGTCTTGCCCTGAAACTTGGCATGAAATTAGGTCTCATTAAGAGATTTTTAGGAAGTTAAAGATCATAATTTTCGGAGACCTAGAGAATATTTGATGAATTTTTAAAGTTGGGATTTTTCATGGATTCTGGTATGGGTACTGTTCATACTGGCAGTTTTGAATTCTATGTCACCCGATGGCTAAATGGTATCCAATTCTTATGAAATTTTATATTCATAAACTAGAGGTCATAAGCTTTCTGTGGCCACCAAGATCACCTCATTTGGAGGTCTAGAGAGGAAGATATGCATTTTCGAAGGTTCTGCCCAGTATCAGACATCTTGCCAGACCCGAGGTACTGTTCCATCGATTTTCGGGAGTTTGGCTTGATGAACTGATCTGGAGATATTTTTCCTCTCTAGTTAACATCCACATCTTTCCATAGTGATATCATTTGCAAGCATTGGATGTTTTTGGAATTAGTTAGACATTTTTGAAGTCCATATCAGTAAACTGTGACAGTATCAGGAACCCCTCCAACCAGTAGATGATTTCGCGTGTCAAACGCATTATGTATGAGATTTTAAGACTTATACATATTTTTAGCATGAAGTAGACGTCTTAATCTTTCCAGAATGACTGAGATTACATGTTTTCAATTTTTCTAGATTTAGTTGTGAATTTCCAAACTTTGCCCAGAAATGAGGCCAAGTCTGCCGAAAATGAATTTACATGTCTCATATCCCTTTTTGGTTTCCATGGGTTTAAAGCTAGTTTTTGTGATTGAAATGAGTTCTAATCATGCAAATAAATATGAGGATACATAGAATGAGTTCACACAGCCCACGTGACACCGAATGGATTAGTGGATATGATGACTTACGAATAGAAGTCCAAATCTTCATGCCTCCTTTATGAGAATTATGTGTATGTTTCATGATAATTATGCTATTCAAAGGCATGAGATGAGCTAGAATTATGGTGTTACATTTATGATACCAGGTCACACAGAGCTCCCAACGATATTGTCCCCTGGTTCGTGGGCTTGGTTACCCGGCCTTCCCAAGGGTTTTGTTCCTCCTGGAAGATGGCTTCTCCCATTAGCTCCCAGGAAAAGGCCTCGTTGGAAGGGGAAGCTTTGCCCCCACTTATATGCACTAGCCCCAGGACCTTCCTAGCCGATGTGAGACTTTACAATCCACCCCCCTTGGGGCCAACCCGTCCTCAGGTTGCACATGGGCTAGGACTGCTCTGATACCAGGTCACACAGAGCTCCCAACGATATTGTCCCCTGGTTTGTGGGCTTGGTTACCCGACCTTCCCAAGGGTTTTGTTCCTCCTGGAAGATGGCTTCTCCCATTAGCTCCCAGGAAAAGGCCTCGTTGGAAGGGGAAGCTTTGCCCCCACTTATATGCACTAGCCCCAGGACCTTCCTAGCCGATGTGGGACTTTACATTGTACGCATGCTTTTGAGTTGTAAATGAGTTTTAATGATATGATTAAATAAGAGGATGCATAATATGAGATCACACGGTCCACGTAACACTGAAATAAATTTTTAGATATGATGAAATGCAAAGAAAAGTCCAATTTCCCTTGCCTTTTCTTATGGGAAATCTATATGATTCATGCAATTATACTATTCAAAAGCATGAGATGAGCTAGAATTATGGTGTTACAAGTGGCCCTAATTTTGCACCCTGTTCCCACTTGTGCATCATCATTTATTTCAATATAAAAATCCTTGCTTATTTTGATGGTACCAAAGAAACCAAGTAAGAAAACGCAAGGGAAGAAGAAAAATCTATGAGCAAATCTGTGCAACCGCTTTCAATCACACCTCAATCAAGGCTGCTTTTTGTCCATTCTTGGGAGATGGATTCGGCTTTGAGCCATTGTTTCAGTAGGTCTCTTTTAAATAGCTTTCACCTGGCCCAAGTATTTAAACTATTTATATTTGATTTATTTATTATATATCCAGTATGTTTAGAGGCTGAATATATCATTAATTATTTTGGTTTCTATGTGATAATTTTAAGTTTTTATAAAATATTAATTTTATGTAATTTTAAAATTTTCATATGTGAATCCTAAATATTATGATATTTTATGTGTTATTTCTAATTATTAACAATCACACTGGTTAATTAAGTTATAATATAGTTTCTTGTAAATATACAAGTGTCAATTTCATGAAGAATTCTAGTATCATTATTTTTATCTTAGGTATTTTAATTTCTTTTATCTACAAGAAATCTATTCATATAAACAAGTATAGAAATATTTACAAGTAAAGTTATAGGGCAAGTTTGCATATTTACATAAGTACAATTAATATCCGAAGTCACCTTAGGTATTAGTGACCAAAACACAAGCACAATACACAAAGACTCATAAAGACTTATGTCTTGATTTGAAAAAATGGAGATTAAAGGATGTATGCTTTTTAACAAGATTATTAAAAGTAAAATTTCTCATCTTGGCACCTCTCTCAAAAATTAATATTTAAAATCAATCACTCTAGCCAATAGCATATATATAGTATGAAAGAGAAATATTTGAAATATATAGGCACTATGTTTAGAGGCCGTTTGGTTCTTGAAATTACTTTTTGGTTTCTAAAAAATGTCTCACGGGAATATCTTTCAATGTTTGTGTCAATTTTTAGAAAAATGCTTCACAGGAATGTCACATTCCTAAGAATGTAACTTTCCCACAAAACCATCCACTTTCACTCCCATAAGGAGAGGTGAGAATGTTGAAGTTCCATGAGAAGGGAATGTTTCAGAATTGGTGAAAAACTATTTTAATCCTCTTTATCCAAAAATACTTCCAAAAATAATAAATATAAAATAATTACATTAAATTAATTAATAATTAAATAAATACAAAATAAAATTATATATATAATTTATTAAATAGAAAGGGTGGCTTAGCATTCTGTTGATGAGTTTCGCACTTGTTTATATGGACAATGTTTTTTGTATTTTAAATTAATTGTAATCTACTTTAGCTCCTTATAAGCAAATCCTGCTTCCATGGACATAGCTATTTTGAGTTTGAATTATGTTGTGGGTATTGAGAATGGAGCTCTCATTTAGATCAATGTATAAGTCATGATTGGGGTGTTGTAATTAATTTGGAAACAATCCATATTTTAAGGGAGGTTACGTTGAAATTTTTGTGAGAGCTTCTCATATTTATACAAATAAAAAAGTTTGATCAGTATTATGTTATTTTCATCTTTCTGTTTTGAAGACATACATATATGAGATTATCTTGTATTTTGTGCTAATCACTTGCCCAATTTAGAGATGTGATAAATAACAAATTTAGCAAAACTAAATTTTAGACAGTGCATAAACAGTCTCATGTAGTCACACTCCAAATTAATTACGAAAATTAAATTTCTCGATTTTGCAATAATTAAATATTTATTCACTTATTTATTTTATTTAAATTGGAATTTACTTTCTAGGAGGGAAGTTAAACGCATCTACATAAACTCTTGCAGCTGCAACACACGCAAGTGCTTTGGTTTTATTTTTCTAAAACAAATAAATCTATCTAAACTAATGAGTAGTTATGAATATAAAATTTGTGGCAATAAAATTATCCATCTGTAAAGCATATCTATTAGAACATATATGGATAACAAAAGGTAGGTGGTGAGAAAATTAATACGAATAAGCGATGGCGACAATTATATTAATTTAATTAGAGAAAAATGAATTTTGTCTTATTTGATAATTTTATTTAAAATAACTTATTTATTTTTGTAATGAAATAATATTTTATGGTAAATAATATTTTATAGTTTACAAGTGATGCTATCTTAAGTAGTAACTTTTTCTTAAAACTTTTTTATGTTCAATTTACAAGATTTATGTATAATAAGATGGATAAATATTAAATATATCCTTATGTTCGATATAAAAATTAAATGTGACAAAAAATATATATCAATAATTTATGAAAATAAAGAGAATTTTAATTTTAAAATAAAATTTGCCAATATTAACTGAAATGTGAGATTTATACTGTTAAAATATTTATGTCTCATAAATATATTAGGTGACGTACAATTTCTTCCTTTAAATATATTAATTAGACGTTTAATGAAATAATTAGTTATTAAAAAATTTTGGTATAACTTAATAAAATTATGAAATATATTATATTATAAATAAATTTTGAATTTCATCAATTTTAAAAATATGAACATAAATTCTAACAAATTTTATATAAATTAAAATTGAAAGCAACAATGGAGCCCAGCTGAAGGTGAAGATGATGAGGAGGGAGACACTATGGCCCGTGGCTTAAAGAGATGAGACGACTGGAATCATAATGAAGGCTCCACTGGAAGAAAATGATGTATAATTATTCTCACCACAAAATTTCAGTTTGGTTCTAAATTTTGTAATTTTCCAATAGTTATACTGCATAATAGGTGTTATGAGAAAATGATGTATAATAGGTGTGCATGTGATAATGTCTTAGAATTTAGACACAATAAATTTAGAACCTATGATTCCAAATTTATGTTGTTTATTACCTTTGTAGCAAATAATTTTACTTCTATTACTTTTTGAGAATTTTTTTCTTTTATTGTGTTTGATTCAAAATTCGTTAAATGTTTTGATTTCTAATGAATGTACAGGAGAGAAGTAGCAATAATTAAGTAACCTTTACAATCCGTCCTTTCATTTCATTAAAATTGGAGAAGAAAATATGTTCTCAGTAAGACAAATGAAAGAAATTGAATCACATTTACCTTTAATATAACATTTTATATAAGTGGCTTCCCCCGTGTCAATATTTCTTTCATTTATTTATTCATTTAACTAATTAAATATGATATGTTGAACTAAGAAGTGGCAAAGACCATGTTTAAAGGGTGGATATAGAACAACGTCATAGAACATGAACTTCCCCATAAAGAAGAGGAACCTTTCATTTCCAGTAGTTGATTCATCGATCATATCTTATAGTAGATGTTAATAAGGTCGTAAGGCTAATGCATGAAAAATGATAATGAAATACTAATTGAGAGAAAATAATAAACAAAAGAAATAACAATAGTGTAATAATGATGTACAAAAGTATCATATGTTAAATGTTAAACACAGTGTATTAACTATTATATATATATACGCTATATAAACATGTTCTTCATTTTTTAATTAATTTTATTTTCATTACTTAGTTAATTTATTTAATGAAAATCCAGATTTATTGAATTTATTCGTGGAATATTTTTATAGCATTCTTTTTAACTTTGATGATCCTAAGATAATATTTATTGCATTTAAGAGACTTTAAAATATGGAGATAATAATTACTAAATTCAAGAAGATTTATTTTTATTATAAAATCATTATTTTTAAATTATTTACAATGTGATGATTTTTTTAAATTTTAAATTTGTAATTTTTTCGGATCCTCCGCCCCCACCAAATCTAATTATACTAAATAAGATAAGATACGAAAAGGACGAGTTTAGGCACGAAAATAGCAAGGCATATAAAGTCAAAGAAGGACAATCAATGTCATATAAGTGAAGGACAAATGATTTAAGCAGCCCAACGACTAACAAATTTTATATAAATTAAAATTGAAAGCGACAATGGAGCCCAGCTGAAGGTGAAGATGATGAGGAGGGAGACACTATGGCCCGTGGCTTAACGAGATGAGACGACTGGAATCATAATGAAGGCTCCACTGGAAGAAAATGATGTATAATTATTCTCACCACAAAATTTCAGTTTGGTTCTAAATTTTGTAATTTTCCAATAGTTATACTGCATAATAGGTGTTATGAGAAAATGATGTATAATAGGTGTGCATGTGATAATGTCTTAGAATTTAGACACAATAAATTTAGAACCTGTGATTTCAAATTTATGTTGTTTATTACCTTTGTAGCAAATAATTTTACTTCTATTACTTTTTGAGAATTTTTTTCTTTTATTGTGTTTGATTCAAAATTCATTAAATGTTTTGATTTCTAATGAATGTACAGGAGAGAAGTAGCAATAATTAAGTAACCTTTACAATCCGTCCTTTCATTTCATTAAAATTGGAGAAGAAAATATGTTCTCAGTAAGACAAATGAAAGAAATTGAATCACATTTACCTTTAATATTACATTTTATATAAGTGGCTTCCCTCGTGTCAATATTTCTTTCATTTATTTATTCATTTAACTAATTAAATATGATATGTTGAACTAAGAAGTGGCAAAGACCATGTTCAAAGGGTGGATATAGAACAACGTCATAGAACATGAACTTCCCCAAAAAGGAGAGGAACCTTTCATTTCAAGTAGTTGATTCATCGATCATATCTTATAGTAGATGTTAATAAGGTCGTAAGGCCAATGCATGAAAAATGATAATGAAATACTAATTGAGAGAAAATAATAAACATAAGAAATAACAATAGTGTAATAGTGATGTATGAAAGTATCATATGTTAAACGTTACACAGTGTATTAACTATTATATATATATATATATATATAGATGCTATATAAACATGTTCTTCATTTTTTAATTAATTTTATTTTCATTACTTAGTTAATTTATTTAATGAAAATCTAGATTTATTGAGTTTATTCATGGAATATTTTTATAGCATTATTTTTAACCTTGATGATCCTAAGATAATATTTATTGCATTTAAGAGACTTTAAAATATGAAGATAATAATTACTAAATTCAAGAAGATTTTTTTTATTATAAAATGATTATTTTTAAATTATTTACAATATGATAATTTTTTTAAATTTTAAATTTGTAATTTTTTCAGATCCTACGCGTCCACCAAATCTAATTAGACTAAATAAGAGAAGATACGAAAAGGACGAGTTTAGGCATGAAAATAGCAGGTCATAAAAAGTCAAAGAAGGACAATCAATGTCATATAAGTGAAGGACAAATAATTTAAGCAGCCCAACGAACTGGGGTACGATAATTCATGTTGATATGACCATGCAAAATTACAACTTGCAAAAGGAATGCTGGTTGCACTGTTGTGAAGCGACCGTAGACATTTATTATATGTCGCACCTTTAAACACCACAAATTTCCTATATAAGGGTTAGGGCCCAAGTCTTCTTTGGGCATCAAATTGGTTTGCGTTATCTACATATTGTTCTTCTGTCTAGTTTCTTCTGTGATACCTTCAATCTATCAAAAGAAGAAAAAAATGTCTCATTTTGGTAAGGTTGAAGCCGATGTACACATAAATGCTTCTGCTGAGAAGTTCCATGAAATTTTCAGCAGCAAGACTCACCACATTGCCAATGTTTCCCCTGGTAAAATAAAGAGTGTGGATTTGCATAAAGGTGACTGGGGCAAAGTGGGCTCTATCATAGTTTGGAATTATGTTCACGGTAAGGCAAACTACAATATAGAGAGATATTTATTAATAATTTTGTTAATTTTGGATAAATATGCTTGACTTTGTCTTAGATTGAAATAAGCTTTGACTACTTATCATTGATTTACAAAAATTAGTTAACACACTATTTTTTATGTTTCAGCTATTTGTTTTCTCGTCCTCAGTTTTCAAAATTCATGAACTTATTGAAACCTATTAATAATTTAGATTAAATTCTAGCAAATTTTCAATGTTTGTGAAGGTAAATGATTTATGTTTCGAATTAGGTTAAGGTTAAATTACCCTGTTCATCCTTATATTTCATATTTTATTTTTAATTTATTTTATATAGATTAAAAGTTTATAATTGAATCTTTATAGTAACAAATATATTTAATTTAGTACTGTTAAATCTTTGTTAGTGTATACTATTAAATTTTGTTAATACAATCAATCCAATACCATCTTGACACTTTAAATATTATGCATTATGCTAACTTATTTATGCCACTTAATAAATGTTGTAATGCATACTACACATTTGAGTGAATTTTATTGATATGTATTTTTATCCTTCTTATTAGGATAAATTATCCATATTTAGAGTGCGCCCATGATTGATTATGCCAATAAAATTTAATGGCATATTGAAAGAAGTTTAATGGTAGAGATAAATAAAAAATTTCTTAAAATTATAAGAATTTAATTATAAAAATTTTTAAACTATAAAATAAAATTAAAAATTGAGCAAAATTATGAGGGTCATATATCAACATTTGGATTATTATTTGTGTAAAATAAAATTAAAAATTGAGCAAAATTATGAGGATCATATATCAACATTTGGATTATTATTTGTAGTGATCCAAGGAAATGTTTTCTTTTGAGGATTATATTAAAGATCTAAGAATTTGTTATCCTTTGAGCATGATGCTGATGAAATGAACAATTCTCCTATGTAGAAGGGAAGGCATGCATGGCCAAGGATGTGGTTGAAGCCATAGACCCAGCAAAAAACTCGATTACTTTTAAGGTGATAGAGGGTGATTTACTTGAGCATTACAAGGGCTTCAAAGCTACAATTCAAGTCAATCCAAAAGGAAAGGGCAGTGTAGCCCACTGGACCTTTGAATATGAGAAGTTACATGGACAAGTTCCAGATCCTCACTCATTGATGCAGCTTGCATTTGAGATTAGCAAAGAAATTGATTCACACCTTACACAGGGACAGGGCAATGAGGAGCAGTTATTTGGTAAGTTGGAAGTCGACGTGCACATTAATGCTTCTGCTAAGAAGTTTCATGAAATTTTCAGCAGCAAGCCACACCACATTCCTAATATTTCTCCTGGTAAGATCCAGGGCGCTACTGTGGAAGGAAGCTGGGGCAAAGAGGGTTCTATTATTGTCTGGCATTATGTCCATGGTAAGTAGTCAACTTATATATATATAGTCTTCCAAGGATATACTTTTTTTTAATTGATTCTCAGAGTTTAAGTTCAACCATCTTATTTTAGTCATCAAAAGAGTATTTTATCTTTGATATCATCTTTAGTTAAATATGCTAATAAATAATAAATAAAGATGGGTGATATGGATTAAGATAAAGTGATTGTTTAGTGTCTAATAATCACAAGGAGGTGTCACGTGTGATCCTTGCAAGGACCAATTCTTATTGATACGTGCCATGAGCACATAATAGAGCTTCATACTACTAGAAGCCTCTAAGTATACATTATTTTAGTACCTTGCCATCACATGTTTTAATTATGGTTTAACACTCAACGCAAGTAACCCATTCTTATTAGCTATCTATTAGTGAGCATTTAACATGATGTTATTGAACTTAAATACTCTTTGAAGGATTGAAATAAGATATTCAAACTTCAAGAGACTAAATTAAGACAATCATGAAAGGAGTAAAATGTCAATTTATTCCATATATAAACTAAGTCACTTCTTTTGTACATACTTAAAATGAATAATTTACTTTGTGCCGCAACATATTTTCCTTGTCAACATAATTTTTTATGGGTAATTTTTTGATCTTTCCAAGTGTTGACATTTACCATCAGATCCCTTATCTCATAGCCGCACATCTTTTTCTATTGAGCTCAATAAAACCCTTTCAACATCATTAGCGTGTGAATAATATAATTCTGTAACAAAGGCCAATTATTTTTCATTTTTCTTAGATATGGTCATGGTTTTTGGGATTAACATTAATTGCTTTTCTTAGCTTTGGAGTAAAATATTCTTGACCACATATGAAAGATTTTACATAATTAATTCAGTTAACTGGACATTATTATTATTATTATTCCTTTTTTTCATTCTCTTTATTATCAAAAACACCTAGGACCTCTATATGCTAATTAAAGGCTTGAAAGTTTGTTGCATTAGACAAGTTATGTACTGAAATATAAATCACTAATTTGACCATGATATAAGATCCAACTATCTATTTTACTTTGAACTTGATGCTGATCCAAAAACAAATTTCTGTTGTATAAATCTGCAGATGGGAACAACTTCATGGCTAAGGAGGTAATTGAAGCCATAGATCCAGAGAAGAACTTGATCACTTTAGGAGTTGTAGAGGGAGAACCCTTAAAATATTACAAGAGCCTGAAATTAACACTACAAGCAAGTCCAAAGGATAAAGGAAGTGTGGTGCATGTCACCGTGGAATATGAAAAGCTAAACAGTTACATTCTTGACCCTCACTCAGTGATACAGTTGGCAGTTGAAGGGACCAAAGACATTGATGCCCACCTTACCCAGTAGTGGCCATCTTTCAGTACTACTCTTGTTTATCTCTTAAGATATTAGTGTTCTAGGATTTGAATGTTTTCAATTTCATAAAACTTTGAGGGTGCCAATTTTAGAGAGAAAAAAAATACAATTATGTGTTGGACTCACTTGAATTATAGGTGTCCTAACACCTTGCATGGTGAAACTCACATTGTATCTTTCTCTTTTAGAAATTAGCACCTTCAATTTCTTAACAAATTGAGAGATCCAAATCCTGAAGTCTAGTGTGTGTTTTTCCTTAAGTTATAAAACATATGAATAAAGAACAACTTCAATTAGAAGTTGTTGTGATGCTCAGTCGCTTATTACTATGTGATGCCATCAGCTATGCTACTCTTATATGTAATGTAAGATATGAGATCCATGGTTGAGTGAGTATTTTGTAACACCATAAATTCTAGCTCATTTCATGCCATTCTTAAGCATTCTATCATGATTCATATAGGCTTCCTATAGAAAAAGCAAGGAAAATGGGATTAATTTCAGTTTGCGTCATATCTAAAAATTTCAATCCATGTCACGTGGACCGTGTGAGCTTATACTATACTTCCTCATTTAATTACATCATTACAACTCATTTTCATCCCAAAAACATGCCTACAACTCATGAAAACCGAAATGAGATATGGAAAATGAGTGTTCATTCTCGGCCAGGATTGGCCTCATTTTTGGGTAAATTTTGAAAAATCATAACTAAATCTATAAAAATTGAAATCATGTAATCTTGGTCATTCTGGAAATTTTGGGATGTCTAATTCATGGTAAAAATATGTACAAGTCATAACATCCCACACACAGGGCATTTGACATGTGAAATTGTCTAAAGGTCAGCTGGGTCCTGATGCTATCACAATTTACTGATATGAATTTAAAAAATGTCCAATTAATTCCACAAAAATTCAATCCATGCAAATGATATTAATCTGGAAACCTATAGATGTTAAATAGAGATAAAAAATATCTCTAGATCAGTTCATTAAGCTCAGATCTTAGAATTCGATGGAATAGTACTTCTGGTTGGGCAAGGCTATTGATACTAGATAGAAACTTCAAAAATTCATATCTTCCTCTCTAGACCTCCAAATGAGGTGCTTCCAGTTGGCACAAGTCACTGTGATTTCCTAGTTTCTCTTATAAAATTTCATGGCAATTGGAAATCATTTGAATCTCAAATGATAGAAAACAATTTCGGACCAATTGAATAATGCAGCAGACCAGATTCCTAAAATTTGTTAATTTCAAAAAATCATCAAATATTTTGTAGACCTCCAAAAATTATGATCTTTAGCTTCTTAGAAAGCTCTTACTAAGACCTAATTCCATGTCAAATTTCAGACCAAGACTAATTCATTTGGCTAAAAAGTGACATAGGGTTTTATAATGGTCAAATTTGGCTCCATATGAGGTACCAAACTTGCCAAATGGTCTTCCCTTACTGTTGGCACCTTTTGGGAAAGTCTAAAAGCATATTTAAGACTTGTGTAAGCTACCCAAATGGTCCTAAATCTCATGCATCTCATTTTGGCCATTCAACCCTCAGTTATACATATATTTATCAAACTTTAAATTCTCGTTCTATAAACTTACATACTCAAAACATGGGCTAGTGGTCATATATCATAATCATACATCTAAACATCACATAATAGGGTATTTACACATGTCTCAACTTTCATAGTACATTTACAACCTCATATACATTATGAACCATCATTATGGTTCCAAAATGGACAAAACAAGGCATAAACTTGTCAATCTCTCTTCTTCATTGTTGTTGGCTCCCTTCACCATAGTTACTTGGGCCACCTAGCATGTTAACTCATTGGAGAGGAGGGGATGAGATTTAAAGAATCCCAATAGCTCATCTCCCATTCAATCATACATAATATGTGCAACCAAGCTTTATAAATGTATGTGTGGAGAAAATAAAAGTCAGACTTTTTAAAGGCAAACTTGGCATGTGAACCACTCATACAAATCATTCAAGAGCTCACCAAGTGTTTGGATTGGCTTCACACTTCTCCTCATGGATTTAGACTTGCCTTACCCATTCTTGAGTACTTTGGACTCAACCATACTCTTGGGAGCCCACTTTGCTTTTGGGAGACTCTTCACTTTGTCTCAACTAAGCTCAAGAGTTCTTGGCTCATCTTCACCAAAGGGAAGCGTTCTTGGCCTCCCCACACTCAAGCAAACTCATACAAATATCATAGATTCATTTAAAACATAACATGACATCAAGGATCATGATATGTAAAGGCATGCTAGCATACTTTTCTTAGCTTGAAAATACACATATGCACATTCTAAAACAAGCTAAACACACATCCATGCATGAGAGAAGGTGGAGAGAGCTACCTTGCACAATTTCACACACTTTTTCCTTAGCTTTCAAGCCTCTTCTTTCGGCCACACACCCACAATTTGGTGGAGAAAGTTTCTCTTGGCCTAGATACAATTTATGGGAGCCAATTAGGTCTATGAAACATATTCTAAGGCTACATCACTTGATAAAACACTAGATTGCTCTATAGGCTCCATTATGGTCCATAATCACACCTAATGAAGAAACACCAATCAAATGACTTCTAGGCCTCATTCTTTCTTTTCAAATATGATTCTTGACTCCTTTTAAACCTCTTGGAATCATCACATCATTAAAACAAAGGGCCTAGCATCATGTTGCTTCTTTAAGTCCTAATATGGAACCTATGGCACCAATTCACTTTTTTTGAGTTCTAAATTTTTTCCAAGGTCTCTACTCATCTTCACTCATCACATATGACTCAAGAATAGCCTTAAAAAAATTTAAAACTCTCCCTAGCTATAGGAACTTGCCTAGGTCGAGACTATGGGGGCAAGAAGACACTCGGATGACACGATATACCTAGGACTGAGGTTCTTTACCTTCATAGACCGACCTACCCTAGTCATTGAAGACACTCGGATGAACACATAGTGTCCAATCTCAAACTCTAATGGCTTCCTTCTCTTATTAGCATAGCTTTTCTGTTTACTTTGAGCCGTAAAGAACTTTTCTCTAATCAATTCTTTTTGCCAGGTGGTCTGGTCTATAATTTCAGGTCCTATTAGACTTTTCTCACCTAGCTCAACCCAACATAGAGGGGATCTACACTTTCTCCCATACAACGACTCATAAAGGGCCATCTACGTACTGGAATGGTAATTGTTATTATACACAAATTTTGCTAATGGTAAATATGCATCCTAGTTACCCTTCTTTTCTAATACACATGCCCTTAACATGTCTTCTAGGGTCTGGATGGTCCTTTCAGTTTTACCTTCTGTCTGGGGATGATATGTAGTATTGAATAGCAACTTGGTCCCTAAGGCATGCTATAATGACCTCTAAAATTTTGATGTGAACCTAGAGTCTCTATTTGATACTATGCTACTAGGTAATTTGTAACATCCCATTCTCTGAAAATGAGAGAAAACGCAAGAAACGTAACATACGATTTCTCTGTAAACGAAACAAATTCACCGGATACAGAAGTAAGTCCCTTGAAATGATGTAGTTAAGGTCCCAAAAAATTTGGAAAGCATTCTAAACTCCTAAAAATGAGAATCCCAGGCTCAGACAAAAAGAAAAACGGAGCTGGAATGAAAAAATAATTTCATACGGAAAACTTACAAAACGTAATGGCAATAATTTTGTAATTTTGAGCAAATTTTGGAATTTACACAAGAGGGCTTTTTAAATGAAAGTATTGAGTTCTTTGGGGTTCTCAGAGGCCCTGAAAACCATGGAAAGCCTTGAGACAGCTAAAGCCCCTCCGGTGGACGTTTTCCAATGTCAGTACACCCGAACTTTGACAAATTCATTTGGGAAGATTTTAGCTCTGATTTGAGTGATTTTAAAGGCATTTTACTAAAATGGGAACCTAAATTTCATAATAGAAAGATGGTTCTAAAAAAGGAGTTAAAACGAATTAGAAACAAAAATGCCAAAAATGAAGGGCAAAATGGGAATTTTTGAAAAATGCTTCCTCCTCCCCTTATATATAAGTGGAGCCCCACTCTCTCCTTCATCCAGACTCATAATTTTCTGCCCAATTTTAGAGAAGAAGGCTAGGGTTTAGGCGACCAAAGGGAGAGAAGAAGGAGGAGAAATCCAAGCTTTAAGGTATGGTTTCTTGGTAGTTTTTCATGCTTTCTTCGATCCACACCTCCTCTCCTTTATTCTCCTTTGTTTCCTTTGATTAAAATGAATTTTACAAATATGTTTTAAGGGAGAAACTTAGAAAAAAATTCGGATTTGAAGAGAGGAGCTTGAAGAAAGCAAGATTCAAGTGAGAAAAAGTAAAAAAATAAGATAAATCTTGCATCCCATGGTAGCTACTCCTCCCCCCTTCTTTTGCATATTTCACCCCATGTATGTAGATGCTAGAGGGCTGCAATTTTGAGGAAAACCAAGGGTGAATTCTATGAATTTAAGGGAGGAGAGTAAGAATATGCAAAGAAATTCAAGAAAAGACCATGGATTTTCAAGGTAGCATACCTAGGGTTTCATGGGTTCCCTTAAAAATATGATTTGATATGATTATTCTTAGGCCTAAATTAATTTTTAAATGAGTTTCTAAGATCCCTAAGAGTCTCCTCATATGCCATCTTCCATGTAGAAAACAAAGCAAACTCCATGGAGGCCAAAAGGAGACATAGGCTCAGCCTAAAGGGGATGAGACACCTGGGGAGAGTTTTAAAATTTTCTAAGTCCATTCTTGAGTCATATATGATAAATGAAAATGAAGGGAGGCCTTGGAAAAAATTTAGAACCCATAACAAGTGAGTTGGTGCTTTATGTTCTATATTATGACTTAAAGAAGCAACATATAGTTAGGCTCTTGGTTTTAATTGTGTGATGACTCCAGGAGGATTAAAAGGAGTCAAGAATCATATTTGAAAGGAAAGAATGGAGCTTAGAATTTATTTGAGGGGTGTTGCTTCATTAGGTGTAATTATAGAATCATAATGAGGTTATAAGCCAAGCTAGTATCTAAGCAAATTTTATGGCTTTAGAATTGAGTCCATGAACCTAATTGGCTTCCATAAATTGTGTTTAGGCCAAGAGAAACCACTCCTACACTTTTGTGTGTGTGTTTGAAATTTAATTGAGTTATAAACCCCATCTAGGCCGAAATTAAACTAGGTAGGCCAAGGTTAGGGACTAATAGAGGCCCAATAATTTTAGGTGCAAACCCAACCTTTTATTATGAGACTTGGCCCAAGAGAAAGCACTTAGTGATGGCCCAATAACCCTTGTGCAGACCCAAATCAATTGAGTATTTCAAACTTGGTCTGACCCAATTAAATTTCTGCAACCCAACACATTAAAGCTGGCCTAACAAGGTTTAAATCAGAACCCACTAGCAATTAGACCTTTGAGTCAGCCCATGACCCGCATTAAACCCAACTTAAACCTAACTAAAACCCTAAACACTTCAGTCCTTCCACATTTTGCTGAAACATAAACACATAATTCATTTTCGGAGGTTTGGAGAGAGGCTAGGGTTTGGGGCAAGAAATCCATCATTTCTCACTTCTAAGCTCAAAATCAGCCAAGGTACTTGTTACATAACTTAATCCCCTTCTCTTTCTCTTCAATTTGACCCCATTAGTTTCTTATTTAAAGCATTTTCACTATACCCAAAATCTGAAATATGGTTGTTTGGTATTTTCCTAGAGGATTTTCGGAGGTAGAGGCTAGGAGGGACATTGGGTAAGTGTAAACTCTCTATTCTATTGTACTTTTCTACTGGTTTAAGACCCCCATGGTTGATTTATAGTATGGGTATAAAGTCTGTATGAATTTGCTTAAGAATTAGGGTGATATATTGAGGTTTCTAGTACAGGCCATATTCAATATGAATTTGGGGATTTGTAGTGGCTGGGTAAGCATCTTTCGGGTAGCCATTAGTATTTTAATTCCCTGGGTACTTGTTGCCACTATACATTATGATTTAAAGTAGTAATCTTTTGATGTTATGGTTATAGGGAGATTTTGGCACTGCTAGTGGCTTTTCAATTTCCACAGAGTGAGGTAACCAAGGTTTATGCTAATTCCATGCATATGTCTATTTTAATTTGGTATTTTCTATATGATTATGATTTTGATTCTAAATGAATTGGTTAGCTATCTGTTATATGTGATTAGACCTTGTAAGTCCATGGTGGAGCTGTGGGGTGGCTGCCACCCGTACATGTACTTCAATCGGGCACCGGGTTATGATCAAACCCCAGATACGCTGAGCCCTAGTTGTGCTTGTTGGGGAGTAGGTGCCTTGGACGGGTCTCCCCCAGTGTTATTGGCCTATAACATGTGAAATTGTGATTGCTAGTATGGGATAGTAATCATAGATAGCTTAATTGTTTCATTTACTGATATGGCTGGTATGTTTTCTGATGCTTATGTGAAATTTTGCATATATGTTGATTAAACTGGAATATATGAATGGAATATGCCTTGGTTACTGAGATTTACATCTCACCCCATTTCATGGGATTATACTTTCAGGTGAAGGCCCTTCGGGTAAGGATAAGGGGAAGCAAGTGGATGAAAATCCATAAGCTCTAGCCATGTGTGGAGGAAGCTACACTTGGGCTAATCTAAGTAGAGTAGATGCAATTTTGTTAATTTTTTATATATCATTATTATGTAATCATGTTGCCAAGTGTAGGCTCATATATTTTGATTACTTAGGATGTATCTATTGAGGAGTTAGCCTCATCTTAGCTTGGTATTAGATGTATGAACCTATAACCCCTGATGTATGAATTTTACTGAATTTATAGTATGGTATATTATTGGAAGTATAATTATATGATGCATTAGATGTTGATATATACCATTGATGTATGAAATCTTTAACAGAATGTATGTCAAATGTTAATTGTCAATAGTTCATGAATTCTTATTGTTATTACTCTATGGACTTGCTGATATAGGGTAGTTGGAGGAGTAGAAATTAACATTTAAGTTTTGAATTGGTAATGGTAGAATAGCTAGGTAAATAAGATAGATAAATACCATTAGAGTCATATGAAATGAGGGGGAGGGGTCCTAGGGTGTTCTCAAGAAGAGAATTAGAGTGCATGGAATGAAATTTGGGAGATGTAGTTACAGGAGGGAGTCACATCGTGGCTAGGATGGCCTCGCCATGGCCTGGAGAGTAACAGTGGTGAGGAACGCTATGGCTGAGCGCGAAAAAAATCACCCAATAAGGTGGTAGAAAGAAACCCCGTCGCGGCGCAACAGGTCTTATCGCGATACAAGTCGAGGAAACTAGGTAAGGAGTGTATAGTAGCAAGCCTCGCCGCTGCGCAAGTGTATCCTGCCAAGGCGAGAATCATTAGACTTTGAATAGTAGCTTTAGGAGGCATTTCTGCCATGACACTAAGTAAGTTTGCCGCGGCGATGGTCCAACTCGTCACGGCGCATGAGTTGCCCAATAAGATTCCCGAGAGTAACTTAGCCACAGCGCGAAAAGTTAGGGCCGTGGCACAATGTGAAAAACTTAGTTTTTGAGCTTTAGTACCTAACTTAGCTGTGGCGGGAGAGTTTCAAGTTGCGGTGAAGGTTCCCAAACTCTTACCTTTAGCCTAGAAACCCCAGTTTCTTCAATGGTAATACTAGGAAATGATATAGGAACACTTGTGGGAGCTTCTTGTGTGTTGAAATTGATGGATGGATGAATCATAAACCCTTCATGATAGTGCAATTTCTTTTTATGCATTCTCACAATTGTGATTGTATAGTTAATGAACCTAATATTATCAAGGTCTAAATTTTCCTATAATTTTCACAATGTATTTAATTTTAATGACTCTAAACCTTGATCATTAAGCATTAATCGTGTATTTAACCATAATTACCATAATTAGAAGATAGGGTCATCACACAAAGAAAGTGAGAAAAAGTCCCGGCCTACAGAGATAAAGTTAGTAGTACACAGAGAAGATAGGATCATTAAAAGAGAAAACTCTTTAAGGGAGCTATAATCCCAGTAAGCAATTGAGATATGAGGCCTATGATAGAAAGAAATGTGAATTTTAATCATGGGGTGAGCTAGTAAGAAAGAACGCAAAGATGGATAGTGGACGGTACATGTAAATAAGTAAACAAACAGACAGAAATCTTTGATGCCTATAATGATCAGAAAAAGATGATGAGATACTATGAGAAGCCATAGGGAGAGAATACGGGAGACATGATACAAAATGAGTTACCTCCCAATTAATATAAATGAGTCTATTGAAAAGAATATTAACCCTACAGACGAGTTGAAACTAATCAAATATGATTAGTAAGCTCTCCCAGGATAGGCCTCCAAAATTAGAAATTTCTTTTCCTTATAAGATGAACTAGCTAATGCTTTATAATAATAGAGCCCTCATTAAGGGCTAGTAATGAAAAATTCCTTGACTAAGAGAAAGTTCAAACGAGTGAAATCGCTGAGGGAAAACGCATAAAGCCAGGAAGAAGAAGAAAAAAAGAGCAGTTAGCCAGAAAAGAAAAGAGTAAGAAGAAAAGCATACCTCAAATTTCAAGGACGAAATTTATTTAAAAGGGGAGAAATGCAACATCCAATTCTCTAAAAATGAGAGAAAACCCAAGAAACGTAACGTACGGTTTGTTTGTAAATTAAAGAAATTCACCATATACAAAAGCAAGTCCCCTCAAATGATGTAGTTAAGGTCTCAAAAAATTTGGGAAGCATTCTAGACTCCTAAAAATGAGAATCCTAAGCTCAGACGGAAAGAAAAATGGAGCTAGAATGAAGAAATAATTTCTTACGAAAACTTACAAAACGTAATGGCATTTTCATAATTTTGAGCAAATTTTGGGATTTACATAGGAGGGCTTTTTAAATGAAAGTTTTAAGTTCTTCTGGGTTTTCAGAAGCCCTGAAAACCATGAAAAGCCTCGAGACAACTAAAGCCCCTCCAGTGGACATTTTTCAACTTCGGTGCACCCAGAGTTTGATAGATTCATTTGGGAAGGTTTTAGCTCCGATTTGAGTGATTTCAAAGGCATTTTACTAAATTGGGAACCTAAATTTCATAATGGAAAAGACGGTTCTAAAAAAGGAGCTAAAACGAATTAGAAACAAAAATACTAAAAACAAAGGGCAAAATGAGAATTTTTGAAAAATGCTTTTTCCTCCCCTTTATATATAAGTGGCGCCCCACTCTCTCCTTCATCTAGACTCAGAATGTTCTGCCCAATTTCAGAGAAGAATGCTAGGGTTTAGGCAACCAAAGGGAGAGAAGAAGGAGGAGAAATCCAAGCTTTAAGGTATAGTTTCTTAGTAGTTTTTCATGCCTTCTTCCATCCACACCTCCTCTCCTTCATTCTCCTTTGTTTCCTTTGATTAAAATGAAGTTTATAAATATGTTTTAATGGAGAAACTTAGGGGAAAATTCGGATTTGAAGAGAGGAGCTTGAAGAAAGCAAGATTCAAGATTCAAGTGAGAAAAAGTAAAAAAAACAAGGTAAATCTTGCATCCCATGGTAGCTACTCCTCCCCCCTTCTTCTGCATATTTCACCCCATGTATGTAGATGCTAGAGGGCTGCAATTTTGAGGAGAACCAAGGGTGAATTCTATGAATTTAAGGGAGGAGAGTAAGAATATGCAAAGAAATTCAAGAAAAGACCATGGATTTTCAAGGTAGCATACCTAGGGTTTCATGTGTTCCCTTGAAAATCTGATTTGATATGATTATTCCTATGCCTAAATGAATATTTAAATGAGTTCTTAAGATCCCTAGGAGTCTCCCCATATGCATCTTCCATGTAGAAAACAAAGCAAACTCCATGGAGGCCAAAAGGAGACATAGGCTCGGCCTAAAGGGGATGAGAGACCTGGGGAGAGTTTTAAAATTTTCTAAGTCCATTCTTGAGTCATATATGATGAATGAAAATGAAGGGAGGCCTTGGAAAAAATTTAGAACCCATAAAAAGTGAGTTGATGCTTTATGTTCCATATTATGACTTAAAGAAGTAACATATAGTTAGGCTCTTGGTTTTAATTGTGTGATGACTCCAAGAGGCTTAAAAGGAGTCAAGAATCATATTTGAAAGGAAAGAATGGAGCCAAGAATTTATTTGAGGGGTGTTGCTTTATTAGGTACAATTATGGAATCATAATAAGGTTAGAAGTCAAGTTAGTGTCTAAGCAAATTTTATGGCCTTAGAATTAAGTCCATGAACCTAATTGACTTCCATAAATTGTGTTTAGGCCAAGTGAAACCACCTTCACACTTTTGTGTGTGTGTGACCAAAAGAGGAGGCTTGGATTCAAAAGAAAAAGTGTGTGATTGTGTACAAGGTAGCTCTTTCCACCTTCTCTCATGCATAGATGTGTGTTTAGCTTGTCTTAGAATGTGTGTATGTGTATTTTCAAGCCATGAAAAGTATGCTAGCATGATTTCATATGCCATAATTTCATGATGACATATTACGTTTCTAAATGATGTTTGTTTAGGTTTGCTTGAGTGTAAAGAGGCCAAAAACTCTTAGCCATGGTGAGGATGAGCCAAGAACCTTTAAAATTGGTTGAGACAAAGCAAGGAGTCTCACAAAAGTAAGATAGACTCCCAATAGTATGGTTGAGTTCAAGAATCTCTTAAAGAATGGGTGAGGTAAGTCCAAAATCCATGAGGAAAAGGGTGAGGCCAATCTGTCCACTTGGCAAGCCTTTGAATGCCTTGTATGATTTACGTACATGCCAAGCTTGCTCCTTGAATGTTCATGTCACCTATTATACCCATGCATGCAGTTTTAAGACTTGCTTTGCATATGTTATGTATGATTGAAAGAGAGATGAGCTATTAGGATTCTTTAAATCTCATTCCCTCCTCTCCAATATTCTAACATGCTAGGTGGACCAAGAAAGTAAGGTAATGGAAGCCAACCACCTTAAGGATGAGAGGATGATAACTAAGTGCTTGAATTTTGTTACTTTGAAACCATACAATTGGTAAATGATGTAATCCATAGATGTATATGCATTATGATGTCATGAACATATGTAATTATGATAATATGTCATGTATGAATGAGAGAATATGTTATGTGACCATTAGAATGTGATTTGAACAGGTTTTGGCAAATGAGTATTCTTGGATGACATTATGGAAATGTGTATAAGTATGGATGAGATGGCTAAAATAAGATGCATGAGGGTTGGGACCATTTGGGCAGCTCATACAAATCCTAATTATGCTTTTAAACTTGCCCAAGAGGTACCAAACCCTAAGAAAGCCATTTGGACATTTTGATATCCCAAATGGAACCAAAATTAACCATAATGGAACCCTATATCATTTTTTATCCAAATGACCTCTTCTTGATATGAGATTTGGCAGACAATTAGAGTTTGTTAAGAGATTTTTGGGAAGCTGAAGAATAGAATTTTTGGATATCCAAAGAATATTTGATGAATTTTCAAATTTGGCAAATTTTCTGGTTTTGGTCATGTCATTGTTTACTCAAGTCCAAAAATGAAGTCTATCACATAGGGCTCAAATGAAATCCAATTGCCATGAAATTTTATACAGAGAAACTAGACATTCCCAGTGACTTGTTCCAACTAGAAAGACCTCATTTGGATATCTAGAATGGGAGATATGAATTTTGAAAGAATCTGTCTAGTATTAGGAAGCTCATCCAACCTCAGTTATTGTTTGATTGGATTTCAAGGTCTGGGCATGCCTGAACCGGTCTGGAGTTATTTTTTCCCTCTAGCTAACATCCACATCTTACCATATTGGTATCGTTTTCATGGATGGGATATTTTTGGAATTAATTGGATATTTTTAAAATTTGCTACAAAATTCTGTGATAACACTAGTGGACAGCCTAATCTCTGAAAAATTTTGCATGTCAAACGTCCTCTGTGTTAGATGTTATGATCTGTACATATTTTTAGCATAAATTAAACATGTGTAGCTTTCTAGAATAGCTAAGAATGTATGATTTTGATATTTCTAGAATTAGTTATGATTTTTCAAATTTGTGACAAAAAAAGGATAAATCTGGCCGAAATTGAATATGTATGTTTTGAGCTTCCTGTTGAGTTCCTTGAGATGTAGGTCAATTTTGATGATGCAAATAAGTTGTATCCATGGAATTAAATATGAGAAAGTGATGAATGAGCTCACATGATTCACATGACACTAAATGAAATTTTTTTATACGATGCAACGCAAAGAAATGTATTATTTTTAATGGATTTTTCTTACTTCCTTTATGGAATGTATCATATGAGCATGTAAATGTGATAGATATGAGCTAGAATTATGGTGTTACATAATCCACGAAGTCATACCATCTCCCTTATATACAATTGGGCTAACTTATCCAGTGTATGAGTAGCCTCGATAGCTAAAAAGTATACATTGTCAGTCTATCCATAACTAGCCAGATAGCATTATGTCCAGAGGATGTCCTAGATAACCTGATAATAAAGCCTATAGCTATACTATCCTACTTCCACTTAGGGTTGGGGGTTGTAACAACCCAGCGGGTTTTTAATGTTCTATCTTTACCTTCTAACACACTAGGTATCTAGCCATATAATTGGTTATGTCATTTTTCATTCCTGCCCACCAAAAAATTCTTTTCAAATCCTGATACATCTTGGTGGCACCTAGATGGATAGTGTATCGACTCTTATGTGCTTCTTCTAAAATTCTTTCTCTTAACAAATTTTGATTAGGCACACAGATTCTACCCTGGTATACTATCATACCTTTCTCAGACATCTTGAAATCTGAGGTCCTGCTCTAGGAACTATCTTTCTTGACCTGACTCAAGAACTCATCCTCTTTCTAGGTATCTATGATTTGGGTTCTTAATTCATTTTCAATTCAGGTTTTACTCAGATATAATCTACCTGATAACACCTGATAAGAGGGGTTTAGATTTTTAATTCTCTATGAGTTCCTATTCCCTAATCATCATATGGGCTGCATGGATGGACTTCCTACTCAGGGCATCAGCCACCACATTGGCTTTGCTTGGATGATGCTTCAAAGTATAATCATAATCTTTTAGGAATTCCATCAATCTCCTTTGTCTCATGCTCAGTTCCTTCTGATCAAATAGGTACTTCAAACTCTTATAGTCACTATAAATTTCTAGGGTAGCCCCATACAAATAATGCCTCCAGATTTTAAGAGCAAACACTACCGCAGTTAACTCCAGGTCATGTGTGGGATAATTCTCCTCATGAAGCCTCAACTACCTAGAGGCATATGCCACTACTCTACCCTGCTACATTAACACACATCATCTTAACCCTTTTTTTGAAGTATCACTATAAACCACAAATGGTTCACTAGGGTCAGGGATAATCATTATAGGGGCAGTAGTCAACTGGAGTTTCAACTCCTGGAAACTCCTTTCACATCTATCATCCCACATTAAAAGTTTTTCTTTCCTAGTCAGCCTTGTCAGTGGTAAAGGTATATGAGGAAAGCCCTAAATAAACTATCTATAGTACCTTGCCAAACCTAGGAAACTCCTAACCTCAGTGATGGTTCTAGGTCTATCCCACTATAACATAGTTTCTACTTTATGAAGATCAACCACAACCTTTTCCTGTGATATCACATGACTTAAAAATCTCATCTCGGTTAGCCAAAACTCACAATTACTAAGTTTGGCATAAAACTTTTTATCTTTTAAGGTCTTTAGGGTTAGTCTTAGATGCCTTTCGTGCTCCTCAAAAGATCTAGAGTACACTAGGATATCATTAATGAAGACCACCACAAACTTATCTAGATATAGTCTAAATACCTTGTTTATATAATCTATAAACACAGCAAGTGCATTTGTTAGCTTAAATGACATCACTAGGGACTCATAGTGTCCATATCTCGTTTTGAAGGCCATCTTTAAGACATCTTCAGTTCTCACTCTTAACTAGTGGTACCCAGATCTAAGATCTATCTTGGAGAACACAGATGCCCTAGCTAACTGATCTAACAAATCATCAATTCGAAGGAGAGGATATTTATTCTTGATGGTAACTTTATTCAACTCCCTATAGTCTATGCACAATCTTAAGCTACCATCATTCTTTCTCACAAATAATACTGAAGCTCCCCAAGGTAAAACACCTCCTTTATATACTTTTTCAACTTAGTGAGCTTAGTGGAAGAGATCCTGTAAGGAGCCTTGGATACCGGTCCAACCCCAGGCACTATGTTTATAGGGAACTTGATCTCTCTCTTAGGGGGTAGACTACTAAAGTCAAAATCTTTAGGAAAAACCTATAAAAATTTTCTGGCAATTGGGATCTCCTCTACCCATTCTTCTACCTCAGCCTGAATAGAGAAAAAGACTAGAAACCCTTGACATCTATGTTCTAAGTGTCTCTCAGCCTGGGCAGTAGTCACAAAGGATAATTTAGCCCCTATCCTAGGTATGGTCCCACAAGTAGGTAGAGAAATGGATCTTTGTTCACAATCAAGCATGGCATTATTCATAACCATCCAATTCATGCCAACAATCAAATCAATGTCATGGAAGGGCATACAAATCAAATAAATGGTAGTATGAAAATGATTAAACTAAACAGTGACATTCAAGGAAGTATGGAAACTAACAACGTGGCCTCCAATGGGTGTAGTGATAGATAAATCAAATGGGAAAGTACTAATGGCTAAACCTAATCGCCTCACACAATCATAGGACATAAACGAGTGATGTAATGTTTGATTTTTGTTAAAACGATAGAAATAGATACGTTTCCAAAGTAAGTCCTCTGAAATAAATTGGTTAAGGTCTAAAAAAATTAGAATGATAATCTAGACATTAAGTAATGAATTTAGGAGGTCAGTGATACCCTGAAATAGAGGCCAAAATAACCAGACGGAAAGTAACAAAATAGCTACGTAACGTAATGACATTTTTGTAATTTTGGAAAAATTTTAGAATTCTCATAGGAGGTATTTTTAAATGAAAATTTTGAATTTTGTAGGGTTCTTAAAGGCCATAAAAACTATGGGAAGCCCTATGACAGTTAAAACCCCTCAAATGTACATTTTTTAATATCGGTTGACCTAAATTTTGACCCTTTCATTCAGCAAGGTTTTAGCTTTAATTTGAGTGATTCTAAAGGCATTTTATAAGATTGAGGACCTAGAATTTATGATGGAAAAGATGGTTCTAAAAAAGGAGCTAAAACGAACTAAAAATGAAAATGCCAAGATTAAGGGACATAAATGGATTTTTTTAAAGCAAATTGTTGAAGCATCTATAAGTTTCACACCACTTCTTCTCCCTTCCCCACTTACTTTTTTCTGTCAAAAAATAGAGAGAGAGACCAAAAAATTCAGGTGCACAAGAGAGGAGAGAAAGGGAGGAGAAAAGGCCAAGATAAAGGTATGAAATCAATGGAATTTCTTAGTCTTTCCTTTAGAAAAGTTGTTCTTTTCCTTCTCCTCTTTCTTTCTATGGTTTTGTTGAAATTTTTAGGTCTATTTTGAGGGAAGAATAGAGGGGAGATTTTTGGAATTCAAAGGGAGAATCTAAGCAAAGGAAGAAGCATCCAAGAAAGGCTAGAAATCCAAGGTAATTTGCTACTTTCTAAGCTTGAATCTCCTTGATCTTCTTCCCCTTCATTTCGCCTCATGTATGGACAGCCAAGGAGAAATGAAATTTGAACCAAACCAAGGATGAATCTTAGGAAAATGAGGGAGAAGAATAAGAATATGGAAAAGAAACAATAAAATAATCATTAGATTTCAAGATAGAAAAGTTAGGGTTTCAAGTGCTCCTTTAAAATTCTGTTTTGATACAAGAATTCCTAGGCCAAAATAAGTGTTTGAATGAGTTCTAGAGATCCATAAGAATCTTCCCACATCCATCTTCCATCAAGAAAACAAAGCAAACTCATTTTGTGCTCATATAGGGTATGGTTTTGGCCTAGGCTAGAAAGAGTACCAAGGGATAGTTTTAATTTGTTTCAAGCTTGATTTTGAGTCATATATGATGGAAGAGGATAAGAGGAATCCTTGGAAAAATTTTAAAAGCCATGGATAGTGAGATGTAACTTTAGGTTCCATATTATGCCTTAAAGAAGCAACACCTAACTAAGCTCATTGAATTAATTGTTTAATAACTCCAAGAGGCTTAAAAGGAGTCAAGAATCATAAATGGATAGAAAGAGTGGAGCCAAGATTATGTTTCCCTAAGATTGCTTCATTTAGTGCATTATGAAACCATAAATGAGACATAAGGACAACCCAACTTTTGACATGAATATATAGCCTTAAAAATTATTCTAAGAGTGTAATTGGCTTCCATATTATATGTTTAGGCCAAAGGAAACAAGTCCCACCTTCTTGTGAGTATGTGGCTATGGGAAAGGAACTAAGTTTATGGAAGAAAGTGTGCAAGTATAACAAAGGTAGCTCTTTCTTCTTTCTCTCATGCATAAGTGGATGTTTATCTTGTCTTTGAATGTGTGTATGTATGTTTTGAGCTATGAAAAATGTCTTAACATGTATCTATATGCCATGGTACCATGATGTTTCATTATGTCTTTAAATGATGATTTGTGCATTTGCTTTGGTTTGCTTGGGTGTGGTGAACCCAAGAACCCACTAGCCATGGTGAGGATAAGCCAAGAACCCTCAAGAATGGTTGGGACAAAGCCAAGAGTCTCCCAGTGTAAGGCCTAGTTCAAATCCTTTAAGAAAAAGAGTGAGGCAAGTCCAAAATCCTTGAAGAGAATGGGTGAGGCTAAATCACTTACTTGGCAAGCCTATATATGTTTTGTATGACTTCTTGAATGCTAGAAATGTTTCATGAATGACTACATGCTCCATGATGTTCATGCATGCAATTTTAGACATGGATTTGCATTCTTTATGTATGGTTGAAAGGGAGAAAAGCTATTAAGATTCCTAGAATCTCATCCCTTCCTCCTCACATGTTTAACATGTCTAGGTAGACCAAGTGAGCTAAGGAATGGAAGCCACCAAGCCTAAAAGAAGAAGATTAACAACAAAGTATGGAATTTTGCCATTTTGTAGCCATATGAGTGGCATATGATGTAATCCAATATTGCATATGATGTATGAGCTTATGACCATATGTAATTATATGAATGAATGATGTATGAATGAGATTTGATGCCATATGTATGTTATAGTATAAATTGGATATTGAATGGCAAGAACTAGCTTGTATAGTCTTGGTTATATCTTAGGGTGAAAGTGTGAGTTTATGAAATCTAGGTTTATGCACCTTTGAGACATGTTTAGTAGACTATTTTGGTGCTTTGCCACATGCTCAAGTGGCCATGGTTGTCTTAGAAGCAATTTTGGACCTTTTGAGCCCTTAGAAGACACTAAAATGGCACATTTGCAACCCAATGTCAAGATCTGACCAAATGAACGAATTTACTCATGAAATTTGGCATGCATATAGAACTAATCTAGATCTTTTTGGGAAGCTAAAGACCAGATCATTTGGACCTTTTTGGAATTAATTATGATTTTTCAAAGTTGCCATTTTTATGTTGTTCTGGTATAAACACTGTTCATATAGTCTATTTCTTGTACTATGTCATTCAAGGGCCAAATGGTGTCCAATGCTTATGAAATTTTATAAAAAAATACTAGATATGATAAGATTCCTATGGTCACTAAGATCACTCCAATTGGATATCTGAGTAGGGAGATATGAATTTTTAAAGTTTAAGGATAGTACCAATAGTGACAGGCAACCTTGGTTACTATTCCATTGATTTCTTGTAGTTAGACGTCCTTGTTGTGGTTTGGAATTATTGTTACCATAAAGTAGACATCTGTATCTTTCTAGAATAGTATAGTGTGTTTAAGTTTGATTTTTCTAGAATTAGTTATGATTTTTCAAAATACATGACAGAAAACTAAAATACCAATCCGAGGCTGCACAAATATTTTCATGTATATACTCCATTAACTCGAGTTCTTGGCCACTTCATAAGATGATTTTGAGTTGTATTTACATATTTAAATATGAGAATGAGATGGATGACTTCATATGGTCTATGAGACATGAAACGAAAAATTCGTATACGACATAACTCAAAATAATCTATTATTTTTTTTACTTTTCTTAAGTAAGTATATGGAACCAAGGAAATGAAAGTAAAATTGGCATGTGATGAGTTCTATAATTATGGTGTTACACTTTATTTGTATCAGAGCAAAGGTTCAAGGACTTTGATGTGGATTGTGGCTTGTGAATATGAGTTGCCTTCATGTATATGAGTTTATTTGGATGAATGGAATGTAATGGTAGTGAGTGTGTTCCTTTTTTATGCTAAAGTTTGTTAATAATGTTTTAGAGAAATGGTGAACACAAGGAGAGGTAGATCTTTTAGAGAGGCTCATGCAAAGGATAGAGCCGAGCCTAGTGAGCAACTAGCTAAAGCCCTGCAGGCTATAATGGCTTGCCTGGATCAATAGCGGGTCGTGATTATGCAGTTATAGGAATGGCTTGCTAAGAGAGATAGTCAGGGCCCTACACCTCCTCCTCCCCAACCACCACAACACTTAGATCATCGCAAGTATTCAGGGGTTACACATTCTGATCTATAGCCACACATATAGATATAGTAGGCTGCTCAAACTCCACTAGCTCAGACACCTCTAGCCCCAGAGCAGCCTTCCACTAGATAGATCATTACACAATTCAGAAAGTTCGGGCCTCCCACCTTTGATGGTAAGATGAATATGGAGAATGCTAAGGCCTAGATTATGCAGCTTGAAAAGATATTCTAGGTGATGAAGTGTACCTTTGAGCAGAAAGCCACTATGGCTATTTTCTAGTTAGAGAAAGAAGCTAATTATTGGTGGAGGGGCACTGAGCCTACCCTAAGATCGAGGAACCTTCTGATTACTTAGGAGGTGTTCCTCTAGGCCTTTTATGAGAGATATCTCCCCAGGTCCATCAGAGATCAGAAGGAGTCAGAGTTTGTACTCTTGAGGTAAGCTGATGGAATGTCTATGGACCAGTACGTGGCCAAGTTTGTAGAGCTCTCCAGATATTCCTCATATTTACAGAGATATAATGATGAGTGCTAAAGAGCAAATAAGTTAGAAAAAGGTTTGCTCCCAGAGATTAGAGACAGGGTAGCTCCACAGAGAATTAAGAACTTTAATACCCTAGTTAAGATTTGCAAAGTGACAGAAGCAAACCTAAAGATGATACAGCCTGCTTCTAGTGCCAGACCTCCTCTCCCTGAGCCTAAGAGACTTAGATAGGAGACATAAGCCACAACTACTAGCAGGAGAGGTAGTAGAAGCCAGTGGAATAGAAAAGGCAAAAGGAGAAGGACTCAATCTAGCAAAGACAGTTTTGCACCCACAGCATGTCTCCAGTGTGGCAAAAATCATGGGAATAGACCTTGTTACCTGGGGCAAAATGTATGTTACAAATGTGGTAGGCTAGGACATATGGCCAGGGATTGCACATAGGCTCCCTAGTAGTTTTCTTAGTAGAGGGAGATGGCTCCTGCACCCTAACCTTATACCCAAGGTAGAGTCTTTGCCCTGACACAGTAGGAGGCTAGTCAGTCCTCGAGTCTAATTCAAGGTACTATTATGATAAATGATTTTTCTGTGATTGCTTTATTTGATTCAGGTGCTAGCCACTCTTTCATATCATATGACTATATTAGGAGGTTAGATCTGAGTTTGCATATGCTATCCTATGATTTGCATGTATCTACCCCTATAGGAAAAAGAGCCATTGCCTTTCATGCCTACTTGAATTGTATGGTCCAGTTTAATCATTGTTATACTACCATTGATTTGATATGTATGCCCTTTGTTGACATTGATATGATCATTGGTATGAACTAGATGTCTATAAATAATGCCATACTTGATTGTTCCCATAAATGTATTACTTTGCCTGAATGTGAGACTGTACCTAGTATGAGGACTGAGTTATTTATTATAACTACCTCCCAGGCTAAGAGGTCTCTAGGACATGGTTGTCAAGGATACCTAGTTTTCTTTTCAATCCAGATAGAGGTAGAAGAGGGTATAGAAGAAATTCTAATAGTGAGAGAGTTCTCATAGGTATTCCCTAAAGAGATTAGTAGACTACCCATATAGAGAGTGGTTAAGTTACCTATAGACATGTACCTAGGGCAAGTTCAGTGTCTAAGGCCCCATATAGGATAGCTCCCACCAAGCTAGCTGAGCTTAAGAAATAGATAGAAGAGCTTTTAGAGAAGGGTTTCATTAGACTTAGTATCTTATCGTGGGGTGCTATAGTCTTATTCATAAAGAAGAAAGACGAGAGTCTTAGACTGTGTATAGATTACCGAGAACTTAATAAAATAACCATCAAGAACAAGTACCCTCTTCCTCGCATAGATGACTTCTTAGATCAATTAGTAGAAGCATTAGTCTTTTCTAAGATAGACCTCAAGTCAGGATATCATCAACTCAGAATTAAAGTTGAGGATATTCCTAAGACAACATTTAGAACTAGATATGGCATTATGAGTTTTTAGTTATGCCTTTCGGGTTGACGAATGCACCTATAGTGTTCATGGATTATATGAACAGGGTGTACTTCCTGACCTCAGAGTATGTTTTAGTCTATAGTGATGCCTCTAAGAAAGAGTTAGGATGTGTGCTTATGCATAAAGGCTGAGTAGTAGCTTATGCCTCTGGACAGTCAAAGCCTCATGAAGAAAATTACCCTACACAAGACTTAGAGTTAGCTATAGTGGTGTTTGCTTTAAAAATATAGAGACACTACTTATATGGGCCAGCCATAGAAATTTACAGCGACCGCAAGAGCCTTAAATATTTATTTGAATAGAAAAAGTTGAACATGAGAAAGAGAAGATGGTTAGAATTTTTGAAAGACTATGATTTCACTTTGAAATACTATCCCGATAAAGCTAATGTGGTAGCTAATACCCTAAGTAGAAAATTCATACATATGGCCTGTATGATGATTAAAGAGTAGGAATTGATTGAGAGATTTAGGGATATGAAGCTCTCATGTGAGGTGTGTTCGAGAAAGTTGTTAAAGAGTGAAACTGGAATAGAAAATGACCTGAGGGATCAAATAAGAGAGGCTCAACAAATATATCACCATATAAGAAAAATTAGATCCCGGATAGCCCAAGGTAGAACTCAAGAGTTCAATCTATCTAAGGATGACATAGTGAGGTATACGAGTAGGTTGTATGTACCTAGAAATACAGAAATTAAAGAGAGAATACTAGATGAGGCACACAAAAGTAAATACACCAGTCATCTAGGCAGTAATAAAATCTATCATGATTTGAAAAAGATGTTTTGGTGGCCTAGAATGAATGCAGATATAGCTAAATATGTCTTCTGATGTCGAGTATGTCAGGGAGTCAAGATAGAACACCAAAAGCTAGTTGGGTTATTTCACCCCCTAGACATCCCAAAGTGGAAATAAGATAGTATAGTTATGGATTTTGTCGTGGGTTTACCTAGGACATCATCGAGACATGATGCCAAATGGGTAATAATGGATAGATTAACCAAGTTAGTGCACTTTTTAGCTATGAAAGCCACTCTTACCCTAGATAAATTAGCCCAGCTATACATCCAGGAGATAGTGAGGTTACATGGTGTGCCTAGAATCATAGTGTCAGATAAAGATCCTAGGTTTACTTTGAACTTCTGGAGATCATTACAAGATGCTCTAGGTACTAAGCTTAGATTTAGTATAGTTTATTACCCCCAGACAGATGGTCAAACGGAGAAAACCATCCAAACTATAGAGGACATGTTAAGGAGTATGTATTAGAGATGAAAGGAAACTAGGATACATACTTGCCTCTAGAGGATTTTAACTATAATAATAGCTATCATGCAAGCATTCAGATAACACCATAGGAGGCATTGTATGGGAGGAAGTGTAGGTCTCCAATATGTTGGGTTGAGCTAGGAGAGAAGAGCTTAATAGGCCTAGGTTAGTGGACTAAACCTCCAGACAAATTGAGATCATAAGAAAGAAACTTCTAATGACCCAAAGTAGATATAAAAGTTATGCAAATAGATGGAGAAGGCCATTAGAGTTTAAGGTTGGAGACTATGTTTTCATGAGAGTGTCTTCAGTCACAAGGATAGGTCAGTCCATTAAAAGTAAAAAACTCGGTCCAAAATACATAGGTCTATTCCAAATTCTTGATAAAGTAGGACCTATAGCCTACAAACTTGCCCTTCCTTAAACTTGAGCTAAATTCATAATGTATTCCATGTCTTATAGCTTAAAAAGTACTAACCTGACCCCTTACATGTCATAGAGTATGAAAATGTGTAGTTATAGGATGATTTGTCATATATAGTATCACTATATCGAATCGTGGATATTAGACTCAAGCAGCTATGAAATAAGATGATACCATTAGTGAAAGTAGCTTGAAAGGGGTTATCTCTTAAAGAAGCTACTTAGGAGCTAAAAGAAGAAATGAGAAAGAAGTATCTAGAACTCTTCCCATGAGGTATGTTATCTGAATTTTGAGGACAAAATTTATTTAGGGGGGAGAATTGTAATGTCTGATTTTTGTTAAAACAACGAAAATAGATACGTTTTCAAAGTAAGTCCTCTAAAATGAATTAGTTAAGGTCTAGACAAATTAAAATGAAGGAGGCCAGAGGTACCCTGAAACAGAAGCCAAAATGTTCCTTTAAAATTCTATTTTGATACAAGAATTTCTAGGCTAAGATGAGTGTTTGAATAAGTTCTAAAGATCCCTAAGAAGCTTCCCACATGCATTTTCCATCAAGAAAACAAAATAAACTCACTTAGTGCTCATATAGGGTATGGTTTTGGCCTAGGATAGAAAGAGTACCAAGGGATAGTTTTCATTTGTTCCAAACTTGATTTTGAGTCATATATAATGGAAGAGGATAAGAGGAAGCCTTGGAAAAAGTTTAGAAGCCATGGATAGTGAGATGTAACTTTAGGTTCCATATTATGTCTTAAAGAAGCAAGACCCAACTAGGCTTCTTGAATTAATTGTGTGATGACTCCAAGAGGCTTAAAAGGAGTTAAGAATCATAAACAGATTGAAAGAGTGGAGTCAAGATTATGTTTTCCTATGGCTGCTTCATTAAGTGCATTATGAAACCATAAATGAGACATAAGCACAACCTAGCTCTATGTAGCCTTAGAATTTGTTCTAAGAGTATAATTGGCTTCAATATTATGTGTTTAGGCTAAAGGAAACATGTCCCACCTTCTTGTGAGTGTGTGGCCATGGGAGAGGAACTAAGTTTAAGGAAGAAAGTGTCCAAGTATGACAAAGGTAGTTCTTTCTTCTTTCTCTCTTGCATGGGTGGATCTTTATCTTGTCTTTGAATGTGTGTATGTATGTTTTGGGCTATAAAAATGTCTTAACATGTATCTATATGCTATGGTACTGTGATATTACATTATGTCTTCAAATAATGCTTTGTGTATTTACTTTGGTTTGCTTAAGTGTGGTGAAACCAAGAACCCACTAGCCATGGTGAGATGAGCTAAGAACCCTTAAGAATGGTTAAGACAAAGCCACGAGTCTCTTAAGTGTAAGGCATAGTTTAAAGCCTTTAAGAAAAAGGGTGAGGCAAGTCCAAAATCCTTGAAGAGAATGGTAAGGCTAAACCACTTACTTGGTAAGCTTATGTATGTTTTGTATGACTTCTTGAATGCTAGAAATATTTCATGAATGACTATATGCTTCATGATGTTCATGCATGCATTTTTAGCCATGGATTTGCATTCTTTATCTATGGTTAAAAGGGAGAAAAGCTATTGGGATTCCTGGAATCTCATCCCTTCCTTCCCACATGTTTAACATGTCTAGGTGGACCAAGTGAACTAAGGAATGGAAGTCACCAAGCCTAAAGGAAGAAGATTGACAATAAAGTATGGAATTTTGCCATTTTGTAGCCATATGAGTGGCATATGATGTAATCCAATATTGTATATGATGTATGAGCTTATGAACATATGTAATTATATGAATGAATGATGTATGAATGAGATTTGATGCCATATGTATGTTATAGCACAAATTGGACATTGAATGGCAAGAACTAGCTTGTATAATCTTGCATATATCTTGGGCTAAGAGTGTGAGTTTATGAAATCTGGCTTTATGCACCTTTGAGACATGTTTAGTAGACCATTTTGGTGCTTTGTCACGTGCTCAAGTTGTAATGTTCGATTTTCATTAAACGACGAAAACAGATGCATTTTCAAAGCAAGTCCTCTAAAATACATTAGTTAAGGTCTCAAAAAATTTAAGTAGCATTCTAGACTCCTAAAAGTGAGAATCCCAGGATCAGACAGAAAGAAAAATGGAGCTAGAATGAAGAAACGAATTTGAACAAAAGATTGATAAAATGTAATCGCATTTTCATAATTTCAAGCAAATTTTGAAATTCTCATAGGAGGGCTTTTTAAATGAAAGTTTTGAGTTCTCTAAGGTTCTCAGAGGCCTTGAAAACTATGGGAAGCCCCAAGACAATTAAAACCCCTCCAGTAAATGTCTTCTAATGTCGGTTGACCCAAACTTTAACAGATTCATTCAGAAAGGTTTTAACTCCAATTTGAGTAATTCCAAAGGCATTTTATTAAATTGGAAACCTAAATTTTATAATGGAAAAGACAGTTCTAAAAAAGGAGCTAAAATGAACTAGAAACAAAAATGCCAAGTCAAAGGGGCAAAATTGAAATTTTTGAAAAGTTCTTCCTAACCTACCTATATATATATGAGGCACCCCACCTCCTCATTCATTTAGCCACATTTGTTTCTATCCTAAATCAGAGAAAGAACCCTAAGGGTGAGGCACACCAAGAGGAATACCGTAACAGCCAAGAAAAAGAAAAGAAAAAGAAAATAGAAAAGAAATGAGAAAAGAAAAGGGAAAGAAAAGAAAAGCTGAAAATTTTTGGAAGCTGAAAATTTTCTAAGTCTGCTAGCTACAGCCTAGCTATAACGAATGTACCTGTTCGCTATAGCGAGAAATGGTCTAGCTATAGCGAGACTGCCTTCTAGCTATAGCGAGAAAG
This sequence comes from Erythrophleum ivorense, assembly GCA_026724425.1. NCBI lineage: Eukaryota > Viridiplantae > Streptophyta > Magnoliopsida > Fabales > Fabaceae > Erythrophleum > Erythrophleum ivorense. Next base: position 75,812 of record JAIUCV010000942.1, read on the forward strand.
CTTCTAGCTATAGCGAGTTCGGGCACCCCCATACAAAATCCAGAGAGTTGCTCGCCGTGTCTGGGACTTATTCGAGCTCGCCGTAGCGAGGGTTATGGCTCGCTATAGCGAGGGTTAGTCCGAAAAAGCGTGAAAATAGAAAATTTGACTTTTTAAACCATCCCAACTCATTCTTTCACTCTGTAACCGACTTAAGCTCACTTTAAGAGAGAGAAAAGGGCTGAGGAGAGAGAGAGAAGCCTAGAGGAGGAAGGAAGAACAAGAAAGGTAAGGATTTTCATTGCTTTTCTCTTAGTATGTTGCTCTTCTCCCCTTATCCTCTCTTCCCACGGTTTTAATAGTTGAAGTAGCCATGTTTTGAGCTTGGTTCAGAGGAGGGAGAGTGGAAAACCACTCTTAAGGGAGGTTAGAAGTCATGTAGCCTTCTCTTCCTTGCTTTCTCTTCTTAAGAGTTGAGAGATTGAGAGAAGAGAAAGAATAGTTAATGAATTCTAGTGAGAGAAAGAACCCTAGCTTGACATGCTTAGTAGGGTTGCTAGAAAGAGATCCCTAGCTTAAGAATCAAGTATTAAGGTATTAATTCCATGCTTTTGTGTGGTTAGGCTCAAGAGAAGCGCTCCCATCTAGAAGTGGTAGTGAAATCCACAAGGGAGGAGTCAAGTGAAAGAGGAAGTAGTGAATAGCTAACAAGGTAGTTCTCTCCACTTTCTCTCATGCATAATTGTGTGTTTACATTGTCTTGCTTGTGTGTATGAAGGATATGAGCTATGAGAAGTGTGTTAGCATGATGATATGTTATGAATTGAAATGATGATTTATGTGATTTGTTTTGGTTTGCTTGAGGAAATGGAAAAGCCAATAACCTTATAGCCAAGGTGAGGATGAGCCAAACCCCTAAGTTGGTTGTGACAAGAGTAAAAAGTCTCCCAAAAGTGAGGTTGACTCCCAAAGAGTAAGAGTTGAGTCTAAGGACCTCTAAAGAATGGGTAAGGCAAATCTAAAAGCCACAAGGAAATGGGTGAGGCTAATCCAAGTACTTAGCAAGCTCCTAAATGTTATGTGTGGCCTACTCACATGTTGAGAATGTTCTCCTTATGCATGGCCAATTCATATGTTTTAAATGTTTTCATCATGGTTTTATATGCTAACATGCCATACATGCATAATGAGACTTGTTGCATGCGATATATGTATGATTGAATGAGAGTTGAACTACTGGGATTCTCCGAATCTCACCCTCCCTCTCCACCATCCAACCATGCCAGGTGGGCCAAGTGAGATTAGAGATGGGAACCACCACCAAGCATGAAGCTAGGGGAAGCTAAAGGAGAGTGTAAAGGCTTCTTGTAATGTGTTGTACATGAGAGTTGTATATGTAAAGTACTGATGTATATGATGTAGTTCTTAAGAGTTTTTGTAAGATAATGTATGTATGAATGATGAATGTATGAGAATGAAGTTTATGATGAATGAAGAGGCAATTTTGATATGCAATACTCAAAGTAGTATAAACTATATGGGTGCATAAGTGGGCATGGGATAGTGAGTTTCCCCAATCTAAGTTATTAGACACTTGAGGCATGATTGATAGCTCCTATAGATGCTTTCTCATGTGCTCAAAGAGTCATAGAAGTAGAAAAGCCAAGATTGGACCCTATGAACCCCACTTTTGGCCAAGAAAGGGCCTTCTTACACATGATGTCATAGATTAGCCATATGACCTCTCCTTGTTATGAGATTTGACATGTAGCTAGATTATGTTTAGAGCTTTCTGGGAAGCTAGAGTTCATGTCATTTAGAGGTCTATAGCATTTTCTATGATTTTTCAAAGTTGACATCAGAAAATCGGATTTCGGAAATCACTGTTTATTTGGTCAGTTTGATAAACGTGTCATCTGAGGGGCAAACGTAGTCCAATGGCTACAAAATTTTATACACAGAAACTAGATGGTCACAGTGACTTGTAAGAACTGGAATCACCTCATTTAGAGGTCTAGAGAGGAAGTTATGCAATTTCGAAGTTCCTGCCCAGAATCAGACACCCAACCAGACCCGAAGTACTGTTTCATCGGTTTCCGGGAAATTGGCTTGGTGAACTGATCTGGAGATATTTTTCTCCTCTAGCTAACATCTATATCTTGCCATAGAGATATATTTTATGAGCATTGGATATTTTTGGAATTAGTTAGACATTTTCAAAGTCCATATCAGTAAACTGTGACAGCAAAGAAGCCCCCTCTGACCAGTGAATGATTTTGATGTCAAACGCAGAGTATGTGAGATAATGAGACTTCTACTTATTTTTAGCATGAATTAGATGTCCCAAGATTTCTAGAATGACCCAGATCATGCAGTTACGATTTTTCTACATTTAGTTACGGATTTTCAAACTTAGCCCAGAAATGAAGCAAAATCTGCCAAGAACGAAAATGCATGTCTCCAATCCCTTTTTGCTTTCCATGAGTTTAAAGCATATTGTGGGGATTGAAATAAGTCTCAATAGTGTAATTGAGCATGGGGAAGCATAGAGAGAGCTCAACCAGTCCATATTACTTCTAAGTGGATCTCTACCCACACATAGTGCCATAGAGAAAGAAGCATAAGGTAGAGTAAATTATCTCCCTTGTGAGTTCCGCACGTGCATATGAGTAAGAGGGCATCTTGGGTATGAGCTAGAGGTTAAGGTGTTACAAATACCGCAATAACCCAGTCCCAAACTGCTCCCATCTTTAGGGTTCATCATCATATCTTTAGGTGTAAGAGGAATACCGCAACAACTCAATAAATTTTGCCATAGATTGATCTACAATCATCTCATCTGTTTACCTCAAACCCATAAATTTCATTTCCTTCTGCTTTCTTACTGAACTGGGGAAGTATTTTTCATAAAACTTTACCAGAAGTTTTCCCAAGTAATTTGAATATTCTTGGTCTGCATTAGGGGTTTTGTGCTATGCCACCATCTATCGACTTCTTTCTATAACATAAATGTGGCGAGCTGAGCTTTCTACTTTATGGTACAATCCATCACTACAAATATTTTCTCTAGCTCTATAACCCATCCCTCTGCCTTATTTGCATCCAATTCCCCATCAAATGAGGATAGACTATTTTTTCTAAATGATTTTGGTAACTTTTGAATAGGTATCTGGGTCTGAGCTGGCTCTTGGGGAGGTACAGGTGGATTGCCAGAGATAGAAGGCTGGGGTATACGTGCTTCTCTCCTTGCCTCCCTTGCCTCTTCTTGCTTGGCCAGGGTATCTTAGAACCATATTATCATCTCATGCTATTGTTGTGCAATATATCTCTATTATTCCAGCATCTCCTGCTATTGGCCCCTCATGGTCTCATATCTGTCAAGCCTCTCTATGATGGTGCGTAGAAGGTCCTCAGACTCATCCCTCTAAGCCCTAAGTGGCTTGCCTTTACCTTTGCCCTGTCTAGTCTCCATCATCTTATCTAAAAAGAATCACTATCTTTAGCACACAGTTGCATTTTAAGCATATATACACTTAATTCATGGAAATTCACACTGCAACATAGGCTATTCATATAATCAAGGAGCCAAACACTGAGTAAAGTGCTTGAACCTTTCCTCTGATACCAAAATGTCATACCATACTTCATTATCTGAAAAATCATAATTAATTCTCAAAAAATTAAAATCAAGCAAATCATAACTTTATGGAAATCTCTAGATGTCAACTATAGGTTAAAAATCATTCTAGGCCATGAAAACTTAGCTGGACCATAATTGACAACAAAAAAGCACTAAACGTCCGACTGCCCAAGTTTGCTATCATAAGTTACTAATATAAACTTCAAAAATTCATAACAAATTCTAGAAAAATAAAAACTAAGAAAACCATATTATAAAATTCTACAAATGTTAACTTGAGGGTAAAAATAATGCCAAACCAAAATAGAAGCGTTTAGCCCCTGAAAATTAATGGAATAGTAATAGAGGTCTGGCTGTGCCCCTGATACTGATCTAGAATTTCAAAAATTCTTTTCTCTCTCTATATAAATCCAAATAAGGTTCTCTCAAGTGCTATAGAAATTTTATCATATCTAATTTATGATTGTAAAATTTCACAACCATTGGACAACAATTGGCCTATGAGTGACATAAGTAAAGAATCTGACCATTTGCATAATAACAATGCCAAAACTGTCAAAAATTGCCGACTTTGAAAAATCACCAAAAATTCTCTAGAGATCCAAATAATATGCACTTTAGCTTTCCAAAAAGTTATAGATGAGACCTATATGCATGCCAAATTTAAGGCCAAGAAAAACTCATTTCGTCAAATCTTGACGTAGCTCAAGAATATGGAAAATTTGGCACCATATAATGGGTCAAAGTGAGTCCAAATGGCTTCTTAATTTCTTTATCACTTTTTGGGTAAGTTTTAAAGCATAAACATAGCATGTATGTGATTCCTAAGTGGTCCAACACATCACACATCTCAAACTCACTATGCCACATACAAGAATACACAATCAAGGATAGGCCACCAAGTAATCAAAATGCATTATCTCATTCATTTGGCTACCACTTTGATTCATACACTATCTTTACACATCTTTTACATTTGCCCAAGGGCTTATATCTTAAAAATAATATGTACATTCAACCTTTAACAATCCATTGCATCAAAATCTACACTAGTACCAAAATATAACTAATCATGTTCCTCGGCTTGCACTTTGATCTCCTTGAGCTCCATCTAAATATGGTTAGATAGAAGAGGGAAGGAGTAAGATTTAAAGAATCTCAATAGCTCAAACACCCATTCAAGTAAGCAATCATGGCATACAAATATGTCAAAGTACACAAGTAGCATTCAACCCTATTAAAAGTCATTTAAACCATAATTTACATGCCATGGAAACATATCAAAGCCAAGAGTAAGTTCTAAGGATTCTTGGTCTAGTTTCACCCCATTTTTGGGACTTTTGGATTAGCCTCACCCTTGGTCTAGGGACTTTTGACTTGGTCTCACTCATCCATGAGGCTTTTGGCCTTGTTTTACTCAAGCCTAGAGACTTTTAGCTTCACCTCACCCATTTCAAGGGACTTTTGGTACTACTTTACCTTTAAGAGCAAATTTCACAACCTAAAACATAATTCAAGCAACATATTAGTACCAAAATAACAAGGCAACATCAAATGGAATATCTCATAATATAAATGCATATACAACATACAATGACCATCATACATCTAATAATGAAAACAAGAAGGAGTGAAGAGCTACCTTAGCAATTAAACACAAGCTTCTTTCTTGATTACTCTTTTCCCTTTTTGGTCTTGTAACACCATAATTACTAAGCTCATCTCATGTTATTTCTAAGCTTACATCCTTGGATCATACAAATTTACCAAGGAAAGTCCATTAAGAAATTAATTAAATTTGCATTATGTCGTAGATAAATTTTTTGTTTCATGTCCCATGGACCATATGAAGTCATCCATCTCATTTTTACATTTAAATACACAAATGCAACTCAAAACCATCTCAAAAAGTGGCCAAGAACTCAAGCTAATGGAGTATATACATGAAAATAATGTGTGCAGCCTCAAATTGAAATTCTAGTTTTCTATTATGAACTTTGAAAAATCATAACTAATTCTAGAAAGCTCAAAATCAAGCACAATATACCATTCTAGAAAGCTACAAATGTCTACTTTGTGCTAGAAATAATTCTAGACCAAATTAGGGATGTCTAGCCACTAGAAATCGATAGAACAGTAACCAAGGTTGCCTGTCACTATCGGTACTATCTATGAACTTCAAAAATTCATATCTCCCTGCTCAGATGTCCAATTAGGGTGATCTTGGTGGCCATAGAAATATTATTATGTCTAATTTATTCGTATAAAATTTCATGAGCATTGGACATCATTTGGCTCTCTAATGACACAGTACAAGGAACTGACCATATAAACAGTATTTATACCAAATCAGGAGAAAAATGCCAACTTTGAGAAATCATAATTAATTCCACAAAGCTCCAAATAATCTAGTCTCAAAAAGATCTGAATCAGACCTATTAGCATGCCAAATTTCATGAGAAAATTCGTTCATTTGGTCAAATCTTAATATTGGGTTGTAAATATGCTCTTTTTGTGTCATATAAGGGTTCTAAATGGTCCATTTTAGGTTCTAAGGCAACCATAGGCACTTGAGTATGTGGGAAAGAACTAAAATGGTCTACTAAACATGTATCAAAGGTGTACAAACCCAGATTTCACAAACTCCCTCATCTACCCCAAGATATACACAAGGGCACATATATTAATTCTTGCCATTCAATACCCAAAATGTGCTATATCATATATATATATGACATTAAATCTCATACATACATGATATATTTGCATATTTACATGTGTTTATGAAGTCATAAAACATATACAATAAGGGATTACATCATGTGCCACTCATATGGCTACAAAATATCAAATTTTCACACTTTGTTGTCACTCTTCTTCCTTTAGGCTTGGTGGCTTCCGTTCCTTTACTCACTTGGTCCACCTAGACATGTTAGACATGTGGGGAGGAAGGAATGAGATTCTAGGAATTCCAATAACTCTTCTCCCTTTCAACCACACATAAAGAATGAAAATTTATGTCTAAAAATGCATGCATGGCTATCATAGGACATATAATCATTCATGAAACATTTCTAGCATTTAAGAAGTCATACAAAATATACATAGGCTTGCCAAGCAAGTGGTTTAGTCTCACCCATTCTCTTCAAGGATTTTGGACTTGTCTCACCTTTTTTCTTAAAGGCTTTTAACTAAGCCTTACTCTTGGGAGACTCTAAATTTTGTCTTAACCATTCTTGAAGGTTATTGGCTCATCCTCGCCATGGCTAGTGGGTTCTTGGCGTCACCACACTCAAGCAAACCAAAGCAAGGTCATAAAGTATCATTTGAATGCATAAAACAACATCATAGTACCATGGCATATGAATACATATTAGAACACTTTTTCATGGATTAACACATACATACATACATTCAAAGATAAGACAAACATCCACTCATGCACGAAAGAAAGAAGAAAGAGCTACCTTTGTTACAACAACATAGTTTTTCTCTTGAATTTGGTTGCTCTTCCTCAGCCACACACATACAAGAATGTGGGACTTGTTTCCTTTGGCCTAGACACATCATATGGAAGCCAATTATACTCTTGAACCAAATTCTAAAGCTATACATTCATTAGAAAAAGTAGATAGTTCATATGGCTCTTTTATGGTTCCATATTGAACCTGATAAAGCAACCTTAAGAATACATAATCTTGGCTCTAATCTTTCCATCCATTTATGATTCTTGACTCCTTTTCAATTTCTTGGAGTCATCACACAATCAAATCAAGGAGCCTAGCTAGGTATTGCTTCTTTAAGCCATAATATGGAACTTAAAGTTACATCTCACAATCCATGGCTTCTAAAATTTTTCCAAGGCTTCCTCTCATCCTCTTCCATCATATATGACTCAAAAATAAGTTTGGAACAAATTAAAACTACCTCTTGGTGTTCCATCTAGCTTAGGGCGAGGCTATGCTTTAAGGAGACACCACCTGAGTTTGCTTTATTTTTTTTATGGAAGATGCATGTGGGAAGCTTCTTAGGGATCTCAAGATCTCATCCAAACACTCATTTAAGCCTAAGAACTCTTGAATCAAAATAGAATTTTAAAGGAACACTTGAAACCCTAACTTTTCTATCTTGAATTCTAGTAGTTATTTTATTGTTTTCTTTACATATTCTTGTTTTCCTCCCTCATTTTCCTAAGATTCATGCTTGGTTTAGCTAGAAATCCAAACCCTCTTGGCTGGTCTTGCATAGGGCGAAACATGGACAAGAGAAGGAACAAGGAGGATCAAGCATAAGAATGGCAAAATATCTAGTTTCCTTGGTTTCCTTTGCTTGTTTTTCACTTTGCTTAGCTTCTTCTCCTTGAATTCAAAATTTCCCCTCCGTTCTACCCTAAAAAAAGATCCAAAAACTTCAACAAAACCATAGGAAAGAAGGGAAGATGGAGGAGAAGGAGTTTGCTAAAGAGAAAGCATGAAATCCATGAAAAACCATATCTTTTCCTTGCTTTTTCTTCTTCCTTTCTTTTTTCCCTTGTGTAGCTCACTCTCTTAGTTCTTTCTCTGGTTTAGGGTAGAAATAAAATGAGCTAAGTGAAAGGGAGAGTGGGGCGTGGTCTTATATATAGCTAGGTTTAGGAAGTAGTTTCTATAAATTCCAATTTTGTCCTTCAATCTTGGCATTTTTGTTTCTAGTCCGTTTTAGCTCCTTTTTAGGAACTATTTTTTCCATCATAAAATTTAGGCCCTTAATCTTATAAAATGCTTTTGGAATCACTCAAATTAGAGCTTAAACCTTTCCGAACAAAAAGGTCAAATTTTGGGTCAAATAACATTAGAAAACATACACCGGAGGGGTTTTAATTATCCCAGAACTTCCCATGGTTTTAGAGCCTCTGAGGGCCCCAGAGAACTCAAAGTTGCCATTTAAAAAGCCCTCCTATGAGAATTCCAAAATTTACCTAAAATGACAAAAATGCCATTACGTTTCATAACTATTTCGTTAATTTCTATCTGACCATTTTAGCCTCTGTTTTAGGGTACCTCTAGCCTCCTAAATTTATTATTTAATGTCTAGATTATTATTTTAAATTTTCTAGACCTTAACCAATTTATTTCAAAAGACCTACTATGAAAACATATCTGTTTCCATCATTTTAACAAAAATCGAACATTACAATCTCACACCCATAAATAAATGGAGCTTGATTTCTTTGGCCTAGATACAACAAATAGGATTCAATTATACTCTTAGAGCAAGCTATAACATTAAATCACACCAAGGAAGCATACTTGGCTCAATGGTCACATATTAGTTCCATAAAAGGCCTAATGAATCAACTACCATAATTCAAGCTCTTGGCTTCATTTTCTTCTTATATCTAGGCCTCTTGGTTCCATTTAGACTTATTGAAGTCATCACAAATTTATTTCCAAGAGTCTAGATACAAGTTGTTTTTTAAGACTACATTATGGAACCCATACTTCCAACTCTCAATCTATGGCTTCAAAATTTTTTCCAAGGCTTCCTCTCATCTTTTTCCATCACATAAAGTCTCAAAGCAAGCTTAGAACAAATTAGAACACTCCTTGGCCCTACCAACCATGCTTGGCCAAGACATAGGGAGGAATTTAAGCCCATGAAGTTTGCAAATTTTTCTTGATAGAAGGGGCACTTTGGAGGCTTCCTAGGGGTCTTAGGAAGTCAAGAAAACACTCACATAGGCTAGAGAATTCTTGAATCAAAACAAATTTCACATTTCCTCCATAAATTCCTAACTTTTTTATCCGAAGTTTCAATGGTTTTTCTTCAATTCTCTTTGCGTTTCCTAGGTTCCTATAGCCTAATTCTTAGGATTCTTACTTGATCTAGGTCAAAAATTCCTCCCCCTCCCAAGCTCTCTCCAAGGCCAAACCATGACACATATGAACAAAGGAGGAAGAAGCAACAAAACAAGATGATGTACCTTGGTTCCTTGGCTTCTTCAAGAGTCTCTTTCTTTGCTTTAGCTTCCTTCTTGAAACTCTAAACTTTCTCCTCTGAACTAAGGCCAAAATAGACCCAATTCATCCATTAAAACCATGGAAAGAAAGAGCAAACGGAGGAGAACAAGATATATGAAGGAAATTCCATGAAAACCCTTAGTTTTTCTCACTTTTTTCCTTGATTTCTTCCCTCTCTTTTCTCCTCTTATGGTGTGCCCTTCTCAGCTGAGCTCTCTCCTAGCCTTGAGCAGAAAATAAGTTGATTAGAAGAAGGAGAGAGTGGGATGCCCCTTATAAAGGAAAAGGAGATAAAAATTGTTCATTAAAATGACATTTACATCCTGCGTTCGTAGCATTTTCATTTTAAATTCATTTTTGTTCCTTTTTGAGAACTATCTTTTCCATTATAAAATTTAGGTTCTCAAAATTGTAAAATAGCTTTGGAATCACTCAATTTGGATTTTAAACCTTCCCAAACGAAAAGGTCAAAGTTTGGGTCAACCGACATTCAAAACCATACACCAGAGAGGTTTTAATTGTTCCAGGGATTTCCATGTTTTTCAGGGCTTCTAAGAACCCTGAAAATCTCAAAATTTCCATTTAAAAAGCCCTCCCATGAGTTTTCCAAAAGGTGCTCATATTTACAAAAATACCACTATACCTTCAACAATTTTATTGAACCACTCTGGCTCCTATTTTTGGGCAACTCAATGCTCAAATCCTTATTTTTCATTATTTAAAATTTTATCTTAATTTTATTCATCCTTAAATCATTCAATCCAGGAGACTTGCTTTTCAAACTGATTCATTATGGTGTTTTTATAAAATACTAAACGTTACATGGAGTATGGTTCAAGCCAATGATTAAGCCAAATATGGTAGGTTATGGTTTGAGATAAAATTCACCTTCCTTGGGACTTAGTGAAGACGATGGTTATGAGTTCAAGATTTATTGAATCCAAGGGGGCTGATGCAGTTAGGTTACTTTCTCTTGTTTGCTCTATCTTTTTTCTTCCTTTTTATTCATTTGCCTTCTTCACTTTAGATTCTGATATAGGTATGCCACATAAGCTTTTCATATAATATATTGATTCCCCCATTTTCTTTTATTCTTTATATCTTCTTTTTGTTTTATAGTCTTTATTTATTTATTTATTTATTAGCATATATTCTTTTATCAAAAAGATTCTTTGGAGCCCCGAATATGTTCTAAATTCTAAAGCCACAAAATGTATTTCCTTCTCTGTAATTAGGTGTTTTACAATAACAACAATAACAACAAAGTCTTTTCCCACTGAGTGGGGTTAGCTACATGGATCAACCGATACTATAAAGTTCTATTATAAATCATATTTTAAATAAACTATTTAAGTCTAAATCTTTTTTAATAATTTCTCCTATAATTTTCCTTGGTCTCCATCTACCTCTGACTATTAGACCTACTCTTCATCTGATTTACTCCCTTAACTGGGCCTTTTATAGGTCTCCTTCATATATGCCCAAACCATTTAAGTCACAATTCTACAATTTTTTCCACAATAGGTGCGACCTTTACTTCCTCTTTAATGCATTAATTTCTAATTCTATTTTGTCTAATGGTGTCCACTCATCTAATGCAACTTTATCATCTCTACAACATTGAGTTTATTCTCTTATTGACCTTTTATTGCAATACTCAGTTTCATACAACATTGTAAGTTTTATAGATGTGTGGTAGAATTTACCTTTAAATTTGGAGTGGTACTCTTTTATCATAAATAATGCCTGAAGCACTCCTTCAATTAGGCATTTTAATTGGTAGTTTTTTTTTCCTTTTTAGTATGATTTGAATCAACATACATGTTGGACCAATTGGATGCAATTCTCTTTTTCAAATTGATTTGTCCATTTTGGGATTCTATGTGTTAAAATGTGGTTTACTATTTGAGTATTTTTTTTTTATTTCCATGGAATATATTTCAAAATGTTTGGGTTACCTATATACGTCTGATTTATGTCTTTCATCTCTCTTTGTTTTATAATATGGGCTTAGAATTGGTCAAGCCATGAAAAGCTTCTCTGTACCTAATGCGAGCAAAATTGCATTTTCGACCTATAGAGGCTAAGCTTCTTGTTGTGCTTGTTGAGTTAACATGTGGATTTCTTTTTAGCTATCTCTTGAGTATATACATCTTTGACACTAAGTTTTTATATTAACATGGATATTAACCCTTCAATTTGTATCCAATATGTACATGCATACGTATATATTGCATATGCATTTTAGGACAATATATTGGTTTAGGCTACTTATATTTGTGTTGTCCCCCCTTCTTGATGGGGTAGTGGGAATCAATTGTGAAGAATAGGCTTGACTATGATTTTATTAGTAATTATAACTATTTTGTAGCATCATTTGCTAACAAAATATTTTAATATGATTATTGATTTTTACATTGATGCAGAAAAAGTATTTTTACTTATAAGTTATTTCTTTCTCAAACTTATTAGTAAAAGTATAACCTAGGTCAACACCTCAAGCACACTTTAATGTGCTTCAACATCTAGTTACACTGATGGTTTGCTATTGATTATGATGAGTTATTTTGATTTTAGATTATGATTTTGCACATTCTCCCTTGTGGTTATAAACAAGTGGTCTCCATTAACCAAACAATCCGTTGCACAATAAAAACATAGTGCTCTTAGTTAACCAAATATCTAAATGCCCCATTACATGGATAGTAGAAAGGCATAACTTTGTTCTTTATTCTTTTACAAGCACCCAATTTAGCTAACGTGTGCCATGGCTATAACACCATATATTTCTAGCTCATTTCATACTGTCTTTATGCCTCATATCAAGCAACTCACAAAGAGGCAAGCAAAATAGCATTAAATAATACATTTCTTAGCGTTGCGTCGCATATAAAATTTTCATTCAGTGTCTCATGGACCTTGTGAACTCATACATCATGTTCTTATATTTAATTACATAGGTACAACTCATTTTTATCACCAAAAGTGGCTTACAACTCGTGGAAAGCAAGGGAACACATAAACTCATATATGCATTTTTGGGCCAGAATTTCCCTTTCTTTGTCACAAATTTTGGGAAAATCATAATTAATTCCAAAAAAAAATCAAAATCATGCATTCTTTGTCATTCTGGAAAGATACACATATCTAATATATACTAAAAATATGTTCACACCATGAAACATAACACAGAAGATGTTTGACATTCAAAAATGTGCAGAGGTCTGGCTGGCTATTGGTACTATTATAGCTTTCTGCTACAAATTTAAAAAATATCCAATTAATTTCAAAAAAATCAAATCCAAGCAAATGATACCAATATAGAAAGTGACAGATGTCAGCTAGAGGGAAAAAATAACTCTAGACTAGTTTAGGTATGCCTAGAACTCGAAACCTATTTAAATAGTACTTGAGGTCAGTTTGATGGCCTAATACTGGACAGAAATTTCAAAAATTCATATCTCCCCTTCTAGTCATCCAAATAGGGTGCTTTTAGTTGGCACAGGTCACTAGGAGTGTCTAGTTTCTCGTTATGAAATTTCATATCAATTGGACATCATTTAGCCCCTGAGTGATAGAAATCATTTTTGGACCAGCATGAACAGTAACATGACCAAAATTAGAATTTTTTTCAACTTTAAAAATTTATCAAATATTCCATAGACCTCCAAAAATTCTATTATTTAGCTTCCCAAAAAGTTCCTAACAAGCTCTAATTGCATGCCAAGTCTCAGATCAAGAAGAGTTCATTTGGACAAAAAGTAGTATAAGTTTCCGATATGGTCAATTTTTGCTCCATACAAGATACCAAATTGCCCAAATGACTTCCCTTGATATTTGGCACCTCTTGGGCAAGTTTAAAAGCATGATTATGACTTGTATGAACTACCCAAATGGTCCCAAACCTCATGCATCTTACTTCAGCCATTCCACTTCCATTTATGTATACATTTCCATAATGCGATCTTGCCATTACATGTCCAAAATGAGCATTTACATACATACAACCTTAACTTTTATTTATACATGATACATTAACATAATTATACATGTTCATAACCTCATAGGATATATACAAACATAGATTATATCATTTACCATCTATGTGGTCTTAAAAAACAAAACCCATGCACTTTGATGTTACGTTTCTATCTTTTATGTGGTTGGCTCCCAGTTCCTTGCTCTCTTTATCCACCTAGCATGTTAAAACATTGGAGAGGAGGGGATGAGACTCAAAGAACCCCAATAGCTCATCTCCCTTTCAATCACACATAAAAGATGCAAAACCAATCTTATAAATTCATGGATGGGCATATTAACATGTGCAAACATTCAAGAAGCATTTTCAACATTTGTTCAAGTCATACATAGCATACAAAGGCTTGCCAAGCAAGTGGATTAGCCTTACCCATTCATTTATGGATTTTAGACTTGCCTCACCCATTCTATAAGAGGTTCTTGGACTAAATCTTACTCTTGGGAGTCAACCTCACTTTTGGGAGACTCTTTACTTTGTCTCAACTAATTTTAAAGGTTCTTGGCTCATCCTCACCATAGCTAAGGGTTCTTGGCCTCACCACACTCAAGCAAACCAAAGCAAGCATCATAAACATCATTTGAAAACATAATGCATCATCATGGTACCATGGCATATGAAATCATATTGGAATGCTTTTCATGGCTTAATGTGACTGGGGGCCTAGTGTGACTGATTAATTTTTATGTTAAAAAATTTTTTTTACAAGTATAATTAAATTTCTTTGAGTTTAAAATTTTATCAATAAGTATGTTTAACTAACTATATTCTTTTATTACAAATATCTCATAATTATGTTACATTCTTTCATCCAAGAACATCTTGTTGTTGAAAGGGATGCATGCAAATGAAGAACACTAAGATGAGCATCCCTTATATATATATATTGGACCTAATATTTTTGTAGTGAACTTTTATCAGAAGTTTGTATGACATTAGTCTTTTTAGTTGTACCAATTAGGCCCATATTGTAGTTAGAGCTTTGAATCTTTTTATTGAATGCTAAAATAGGATAATATACATTATAGAATGAAATTTCTTTTTAATATATTAAAGACATGTACAATAGCTTTCAAGTTGCATTGTAGAATGTGATATAACATAATAAAATTATCCTAAAAGAAGAAACAAAAATTGTTGCATATTCCTTATAAGTAATAAGTTATTTTTGTAGTTAGGAAAAAAAGAAAGACTATATTGCCAACATTAAGAAAATGGTTGCATATTCATTATAGACAACAATTTTTTTTGCCAAAACAAGCAACAGTTGAAAATTGTTGCCTAAGTTGCTAGTTGAAAACTGTTACTTATTGTTTATGTGATCGGATATTAATGTTGCCTAAAATGGTAATAGTTTAACACTGTTTCCTATTAGTTGAAAATTGTTGCCTATTGTTTGATTAAAGGGAAAGATTTTCAAAAGATCCACCTTAAACAATAGGTAATGGCAAAATGTAATACAATAAACAATCATTGTCTAATCATTTAGACAATGTTTTTGGCATTTTAAACAATGGTTTTATAGCATTGCCTAATGCTAAAAATGTTATAGTGAATATTTCCAAATCAGATAAAAAGAATATCCAAACTATTAACATTTTTGTAATAAATAAAACAATCACTCAATTCAATTTCCCTCTACTTTATTTGCCTAAGACTCCTCAAAACTTCTCCATTTATTTGCAAATTTTTCTTATCTTATCATCTCTTCTTCATTTTCTCTCATTTTCTTCACTTTCCGTAGATTTCTCACATAAAATCATCTTCCCCTAGTGAAATGCACTACAAAAATTCAAAAAATAGTGAAGGAAAACTTCCTTACTAATCTTTCGCCAACCCCTTGCTAACACATTTAGAGAAAGAACAACAACAGAACAATAAGGGAAAATGCCTTTTCTTTTTCTACATCACTATGTTTCCCTTGCTTATTCCTTGCTAAATTCCTTCACTTAATAGAGTGAAGGGCTTTGCCTTGCCAAAATCCTTGTTAAAATCCTTTTTAGTAGCAAACTTTTCCTTTTTGATAGCAAAGAGTTAAGAAGGGGAATTCCCTCACCAAATGCTTAGAATTCCCCTACTATTTTCTTGATTTAACTCCTAATCATTAATTTTATTTTGCGTATTTTCTTTTGCTTAATATATGTTTAATCCTTTAATTATGTGGCAAATAATACTTTTATAAGAAAAATATGCACATTTAGAATAAATAGTTTCATACTCAGCTTTTACACCTTAAATAACAAATTTTGCTTTGATTTCGAGTACATTGGGAATTAATTTCACTTTGCTCTTTTTGTAGGATGCAATTACAAGAAAAATGGAGTCGAAAGCACATTAAAATGGGATTAATGGAATTCTTATGTCAAGAGGCTTTAGAGTGCAAATTTTTCTAGGATAGGGACGTGCACCATAGCTAGAAATCCTTAAGATATGGCGAAATTCAGAAAAAATGAAGAATGGTGCCTAAAGGAAATCGTGCCATGGTGCATCTCCTTCAAACTATGGCACAGGTTATAATAATCGACTTTTTAATTAAACTAGAACCGGTATGCTAATAATAGAGGATCCTAAAGTAAATTGAATTAAGACCAAATAAGGGTAAAATCTTAATCAGCATATTAAGAAATAGGATAAAGAAAAAAGTACACAAAAAGAAAATGAAGTTAAAATAGTGAAACAAAGAAAAATGGTATATCAGTGGCAAAATTGTAATTTTGAGAAAATTTTAGAAAAATCAAAGAAAAGAGTTTTTAAACCTAAAATTAAGCTTACTAGGGTTTTTAAAGGTCCCGAAAGCTATTGGGATAGTCAAAATCATTTAAGATCCTTCCGGTACATTAAAAGTGTCAGATAGTGCTGAGACTTTAGGCAAGCCTATTTTTCACCATTTTAAGCCATCTAAACCCCAAAACTAATGTTTTTTATGTGAAAGGGCACCTAAAAATTTGTAGAAAGTTGTCAGATTTTGAAAGCCTGAAAAATTAGTTCAAACGAAACAAAATGCGAGTAAGGCAAAATGGTCGTTTAAAAAAATTATAAAATGAAGCTTCTTAAGTAAGATACAACTCACCATCTTCTTCAACCTTCAAATTTCAGATTTTGAGCTCTTCCATGGCATCACACATGAGGGAGGAGAGAGAGAGAGAGAGAATAAGCCTCCATTTAGGTAAGTAAATGACCCAGTTTCATCTTACGCCAGTTATGAAAGTTATTTCTCTCTCTAAGAGCTTTTTAATGGTGGTTTGCTTTTCTTGAAAACTTGAAGATCATATTTTACCTAAGCCAAAAAAGAGCTCTATCCAAGAAACCAATTAGTGAAAATTAATCTAAGCGGAGAATACTTCGCATTGAGGTAAGATTTCATTTGAAACAATTGTAAATCCTTGTGTTTCTAGACCATGATAGCTTTGGCCAAGAGAGAGAAAGTGATGAGGGATTTTTTTTCATAAATTATTGATGGAAACAAAGGTTTTAGCATGCAAGAATTTCATATCTAACATTAGTTTTTCTTGAATCACAAAAAGAAGCATTTTAGACCATGTTATGTAATGGTTCGGCTTAGGCTACTTCAATGGCTAACCATGTTATTTTCCATTCCTAGTTAGTATATTTAGATGTTTTTATGATGCAAGGAACAAGAACCTAAGCCTTGAATTGATTGAAAACTTGAAATTCACAAGTTAAGGTTTTATGGAACCTAATTCAGCCAAGGATGAGTTCAAGGGGTTAGGAAGTTGTTTAATGGATTCTTGGGCTATGGATAGTCTTAAAATGATATAAGAACAATAATGAAAGCATTATATTGAATTTAAAAGCTAGATTTTGAAAGTTAAAAATTTAAAAGTCAAGAAAGAACAAAATGGAATTAATTGATATTAAGTTTGTGTGAACAAGCTTGTAATACTTCTAATCAATCCTAATATGGCTATATAGATTATATATGGCAAGATTTTGAATCCTAGAAGTTGAACTTTGATGTTATTCCTTGAGGCTTAGGGTTCCATAATGAGTTCCATTATGTAGAAAAGTGAAAAATACCAAATGAATAGTGCCAATGAACAAATGAATCGTAAATATGAAATTTGTGACTTGAATTATGAATTCTAGAAGCACAAGTTGGTCTAGGATTTAAGCTTAGTGAAATTAATCTAGTGAAATTCCTAACCTAAAGCCTAAGTGATGAACCAATTATAGGGAGCTAAAATCCAAAAGGGATTTCATACATTCAGGCACTTTAATATGGTCAAATTTAAGCATTTTAGAAGGCATTTTTCCACCCTATACGCATGTGTCTTGAAAGTACATAAGAAAGGGTTCTAAGTGCACTTTAAGTGGCCTAGAGTATAGTTGAAAGTCAAAGAACCTTAATATGAATGTTTTGTATCTAAACTTTGTTGTAATGTAAAAAGAATGTATATGGATTATGTTTAACTCTATCATGATGTATTATGTATATTAGTACACCATAAATAGTGATGTTTAACACCAGCTTGAGTTATTTAGTTACAGTTGATGTTTTATGCCCAAGTTACGATATATGATGTTGTTATTATCTGTATTTTGTCTATGTTTATGAGTTTAGGATATAATGTGACCATTTGATTGGTTTATATGGTCAACTTTATAAGGGGAACCTCTGTCAAATTTTTCTTAAAATATTATGTACATTTACTTTTAATTATTAAATTGTTTGGACTTGGAACGTATGAAAAAGGTAAGTACATGAATTTCATAAATTTGGATTTAGTATTTTTCTTTCATTAGTAAATAGACTTACTATTGAATTATAGAAGTTAAATAATAGCTACATAGCTAAGGTGTTACATATTTGGTATCAGAGCAATGGTTCAGGCATTGATACTTTATGGTGGTTGAGAATGTATATCTTGTTTGGAAAACTTGATATATATGTTGGATTGAGGAATTTTGGATGACTTAGATATCTGGGATATCTATGGGATGTGTGTTGAAACCTTTGATTTTTCATATGGTAACAACAAGGAGAGGCAAACCAGCTAGGGTTCCAGCAAGACAAGTGTAACACCCTAAAATTTATTAAGGTGTTAATTATGAATTTGGGTTGATTAAGAATAATTAATATGAAATAATTAAGTAAGTTATAGGAATGAGAATTTCTAGAGCAATAAATTATTAATATGGGTTTGAGATTTAATTGAGTTAGAAATTTCATCTAGGCCCAAATTAAATTAAGTAGGCCATAGTTAGAGACTAATGGAGGCCCAATGATTATAGGTGCAGGCCCAACTTCCTATTGTGAGTCTTGGCCTAAGAGACAGACCACCTAGCAATGGCCCAATTTGGTTTAAGGAGATAGAGGCCCAAAACTCAATTTATATGAACTCTTATAATTGGCCCAACATCCCTTATGTAAACTTAAATCAAATGAGCTCTTAAAATTTGGCCTAACCCAACTACAATTTTGCAGCCCAACTCATGAAACTTAGCCCAACAAAGCCTAAAGCTGAAACCCACTAGGAATTGGGCCTTTGGGTTAGCTTATAACCCATTTAGGACCAAACTAAAATCTAAACATATGCAGCTCCCTCCATACTCTGCTGAAACACAAACACAAGAAGCAAATTCGGAGGTCCAAAGGGGAGGCTAGGTTTAGCAACATAATTTCATCATTTCCCACTCCTAGAGCAAAATTGAGCCAAGGTGAGTGTTATATAACTTGATCCCCTCCTCTTTCACTTCAATTTGACCTGATTAGTTTTTTGTTTGGAGCATTTCACCTACACCCAAAATATAAGACTTGCTATTTGATGTTTCCAAGGTGAAATTTCATAGGTTGAGGCTAGGGGTGTTATTAGGTAAGTATGAACTTCTCATTTTAATGCATTTTCTGCTAGTTTGGGACCCCTATAGCTGATTTATAATATGGGTATTGTTTTTAAGTGAATTTACTCAGAATTTGAGGTGCTGTTTTGAGGTTACTGGTATAGGCTCAACCAAATCTGAATTTTATTCTTGTAGTAGTTGGGTAAGTATTTTCTAAGTAGTCCTTTATAGCTTAACTCCTTGAGTAATGGGTTTGCTAATATAGATTGGGATTAGGGATAATAATGGCTTGGTTTTGTGCCTATAAGCTGAAGTAGCATTCCATTGGCTCTTAAAGAATTGGCTACAAGTGAGGTAACCAAGGATTATATTAATTCCATGCATATATCTAGTTTAATTTTATATTTTTTACACATGAATGATTTGAAATGTTAAATGAATTGGTCGGCTATCTATTGTATTGTGTTTGGACCTTGTGAGTCCATGGTGGAGCTGTGGTATGGCTATCACCCGTGTATGTGCTTCGATTAGGCATCGAGTTATGATTCGACCCTAGATGCACTGAGCCCTGGTTGTGCTCATTGGAGAGTGGGTGCCGTGGACAAGCCTCTCCCGCTATTATTGGCCTTTAACATATGAAAATGTAATTACTAGTATGGGATGATAATCATAGTAGTGTAATATCTGGTTCTTTAAAAACGTGAGAAAATACGAGAAACGTAACGTTCGATTTCTTTGTAAACGTACTAAACTCACTGGATACAAAAGAAAGTCCCCCAAAGAGAAGGATTTGAGGTCTAATAAAATTAGAATAATATTCTAGACTTCAAATGATGAGGATCCAAGGTCAGAGGTGCCCTAAAACCAAAGTAAGAACAACCAGATGAAATTGAACAAAAATGCAACGAAACGTAATGGCATTTTCATAATTTTGGGCGCTTTTTTAGAAAACTCAAAGGAGATATTTTTAAATGGAAAAAATGAGTTTTTTGGGGTTCTTAAAGGCCTTAAAAACCATAGGAACCCCTAGAATGGTTTAAACCCCTCCAGTTTACGTTTTAGAGCGTCGGTTGACCCAAATTTTGACCAGTTTGTTCAAAAGAGTTTTAAATCCAATTTGGATAAAACCAAAGGCATTTTATGCATTAGAGGATATAAATTTTATGATGGAAAAGACAGTTCTGAAAAAGAAGTTAAAATGAGCCTAAATGGAGCAAACAGGCACATAGGAGCAAAATGGTCATTTTGAAAAATTGTAAAATAGGCTTCTTGACTAAGATTACACCTCATCACCTTCTCCAAGCTTCCATTTGTAGAAAACTGAGCAGCCATGGCATGACATTAAGAGGGGAGAGAGAGAAGAAGTTTAAGCTTCCATTTAGGTAAGTAAACGGCCCCGTTTCATCTTGCGCCAATTAGGAAAGTTGTTCCTCTCTCTAAGAGCTCTTTAATGGTGGTTTTCTTTTCTTGAAAACTTGAAGATTCAGGTCTAATCCAAGATAAAAAGAAACTCTTTTTAAGAAATCAATTGGTGAAAAATAATCTACGCGAAGAGAGTTTCATTTTAAGGTAAGACTTTACTTGAAACACTAGCAAAATCTTGTGTTTCCAAGCCATTTAAGCTTCAGTCTAGATAGAGAAAGTGAGGAGGAGAGTTTTTCTTTATGTGTTCTTGATGGAACTAAAGGTTATGAGGATTAAGAATATACAACTAGAATTGAAAAGGGAGCTTTAGAATGCAAGTTATGGAATTTAGGGATTTGGTTGCACCTAGGCTAAGATGAAACTTCCTAGTAGTTATTTAAGTTGTCTAAGAGTATATATGAGTTTCTAAGACAGCAAGAGAGCCTTCCGCATGCTTCTCCCATCAAAGAAATTAAAATAACTCTATTGGTGCCATATAGAAGCATAGCCTCGCCCAAGGAGGGTTCATGCACCTAGGGAGTGTTTTAATTCCTTCCAAACTTAATTTTGCATCATGTGTGATGGGAGAGTATGAAAGGAAGCCTTGGAAAAATTTTAGAAGCCATGGATAGTGAGATGGTATCACAAGTTTCATATTATGGCTTAAAGAAGCAACACCTAGCTAGGCTCCTTGATTTGATTGTGTGATGACTCCAAGAGGCTTAAATAGAGTCAAGAATCATAAATGAATGGAGAGAATGGAGCTAAGATGATATTTTCTTAAGGTTTCTTCATTAAGTGCATTATGGAACCATAAAAGAGCCATATGAGTTACCTAGCTTTTCTAGTGAATGTATGGCTTTAGAATTAGATTCAAGAGTGTAATTGGCTTCCATATGATGTGTCTAGGCCAAGAGAAACAAGCCTCACATCATTGTCAATGTATAGCCGAAAGAGGCAGCATAATTCCAAGAGAAAAAGTGTGCTTGTGTTGCAAAGGTAGCTCTCTGCATTTTTTCTCATGCATGAATGTGTGCTTACCTTGTCATTGAATGTGTGTATGTGTGTTTTAAGTCATGAAATGTATTCTAGCATATGCTTTTGTTCCATGGTACTATGATATTATAATATGTTCTCAAATGATGACTAGTATATGTGCTTGGGTTTGCTTAAGTGTGGTGAAGCCAAGAACCCTTAGAAATGGTTGAGACAAAGTAAATAGTCTCTTAAGAGTGAAGTTGAGTCAAAACCTCTTTGAGAAAATGGGTGAAGCAAGTCCAAAATCTGTAAGAGAATAGGTGAGGCTAATCCACTTACTTGGCAAGTCTATATATGATTTGTATGACTTCTTGAATGCTAAAGATGCCTTTTGAATGATCATATGATTTCAAATGCTCATGCATGCACTTTAGACAATGGATTTGCATTCTTTATGTGTGATTGAAAGGGAGATGAGTGACGATTGTGTTGCGCAATCTCAAATAAAACTAAGTAGAAAAATAAATTTTGTAAGTAATGGTGCAACCTAGGTCATTTCCCAAGGAGTTTTTACCTTAATTTGTTTGTGAAAGAGTATTCCAAGTATTACTAAATGAAAATTGTTTAGGGGATTTTGAATTACTAAAATTTAATTGAACTAAATTTCAAATGACAAGAATCAAAAAACTTAAGCCTAAATAAAGTAAACAATTTAGAAAATGTGATAGTTAGCCTTTAGATGGACTCCTTAGAATTCAATTATCCTTGCTCTCTTTTTAGTGTACCAAAATTGGATTTAAATTCTTGCTCATTAGTGTATTCTCCATAAAAAATTTTGAATGACCATCCAAGATTCAATTCGCTTTATTTAAGGATTTTGCAACCACAAGAAACCTCGAAAAATTAATTAATTAAATTAGGTACAAGAACACACTATAACCAATCCTAATTGCTCAATAGAATCTACTGCACAACCCACTTAAAATGCTAATTAACCAATTAGATTAATGAATTCCTCAAATAATTAATTGCACAAAAATTCCAGCCACTTAATTCAATAACTATTGCATTAATTAGCCTATAATCAAGAAGAAATTATGAGTAAATTGCATAGCCACTAAATCTGAATTTTCTATAAACATGTAGTGATCATAATTAACAATCAAATAGGAAATTACACCTAATCCACAATCCAATTTAATCTAGCAAATTCCAGTAATAAAATTCCTAAATTAATAGACTAAACCTAGTCAAATTAATAAAAGAGTTAATGCTAAAATTAAAATAGTAAGGAGGAAGAAATTATCCAAATTGGTGAAGGAATGTGGAGTTCAAATCTACATCTGGGAGTATCCAATCTTCAGCTAGCCACCAAGGAGATTTCAAGGTTCCATAGAGGAATCAAACAGAGGAAATTCGATCGTGAGAGCTTTAGCCATGGAGAAATCGATTAATGAACTTCTTGTTCACCCCTAGAGCTTCAGTGTCTTACATCGTGTTATTCGTCTTCTCCTTTTTTCCCACAGCACCTGCCTTTTTTTTCTCACATTCATGCCCTTTCACGTGTTTTCTTGGGTCACTCAATCTCCAGCTCATGTTTCATTAATACAAGTCAGCCCTCTCTAAACTCCAGCTTATTCATCTTGTAATTATTCCCACGTCAGCCCATATTATGATCATAGGCTACCTCTCATGTGTCTCTCTTTCAATTATACTCATAGCTTAATTCTTACTAAGAATCACGTGGCTCATTTTTTCTCTTCACATGCTCATTATTCTTACAAGCTCCCAGCTCCCAACTCATTTAGCTTTAATCATTCCTATGTCAGCCTTGCATGCTTCTTCGTTCCTTTGACATGTTCCTTTGGTTTCCACGTGATTCCTCTACTTAATTCCTTAACTTAAGCTACTGCATGCTTTTCATTTGCTTCCTACGTGGTTGCTTCCAGCTTCTTCACGTCAGAACTAAATTTCTTTTTTCATGTCTCTAAAGTTCATCCAGCCAACTTCTTCTTCCTTCTCATTTAGCTCCAGAACTCGTGGCAAGCTCCTTTGTGTTTTCTCCATGTAGGTTCTTGAATTATTACCATATGAAACTCTCCTATTTGTCTAGCTCTCCAAAACAGAAGCTACATCTTCTCAGCTCTTTCGCTTTAAAACCAAGCTCTTTCACTCCACAACAACTTGTGCTTCCTCCTCTGTTTTAGCTTAAAAGCTCCTTTAGCTTTTCTCACGTGGGTTTCTTTCCAACTCAATTTTTCATGTTTCTTCTCTTCACTCTTCACATGACCATGGCTTCTTGTTTCTCATTTTGCTTCCTTGTGCTCTTAAGCTTTATTCTGCTTCTCATGTAATTTACTTCATCCACGTAGCTTCTTGTAAGTGCTTCAGCCCGTGGCTTTGTGCCTTCTTTCTCTTCACACGTGAGCTGCCTCATTCTTCTTCATTCAACTTGCTTTTTCTTCCCACAAACACATTCTGCCTCTTTAGCTAGCTTCGTGAGCTTTCTCACCTCTTTTACATGTGGCTCAGTTGTACGTGAATCCATGTATGCTTGTTAAGAGTTTCCCACGTCAACTCTTTCAACTTGAGCTTCTTTAATCATTCTTAAACTTGTAGATTCTTTTAGCTTTTTCTAGCATATTCTTTACTGTTCCTTGCTTTAACCCGTAGCACTCCTTCTCTTTTCTCATTGGAAACCTCCTCCTAGCTTCATCCAGTTGTCATGCGTTGATGTATGTGGTTGTTCTCCCCTTCATTCATAGCTCTCCCTCCTTCCCATGTTGTCTTTTAGCTAGGACCCGTGGCTATTATTCTCTGTTTCTCCCTCGAACAGAACATGATAATTGATGGGTTGCTATGTGAAGGTTATGCTACATGTGAGTATGTATAATCTATACCCAAGTTCCTTTCCACATAGAATCCAAGTCTCTTTCTCCTTTGGATATGGTGGTTGCTCATGAGTGTGTGGGAGCTTATGAATGAAGTGGAGTGCCTATGTGGAATGTTCATGAATAAGATGGATGATGAACTTGAAGCTCCATTTCTCCTTCAATTCAATTTCCATTCAAGCACCAATTTTCATTGAAAATCTGCACAAAAAGAATGGAAAAGATGAAATAGGAATATTCACAAAATTTATTTAAAAAGATTTATGCATTAAAATTCCAAAAATTTGAAAATAATTTTCTAAAGTGCAAGTAATGCCCAATAAACTCAATTATCCACCTAATAAAGTCCATTAAACCTTATTCAATTATTAAAGTGCCAAAATTAAGAGATTCATGTATATAAAATTAGCATTCATCAATGAGCTATTGGGATTCTTTGAATCTTACTTCTTCCTCTCCAATGTCTTAACATGCTAGGTGGAGCAAATGAACAAGATAATGGAAGCCACCAAATTGGGAGATAAAAGTTTGAAATCAAAATGCCTAGTTTTGTCTTTTTTGTAGCCATACACATGGCATATGATGTAATCTTATCATGGAATTGTTATGTAATCATTTGAATGTGTAAATACTCATATATATAATGTATGAATGAGAATTAATACCATATGCATGATATAGCATGATTTGGGTATGGAATGGCAAAACTAGACATATGCATTCTTGTGTATATCATAGGGTGATGAGTGAGTTTGAGAAATGTGAGTTTGTGCACCTTTGAGACAAGTTTAATAGACCATTTTGGTGCTTTCCTACGTGTTCAAGTCATGGTTGCCTTGGAGCTCAAAATGGACCATTGGACCCTTTGTAATGCTTAAAAGTGACCATTTCACAACCTAACGTCAAAATCTGACCAAATCAATGAATTTGCCCCTGAAATTTGGCACACATATAGATCTCATCTCAAGCTTTTTGGGAATCCAAAGACTAGATTATTTAGAGCTCTGTGGAATTAATTATGAATTTCCAAAGTTGACATTTTTCTATTAAACTGATGAGACACTGTTCATATGGTCAGAAACTTGGGATGTGTCATTCCTAGAAAAAATGATATACAATTATTATGAAATTTTACAAGAATAAATTAGACATGATAAGCATTCCATGGCCACTAAGATCACCCAAATTGGACTTCTGACCAGAGATATATGAATTTTTTAATTTGAAGGGCAATACTAGTAATAACAGTCAACCTCTGGTATTGTTCCATAAATTTTCGATGGCTAGTAGCCTTTGTTGTGGTCTGGATTTATTTTTAGCATAAATTAGATATCTGTAGATTTCTATAGTGGTATAGTATGCCCAATTTTTACATTTTCTAGAATTAGTTATGATATTTCAACATTAAGGGACAAAATCTGGAAATCCTACTTGAGGCTACACCATTGCATTTCATGCATTCCACCCCCTTGCATGAGTTCTAGGCCACTTCTTGGGATGGTTATGAGTTTTATTTATGCATTTAATATGAGAATGAGATGGATGAGTCCATATGGCCCACGGGACACTGAATGAAAATTTTACCCATGATGTAACGCAGCTTAATGTATATTTTTAATGCTTTTTCCTTGGCAAACATGCATGATCCAAGGAAGGGAACTTAGAAATGAGGTAAGATGAGCTTAGTAAATATGGTGCTACAAGTGGTGTAACACCATATTTATCTAGCTTGCCTCATACCATTTCTAGGTCTTATTCTATGCATTTCATAATGAAGCAAGAAAGGTAGCATGTGAGCAATGAATGTACATGCACTTTGCCATGGATAAAATTGTTCCTTTGGAGTCCTGTGGGCCATATGGATTCATGTATCATGTTATCATATTTAATTATATAGATACAACTCATTTTTATCATTAAAAGTGGTCTAGAACTCGTGCAAGGCAAGATACACACAAAAATTCCTTAAGGTAGCCTCGGCCAGAATTTCATACTTTTTGTCACAAACTTTGAAAAATCATAACTATTTTAAAAACATTGTAATCATGCATTATTTACCATTATGGAAAGATACAGATTTCTACTTTATGATACAAATATGTTCAGTCCATGAGACATAACATAAAAGACATTTGATACTCAAAAAAGTGTAGAGGTTTGACTGTCTACTGGTACTGATACAACTTTCTGCTATAAATTTCAAAAATGTCCAATTAATTTCACAAAAATCCAAGCCATGAAAATGATACCAATATGGAAAGCTACAGGTGTTAGATAGAGGGAAAAGAATAATTTTAGACCTATTTAGGCACGTTCAGGACTTAAAAACTGATCAAACACTAACCTAGGTCAATCTGGATGCCTAATACTAGATAGAAATTTCAAAAATTTATATCTCCCTCTCCAGACATCCAAATGAGATGGTTCTAGTTAGCACAAGTCCCTAGAAATGTATCATTTCTTCTCATAAAATTTTGTGACAATTGGACATCATTTGCCCCCTAAGTGATGGAATTCATTTTTGCACCTGAGTGAACAGTACACTAAACCAATTTTAGAAAATTTTCCAACTTTGAAAATTTATCAAATATTCCATAGACCTCCAAAAATTATGAACTTTAACTCCCTAAAAAGCTTTCACACAAGATCTAAATGCATGCCAATTTTCAAATCAAGAAGAGCTCATTTGGACAAAAAGTGGTATAGGTTTCCAATATGGTCAATTTTGTTCCATATTAGAAACCATATGTATCCAAATGACCTCCCTTGGCGTTTAGCACCTCTTGGGCAAGTTTAAAAGCATGAATATCACTTGTATGAATTACCCAAGTGGTCCCCAATTCTCATGCATCTCAATTTGGCCATTACACTCCCATTTATACATACATTTCCATAATACTAGTTTGCCATTACATGTCCAAGATGCACATTTTCATACATATAACCTTAGCTCTCATTTATAGATAATACATTAGCATAATTATACATGTTCTTAACATCATAGGATGGATTACTCCATTTTCCATTCATATGGCCTTAAAGGGACAAAATTTAAACACTTTCTTGTTATAATTTAATCATCCAAGGTGTAGGCTTCCATTGCTTTGTCCACTTAGTCTACCTAGCATGTTAGAACATTGAAGAGGAGGGAATGAGATTCAAAGAATCCTAATAGATCATCTCCCTTTTAATCACATATAAAGTATGCAATACAGGCCTTGAAAATGCATGCATGGACATATTAACATATGTAAGCATTCAAGAAACATTCTTGACACTTGAACCAGTCATATATAGCATATATAGGCTTACCAAGTAAGTGGATTATCCTCACCCATTTCTTTAAGAGATTTTTGACTCAACCTTACTCTTGGGATTTAACCTCACTTTTGTGAGACTTTTTACTTTGTCTCAACTAACTTTAAGGGTTCTTGGCTCATCCTCACTATGGCTAAAGGGTTATTGGTTTCTCCACACTCAAGCAAACTAAGGTAAGCACATAAAACATTATTTGAATGCATAAAACATCATTATGGTACCATGGAATAAATGCTTATGTTAAAATACTTTTCATAGCTTAAAACATATATACACACATTCAAAGACAATGTAAGCACACATCCATGCATGAGAGAAGGTGGAGAGAGCTACCTTGCTTGCATTTACTTACTTTTTTCTTGAGTCTTGAATCCTCTCCCTTGACCTCACACACCCAAAAAGGTGGAGATCATTTCTCTTGGCCTAAACACAATTCATGGAAGCCAATTAGGTTCATGGAATTAATTCTAAGGCCACACATATTCCTTAAACACTAACTTAGTCTATTAACCCTTTTATGGTTCCAAGAATGCACTTAATGAAGCAACATCCATCAAATAAGTTCTAGGCTCCATTCTTTCCTTTCATATATGATTCTTGACTGCTTTTAAGCCCCTTGGAGTCATCACACAATTAAAATAAAGAGCCTAACTATATGTTACTTCTTTAGGTCAGATTATGGAACCTAAGACACCAATTTATTCTATAGGCATCCTAAATTTTTTCTAAGGTTTTCCTTCATTTTCATTCATCATATATGACTAAAAAATAGGTTTGAAAAAATTTAAAACTCTCCCTACATGTCCCATCCCCTTTGGGTCGAGACTATGTAGCATTTGGCCTCCATGAATATTTGCTTTGTTCTCTTAATGGAGGATGCATATGGGGAGACTTCTAGGGATCTTAGGAACTCATTCAAACATTTATTTAGGTCTAGGAATAATTACATCAAATCAAAATTTCAAGGAAACCCATGAAACTCTAGTTTTGCTATCTTGAAAATCAATGGCTTTTACTTGGATTTCCTTGCATATTCTTACTCTCCTCCCTTAAATTCATAGAATTCACACTTGGTTCTGTCCAAAATTCAAACCCTCTTGCAGCTACATATATGGGGTGAAATAGGGAGAAGAAGGGGGAGGAATAGCTACCATAGGATAAAGATTTTACCTTGTTTCCATGGCTTTTCTTACTTGTTTCTCACTTTCCTTGCCCTCTTCTCTTCAAATTTAAACTTTCCTCTCCATTCTTTCCTGAAAAACAAAAACAAAAACTTCAATAAAATCATAGGAAAGAAAGCTTAAGAGGAGAGGAACAAGTTTGGAAGAAGAAGGAGCATGAAAATCCATGAAATTCCTTACCTTTTCCTTGCTTTTTCTCCTCTTTTTTTCTCCTCCATGGTGCACCCAAGAGAGCTAGTGTTTTCTCTAGTTTTTGGGTAGAATAGGTCATGCAAATGAAGGGGAGAAGAAATAAGAAACTTAAAGAGTGTTTAAGAAGCTTCCACTTTCTTAAAAATTCTAATTTTGCCCTTTTTTTTTGGCATATTTATTTCTAACTTGTTTTAGCTCCTTTTTGAGAAACTTCTTTTCTATTATGAAAGTTGGGTTCCTAATTTAGTAAAAATTCCTTTGGAATCACGCAAATTAGAGCTAAAACCTTCATAAATGAATAATTCAAAGTTTGGGTTAATCGACGTTGGAAAACGTCCATCGAAGGGGTTTTAACTATCTCAGGGCTTCCCAAAGTTTTTAGGGCCTTTGAGAATCCTGGAGAACTCAAAATTTTTATTTAAAAATCCCTCCTATGTGAATTCCAAAATTTGCTCAAAATTACGAAAATATCATTACATTTCATCAACCTTTCATTCAAATTTGTTTCTTCATTTTAACTCCGTTTTTCTTTTCGTCTGAGCCTGAGATTCTCATTTTAGGAGTCTAGAATGCTTTCTAAATTTTTTAGGGCCTTAAATAATTCATTTCGGGGGGCTTCCTTTTGTATCTGGTGAATTTTGTTCGTTGATGGAGAAACCGTACATTACGTTTCTTGCATTTTCTCTCGTTTTTAGATGACCGGATATTATAAATAGCCTAGTCATTTCATTTGCTGATATGACTGATGTGATTCTGATGTTCATTTTGATTCATGCATATATGTTAATTAAATTGGATTATATAAATGAAAATTATCTCGACTATTGAGATTTGTATCTCACCCCATTTCAAGGGCTAACTATCTCATGTGAAAACCCTTCGGGTAAGGATAAGGGGAAGCAAGTGGATAAAAATTCATAAGCTCCAACCATGTGTGGAGGAGGCTACACTTGGGCTAATTTGAGTAGAGTATATATAAATTTTGTTATTCTTTTATATAGCATCATCATGTAATCATGTTGCCAACTGTAGGAGTTTATATTTTGATGACATATAATGTATCTATTGAGGAGTTAAGCCTTATATTAAATGGATATTTGATATATGAGTTATAACATCTGATGTAGAATTTTGTGGATCCTACGATAAGGTTTACTTTTTGGAAATGTAATCACATGATATATTGGATGTTGACTTAAGCTAGTGATGCATAGGACCTTTAATGGAATATGTATTTGAATGATCATTGTTGATAGTTCATGAATTCTCTCTATCATTAATCTATGAACTTACTGATATGTAATAGTTAGATGAGTAGAAATTAACACTTAAGCCTTAAACTAGTAATGATAGATAAGTTGGATAAATTAGGCAAATGAAAGTTATTAGAGCCTTACAAATTAAGGTAAAGTGGCCCTAGGGTGTCATTAGAGGGAGAGTTAAAGTGTATGAGACAAAATTTTAGAAGTTGTAGGACCAAAAGGTGTTTCGCTGCAACCAAAATAATCTTGGCCATGGCCAATAAAGGTGAAGTTGCCTAGGGAGAGTAACAGAGAGTAATTCATCACAGCAAGAAATGGAATTAGCTGCGGCGAAATGTAAAAGGCTAAATTGGAAGTCATCTAGAGAGTAATTCGCCATGGCGCGAAATGGAATTTGCTGCTGCTAGAATTGAGGGGCGAGTTTGGTCGTGTTCCAGAGAGGAATTTGTCGTGGTGTAAAGGGGCATTGGCCACAGCCAATATCGAGGGTGAGTGAGGTATGCTTTAGGAGGTCCTCTCACCACAGCGCCACATAGGCTCCCCATGGCAAGGCTCCAACTCGTCACGATGAAATCTATGAAGATGTAAGAAGTGAACCCGAGAGCAATTAGCCACGGTGCACAGCATTTAGTCACAGCAAAGGTTCTTAAACTCTTATATTAACCTAGAAACATTGGTTTTTCCTATAGCAATATTAAAGGATGACTTAGAAACACTTGTAAGGGGTTCTTGAGAGTTGAAAATTAATGGGTAATAAATCTAAAGGCTTTTTAGGGATTTGTTCCACTTATGTACATGAATGGTTGTAATTGTTTGGTTAATGACTCTAATAACATTAAAGTTCAAATTTCCTCACTTTTTCCTAATTTGATGATTTTTGCCTCAGGTTATGATCATATGACTGTGTGTTTAAGTTTAATTACAATGATTAGAAGTTAGGGTCATCACAATAAGAACCAGAAGACCTTGTAATAGGAATTCTATGAGAGATTGTCCAATGCTTGGATTAGCAATGAGCAATGTTGTTGCAACAACAGGAGGTGATCCAACAAGTTCAAAAGACCCTAGCAAAGAGAGAAAGTGAAAGAGAAAGCACCCCTCAGATGCAACATCCATTGGTACCTACTAGGGAGGTTCCTTTATGATAGGTGCCATGTTCATCTAAACCTGAACCTCAACCCACAAGGTTCCAGACAACATTCCCACATTATCTTATCCAGCCTCAGCTTACTACCAAGCAAGTTATATAGTAGTTCAAAAAGTATAATCCCCTTATGTTTGACAGTGAATTTGATACAAAGAAGGATGAGGCATAGGTTATGCAATTAGAAAAGATCTTTAAGGTGATGGAGTGTACGTTAGAGCAAAAAGCTATAATGGCTGCATTCAAGCTTGAAGGACAAGTAGATGTATGGTGGAGGAGATGATAAATTCCATTTTTTATATATTTTTTCCTCTTTATTTGGGCATTTTAATAGTGAATTAAAGGTTAATAGATTTAATTAGAGGATATTTGATTTTATTGGCTAATTTTTTGCACTTTAGGAAATAATTTGCAAAATTCTTAAATTTTAATGCATAAATCCTTTTAAATAATTTTGTAAATTTTCATACTTAATGTTATCTATTATTTGTGCAAATTTTGATAGATAAATGGAATTTAAATGGGGAAATTGATTTGGAGAAGAGATGGGAGCTTCAAGTGTGCAATTTCAAGGAGTAAATAATTGCCATAAGTTTTAATGCATTTTCTTAAGAATATAAATAAATAAAAATAAATAAATGAGATGAATGGGCATATAGGATTGGTTCATGTACACGTTGCATTCCACTCCATGATGCACACAGCAACCACACACTCCAGTATGCACATACACAAAGCCTGCACATCACATGTAACACCTAATCATTTACACCTAGAAAGCGCTTCCACCTTGACACATGAAGGCACGATGACACACGGGGTATTTTATTTGAGTTATCATGCTACAGTCACATACACAAGCCTTTGCACTTACACATTGATACACATGGAGGTTCAGGGGATATATGAGGCATGAGTCACACTTATACTAGGCACCACGCCACTACACTCACATGTAATTTCACTCACCTGAATCACACACATGTCCCTTTCACCAGGTTACATATATACACATGAAGGCATAGGTCTTGATGGATCATCATGTATGAACTCTTTCACATGTCCACTGCTTTTCTCTCCAACCACTTTGTAATGTCCAATTTTCTTTAAACGATAAAAACAAGCACGTTTTCAAAGCAAGTCCCCCAAAATGAATTATTTAAGGTCCCAAAAAATTTGAGTAACATTTTAGCATCCTAAAAATGAGAATTCTAGCCTCAGACGGAAGGAAAAATAAGGCTAGAATGGAGAAATAAATTTTGACGAAAAACCTACGAAACGTAATGGCATTTTTGTAATTTCAAGAAATTTTTGGAATTCACACAGGAGGGCTTTTTAAATCAAATTTTTGAGTTCTCCGAGGTTCTCGAAGGCCCTGAAAACCATGGGAAGCCCTGGGACAGTTAAATCCCCTCCGGTGGATGTTTTTTAATGTCTGTGTGCCCGAACTTTGATGGATTCATTTAGAAAGATTTTAACTCCGATTTGAGTGATTCCAAAGGAATTTTTCTTAATTGGAAACCTAAATTTTATAATGGAAAAGATGGTTCTAAAAAAGGAGCTAAAAAGAAGGAGAAATCAAAATGTAAAGTATAAAGGGCAAAATTAGAATTTTTGAAAAAGTCACTTTGCCCTAGCTATATATAGGTGGCACCTCACACTCTCCCTCATTCAACTTCATATTTTCCAGCCCCAAACCAGAAGCAAAGCCCTAGGAGAGTGGCACACCAAGAGAAGAGAAGAAGGAGGAAAAATTCAAGCTTTTAGGTATGGAAATTTGCTTGTTTTTCATGTTTTCTCTTAGCCAATCTCTTCTCTTCTTTTTCCCTCTTCTTCTCCATGATTTTTCTGAAGTTTTGAGGGATGTTTTGAAGGAAGAACAGAGAGAAATTTTTAGATTTGAAGAGAAGAGCTTGGAGAAAGCAAGATTCAAGCCAAACTAACCAAGGAAACAAGGTAAACATGCATTCTATGGTAGCTATGTTGATGTTCCTTTCTTCTCCATTTTGACCTACACTAAGAACCCTAGGAAGATCTGATTTTCAAGCCCAACCAAGCATGATTATTAGGTATTTGATAGAGAGGAATAAGAATATGCAAAGAAAACTATGAAATAGGCATTAGGATTCAAGATGCAAAACCTAGGGTTTCTAGTGCACCTTTCAAATTCTGAATTTATGTGATGCTTCCAAGGTCTAATTAAGAGTTTAAATGAGTTCTTGAGACACCAAAGATGCTCCCCATAGGCTTCTCCCTTCAAGAAAACAAAGAAAACTCCATGGAGCCCTAAACCTAGGCATGTCTCGGCCAAAGAGGTTTTGAGTAGTGGGGGAGAGTATTAAATTTTTCTAAGGCCATTCTTGAGTCATATTTGATGAATGAAAATGAAGGGAGGCCTTGGAAAAAATTTAGAACTCATGGAAAGTGATTTGGTATCTTAGGTTCCATATTATGACCTAAAGAAGCAACATGGTGCTAGGCCTTTTGTTTTAATGATGTGATGACTCCAAGAGGCTTAAAAGGAGTCAAGAATCATATTCAAAAGGAAAGAATGAGGCCTAGAAATCATTTAAAGGGTATTGCTTCATTAGGTGTGTAACAACCAGAAAAGAGGAAAGATAAGAAATGAGAGAATAAAAGAGAAAAGAGGAAGCTGGGAAATTTTCGGAGATCTAAAAATTTTCTAAGTCTTCTCGCCATAGCGAGAAATAGAGTCGCCATAGCGAGAATGCCTCCTCGCAATAACTAAGATGTTCCTAGCTGTAGCGAGTGCGACATTCCATACAGAAACCAGGGAGTTGCTCGCCATAGCGGCACTATAGCGAAGGCAGAGGTCTGGAACAGGCCGAGCTCGCCATAGCGAAGGCAAAAGTCTGGAACTTGCACGAGCTCGCCGTAGCGAGGGTCATGACTCGCTATAGCGAGAGCGGTCCAGAAAAGCGAGAAAAGAGAGATTTGACTTTTTAAAAGAGTCTAAACTCTTCCTTTCTCTCAGAACCGACTTGAGCTTCGACCAAGGAGAGAGAAAGAGCTGAGGAGAGAGAGAGAGAGACCTAGAGAAGCAAGGAGATCAAGCAAAGAGGTGAGTAATCTTTAGATTTCCCTAGCTTTTCTCCTTAGCTTGTTGTCTCCTCCTTTTGCTTTCTCTTTTTACGGTTTTAGAAGTTGTTTTGGGTTAGGTTTAGAAAAGGGAAGTGGGGAAAACTACTCTAGAAGGAGGGTAGAATGCATTTATCGTCATTTCTTCCTCCATGTTTTCTTCTTTGAGGGCTTGAGAGAGGAAGGAAAATGAGCAGAGTTCTAGAGAGAGAATCCCTAGATCTGTAAGGGTAGTGAGGGTTTAACTTGATGAAGAGTTTCTTTTAGCTTTGTGAGAGTTATTTAAGCTATGAGAGAATGATTTGATGCTCTTGTTATGCCTAGGCTCGAAGGAAGAAACTCCACCTTGTTGTGAATGTGAAATCAAGGAGGGAGAGGAGAAATTGAAAGGGAAGACTTGTGTAATCTGAGAAGGTAGCTCTCTACTCCTTTCTTGTTGCATTCTTGGTTGTGTAATAGTCATTACATGTTGAGTATGTACTTGTATGATGAGATATGCCATTGATTTTGCCTTGATGCATTGGTACCAATATGTTCATGATATGATGTGTGGAAATTGCTCGGGTGAGGTGGTGCCGAAAGTCCCTTGAGACGGGTGAGGAGGAGCCAAAAGTCCCTAAACCAAGGGTGAGGCCGATCCAAAAGTCCTAAAGCTCGGGTGAGGCTAGACCGAAAGTCCCTAGAGCCTAGTTTTGGCATTGACTTGATATTATGGCATGAAACACATGTGTGGTGTTTGTGACTTGTATGCATGTTTGACTAGTTATATGCCTTGATTGCATCTTGAATGAGTATGAGCTATTGAGATTCTCCCGAATCTCACCCCCTTCCCCTCCCATCCTATTATTCAGGTGGTGTTCAGGGAGAGGCGAGCACACCTCACGGAGCCTAGAAGAGCATAGTAGCATGATGTATAGCTTTTGGTTTTTTTGATGTATAAGGTGCCAAAATGAGAGTGCACCTATTCTTTTTGGAGTTGTAGCTATATGAGCACATGTGAATCTATGTACAAATGATGTATGGATGATATAAAGGGTTAAAGTAATGAGAATGTATAAGTTGGCCCTTTGAGGCTTATGTGAAATGGTGTATTCTCTTCCATAGCATAGTGAAATTGGAATGTATGATGATTTGAGTTATTTAGATAATTCATATATGTTATGGTTGTACTTTTAAATTTGCCCAATAGAGGTTAGAGCATGTGGGAGGTCATTTAGACCCGTTTTGAACCCCATGTGGTGCTAAAACCACCAAGTGGGTGAGCTCCGTCAAAGTATGACCGGATGAGCTCTTCTTGTTATGAAATTTGGCATGCCTCTAGAGTCTATTAAGAGCTTCTTGAGAAGCTAGAGTGGGTAATATTCGGAGGTCTAGAGAATATTTGGTGAATTGTTGAAATTGGGAAATTTCAATGGTTTAGTCATGGTACTGTACATTGGGTCCGAAAATGAAACCATGTCATCCATAGACCAAATGATGTCCAAATGTCATGAAACTTTAGGAGCCTAAACTAGATATCCACAGTGACCTATACCAACTGGAAGCACTTTAATTGGAGGTCTGTAGAGAGAGAAACGATTTACTGAAGTTCTGTATCAGCATCAGGGAAGTTTCTGACCTTCGTTACTGTTTTATCGGGTTTCGAGGTCTTAGAACTCCTAAACTGATCTGGACTTATTTTTCTCCTATAGTTCACATCTGTAGCTTTCCAAATTGGTATAGTTTGCCCTGATTGAAGTTTTTTGGATTTAATTACGATTTTCCGAAGTTCATGACAGTAAACTGCACCAGTATCAGGGACAGCTGGACATCTGTTCCTATTTCGATGTCAATGAGGGTCTAAACGTTGAGATTGAGGCTGGTAGTTATTTTTAATGTAAAGTTAACATCCCAAGATTTCCAGAGAGCTTTGATTTGCTTGATTCCCATTTTTTTAGAATTAGTTGTGATTTTCCAAAGTTGGAGCCAGAAATATGATTTATGGGCCCGACTGAGAAATTGTATTTTCTGAGTTTTTGGCTTCTTACCCGTGGTTTGTGAGTTGTTTGAGACTATGTACAAGTTGTATAAATGATGTTTGATTAGAGAATGTGAATGATGGGTTCACGGGACCCACGGGGCAAAATACGACCGGTTAAACCCCGATTTTAAGTAGTAAAATACCACGGTTTCGGTCAGTTTTCTGGGAAATCATATGGAGTCAAGCCTAGAGGAAGATGAACTAGAGTGTAGTCAGTAAGGTGTTACAAGGTGCCTTTATGGACCATAATGAGGGTTATAGAGCAATCTTAGGTTTAACCAAATTATGTAACCTTAGAATATGTTTCATGAACCTAATTGGCTCCCATAAATTGTATCTAGGCCAAGAGAAATCATCTCCACCAATTTGTGGGTGTGTGGCCAAAAGAGGAGGCTTGAATTTCAAGAAAAAAGTGTGTGAATGTACACAAGGTAGCTCTCTCCACCTTCTCTCATGCATGGATGTGTGTTTAGCTTGTTTTAGAATGTGTGTATGTGTATTTTCAAGCTATGACAAGTATGCTAGCATGCCTTTATATGCTCTGATTCTTGATGCCATGTTATATTTTCAAATGAGCACATGATGTTTGTATGATTTGTTCATATGCCAAGTTTGCTTTTAAAATGTCCATGACTTTCATTTTCTTCATGCATGCATTTGTAAAGCTTGCTTTGCACATATTATGTATGATTGAATGGGAGATGGGCTATTGGGATTCTTTGAATCTCATCCCCTCCTCTCCAACGATCTAACATGCTAGGTGGACCAAGTAACTATGGTGAAGGGAGCCAACATCAATGAAGAAGGAAGAATGACAAGTTTATGTCTAGCTTTAGCCATTTTGGAACCATAATTGTGTTTCTTGATGTATATGTTGTTGTATATGTACTATGACCCTTGAGACATGTATAAATATGATATTATATGATGTTCAAATGTATGAATATGATGTATGACCTCTAGCCTACATTTTGAGCATGAGATGCCAAATTATGCAATGTAAAAGTATGATGGAAATGTACATAAATGTGGGTTGAATGGCCAAAGTGAGATGCATGAGGTTTGGGACCATTTGGACAGCTCACACAAGTCTCAAATATGCTTTTAGACTTGCCCAAAAGGTTCCAACACTAAGGGAAATCCATTTGGCAACTTTGGTACCCTATATGGAGCCAAAATTGACCATAATAGAACCCTACATCACTTTTTAGCCAAGTGAGTTAGTCTTGGTCTGAAATTTTGCATGCAAATAGGCCTCATTGAGAGCTTTTTGGGAAGCTAAAGATCATAATTTTTGGAGGTCTACAGAATATTTGATGATTTTTCAAATTTGGCAAAATTTATGGTTTTGGTCTGCTGCACTATTTATTTGGTCTGATATTGTTTTCTGTCACACGAGGCCCAAATGATATCCAATTGCCATGAAATTTTATAAAGATAAACTAGACAATCACAGTGACTTGTACCAACTACAAGCACCTCATTTGGAGGTATAGAGAGGGAGATATGAATTTTTGAATTTTCTGTCTAGTATCAATAATTTTGCCCGACCATAAGTATTGTTCCATTGAATTCCAAAGTTTGGGCTTGATGAACTAATATGAGATATTTTTACTCTCTATTTAACACCCACAGATTTCCAAATTGGTATTATTTGCATGGATTTAAATTTTTTGGAATTAATTGGACATTTTTAAATTTTACTGTAGAATTCTATGACAGTTCCAGAATTCAGTCAAACCTTTGGACCATTTTGGATGTCAAACGTCCTCTTTGATGCATATTATGTTATGAACATATTTTTAGTATGAAGTAGACATCCTAACCTTCCTAGAATGACCAAGATTACATGATTTCAATTTTTTGAGATTCAGTTATGATTTTCCAAAGTTTGGTTAGAAAGTGGAGCAATTCTAGCTGAGAATGAAACTCCATACCTCACACTCCATTTCGGTTTCCATGAGTTATAAACATGATCTTGTGATGAAAATGAGTTTTTTTGATGTAATTAAATATGAGAATACATAGTATGAGCTCACATGGTCCACGTGACACCGATTGCAAATTTTTAAATATAGCGCAATGCGAAGAAATCCATTATTTTCATCCCCTTTTTCATATGCTCTTGTGGAATTGATGATCTAAAGTTTATGAATGGCATGAAATGAGCTAGAAGTTATGGTGTTACACACTTCATTCATGCTTGTAGCTCATGCCTTATATTGATACACAAAGCATGCATATGACATGCATTTCACTACTCAAGCATGGCTTTTTCATCTACGACATTCACATCATTCTGGGGCCTACTTCAAAATATATGCAAGAGAGCATCATAAGGGAAGCACGTGAAA
This sequence comes from Erythrophleum ivorense, assembly GCA_026724425.1. Taxonomy (NCBI): domain Eukaryota; kingdom Viridiplantae; phylum Streptophyta; class Magnoliopsida; order Fabales; family Fabaceae; genus Erythrophleum; species Erythrophleum ivorense. The sequence continues at coordinate 115,111 of JAIUCV010000942.1, forward strand.
ATGAAGAAGAAGGAGGAGACTCTTAAGTAGGAAGGGTTCAAGGGTTTTGTAAGGGCTTAAAGGCTATATTAGGAGGACATGATTTGGAGGGATCCTCGAGTTATGAGGAATGGATTGAAATGTGAACAAAAGCACAAGTTTGTGAGTTCCAAGAGGCATGCATAATAGGGATTATTCATTCTTCATCAATTATCTCATTCTTGGAAACTCATTGCCATGGTTCTTCCCGTTCAATTCCTCATTAAATTTCCTCCAATGGAAGCTTGATTCTTTAATGTAGCTAGCTTAGGATGAGTGCTTTAGAGTGAAGATTTGAATCCAAGACAAATGCTCCAAGAATTGGATAATTTTTTTTCCCTTTCTTCCCGATTTAATGTTGCAATTTTCTAGTTTTATAAGTCTATGTTTAGCTTGTAATTGCTTGAGAATTATAGTTAAAATTTTGGATAGAATTCTTGTAATTGTTGAATTGTTGGATTATCATTTTGGAGAATAAATTAGGGATTAATTGTTTTGTTTAATGGCTGCACATTTTATTCCCTTTTCCTTTAATTTTTCAACTCGGTTAATACAGTGGTTATCATGCAATCTTGTTGGAATTTTATGCTTCATTGTTAATTTGAGGAATTTTAATGTTTGATTGGTTAATTAGACTTTTAGGATGAAAGTATAGAGCCTATTAAAAGAAATTGATCTCTGTTTCGGTGTGTTTAAGGAGCTTAATTCAAGGATTAGTAGGTTAGTGTAATCTTGAGGGTTCAAGAGCCATGAATTTGCTAATTTCTTGCATCTTAAATGGTCACTTAAGGAAATTAATTAGGAACACACTAGAGAAAATTAGGTCTAACTCTAAGTGAAATCTAATTTGGATAATGAGAATCAAACTTCAAGGAATTCACTCAAGGCTAGCTATATTCATTTGCTTGATTGTTGCCATTCCTTTTGATTTTAGTTATTAGACTCACTTTATTTCTTAAATTGCTTTTAATTTTAGTCATAAAAACCCTAATTGATTGATGGAATTATTAGTGTTTAAGTTGCATTAGACATTAGGAAAACCCTCTTTGGTAATTGAAATTTATTTTTACAGGAGACGACGATCTTGGTTGCACCACTATTCCCAAAATTATTTCACAACCAAGTTATTTGTAACTATTTGATGGTAGTTATTATGTACAACTATTTGACGGTAGTTATTAAGTGTACATAAATGATCATGTAGATGAGGAATATTCAGATCACTTGGGAGACTTTCTTGAATCAGTTCCATAAGAAATATTTTCCTAATTCAATTCAGGACAAGAAAGAATATGAATTTATTTTGTTGGAACAGATAGGGGATATGTCCATTGATCAGTATGTGACAAGATTTGTACAATTACCTAGATATTCCTCCTACCTATAGAGATTTGATGATGAGAGGTGGCAAGCTGAGAGAGTTGAAAGGGGATTGTTACCAAAAATTAGAGATAGAGTTGTGCCTCAAATGATACGAGATTTTAATGATTTAATTGAGGTGTGTAAAGTAATAGAAAGTAATCTTAAAAGCATGCAAAGCAGGAAGCATACCTCATTAAGAGACCCCAAGAAGGAGAATTTATTTGCAGTGAGGGCAAGAAAGGCATCAAGAAGCCTTAGGGCAAGAAGAGAACTAAGAGGTCGAGCTATCCTGTTTTCTTTGCACTTATTCAAATGTTTTTTACTTTTGTTTTAACTTTGATGTTAATTTTCATGAATATATATAGCTAAACTCTTTAATCTAGGATTATTATGAACTCTTATATGGATCAGTAATTGTTTGTCACTCTAACTTTGTGATTAGTGGAAAATACATGTTTATTCAACTCCTTGCTTTATGCTTTCCAATTGCTTGGCCAACAATTAAATTGATTTTATATTTTTATTTGAACTTAGAAAAGGAAAAGTGAAATTAGATCTTGAGTTGAGTTGTATGAGTACTTGAAACTTGATATGATAAGTGAATGATTTAGTTAATAAGATAGGAATATACTCACTAATCTCACATAGTCAAATTAGGGATTGTACTATTAAATTGATCTTGATTGATTTTATGAGGAATTATAGAAATAATTGGATAATCTTATATGAGATTTAGAAAAATACTTATAAGAACAAGTGAATTTTAGACTAACATGTATCACCATTAAGAGTAAAAGTAATGAGTGTTGAATTAAATTACTATGAAATACATGGGGAATTAATAATCCTAGATGTTGTTATTTACCCAATAATCTAAACATTAATTTAGAATGCATATTTTGCATAATAGATAGTCTTTAATCATTTTCTATTACACATTCACTTGAAATTAATTAGCTTAATTTAAATTAAGGTGTGAATTTTAGTACTTAAAGTTTTGATAACAAATTCTCGAGGGAATAATCTTTTCTCATCACTTTATCATAGTTATGATACATATACTTGCACGCAAATTTTCAAAAAAAAAAGTAATAAGTTTTTGGTGCCATTGGTGTCACACCATATTATTCCTAGCATAAATTTCCTTAATCAAGGTGGGATTACACAAAGTAGCAAGAAAATTCCAAGACTTTTGCATTAAAATCATGACTTAATGGCGTTATGTCAGGGTGAGGATTCAAATTTTCAATCTGTGAACCCCCAGAAACGTACCAACAAAATCTTCTAATTATTTTCCATTCCTACAAATTATAAACATCTTAAAACTTCACATGAATCACAGATCAAGAACCAAAAATCACTAATTGTCACGTTTTGCCTCGGGACCCAAGGTAGCAGATTTTGAAGCAACTTTGAAAAATCATAACTAAATGTAGAAAAATAGAAATGAGGAAAATGATAGCTTCCCAGAAAGCTCTATATGTATACTATAAGGAAAAAATAATTCCAGGTATGAAACACGCAGATAGACTGCGTTTGACAACCAAAAAGTATGAAAGGTCTGGCTACTCTTGAGTTCTGCTACAGCTTACTATATGGATTTCAAAAGTTCATAACTAATTCCCAAAAAATACAAATCAAGTAAACTATATCAATCTAGAAATATACATATGTTACATTAAGTAAAAATAGCTCCAGACCCTGAGAATGAAAATAAACTGGAGAAACTTGATGGAATAGTGCTGAGGGCCTTGCTGCGTCACTGACAGGGAGTTATAACTTCAAAAATTCATTTCTCTCTTTCTAGACCTCCAAATGAGGTACTTCTAGTTGCTATAGCTCCTGTGCATGTCTAGTTTCTCCATGTAAAATTTCAGGCCCATTGGACCTCATTTGACCCATGTTTGACACAGATGCATTTTTGGACCAAAGCTACAGTACACTGACCCAAATCAGAAAAATTCCTAACTTCAAAAATTCACCAAATATTCCATAAACTTCCAAAAATTATGTACTTTAGCTTCCCAAAAATCTCTAGATGATCTCTACATGCATACCAAAGTTCATGAGGAAATTTATCCATTTGGTCAGTTTGTGACATAGGGTTGCAAAATGCCCTTTTTAAGCTTCATATGGGGTCTCAAGGGGTTTATTTTTGCTTCTTCTCATTCTACGGCCACATGAGCACGTGGGAAAGCATTAAAATACTCTATCAAACATGTCTCAAAGGGCTAATAACCCAGATTCCATAATCTCGCCTATCCACACCAAGATATACACAAGAGCCATACTTGTATAACTTGGCATATCCAAGTCAAATTCATGAAATATCCTTCACACGGGTCTAGTTCTCATACATATACAATATACCCATACTTTTACAAATATTCATAAGCTCATACATCATATACATTATGGAGATACATCATGTGACAACCATATGGCTATAATACAAATATTTTACAACTCCATTGCTAATCTTCTTGCTTCTAAGTGTGGTGGCTCCCATTTCCTTGCTCTCTTGATCCACCTAGGCATATTAAGTAATGGGGAGAGAAGAGTGAGATTCTAGGAATCCCAATAGCTCATCTCCCATTCAATCATGCATAAAGAATGTAATACAAGTCTTAAGGATGCATGTATGGCGTATCAATATAGAAAATGGTGCAAAATACATTCTTGGCATTTACACAAAGCACATATAACATACTTAGGCTTGCCAAATGAATGGATTAGCCTCACCCACTTTCTTCAAGGTTCTGGGACTTGCCTCACCCTTTTTCTCAAAGGCCTTGAACTAAGCCTTGCTCTTGGGAGACTTTTTCTTAGTCTCAACCACTTCTAAGGGTTCTTGGCTCATCCTCACCGAAGATAAAAGGTTCTTGGCCTCTCCACATTCAAGTAAACCAATGCAACATTTATAGGCATTATTTAATTACATAGAGCAATACTACGGTTCCATGGAACATAGGCATCATACTAAAATACAATTCATAGCTTAAAATACTAATACAAACATTCAAAAATAATGTAGACATTCATTCATGCATGGGAGAAAAGAGAGAGAACTACCTTGCTTACATTCACACACTTTTTCCTTAAGCCTTGAGTCCTATCCCTTGACCTCACACACCCAAGAAGGTGAAGATCATTTCTCTTGGCCTAGACACACCAAAAGAAACATGAATTACTCATGGAAACAAGCCTTGCCATTATACACACTTTACATGATGCTACTTTGGTTTATGGCTCCATTATGCTTCCATAAGGTACTTAATGAAGCAACTACAAAAATTCATGATCTTGGCTCCCTTCTCTTTTTCAATCTATGATTCTTGACTCCATTTAGACTCCTTGGAGTCATCACACAATTATTTTAAGGAGCCTAGCTAGGAGTTGCTTCATTATGCTACATTATGGAGCCTACACTTCCATCTCACTATCTATGGCTTCTAAAATTTTTCCAAGGCTTCCTCTCATCTTCTTCCATCCTACATGACTTAAAAATAAGTTTGAAACAAATTAAAACTCCCCCTTGGTACTCTTTTTAGCCTAGGCCAACATTATGGAAGCATTTGGGGTTCAAGGGGTTTCCAATTTTTCCTTGATGGGAGAGTCACTTGGGAGGCTTCCTAGGGGTGTTAGGAACTCAAACAAACACTCACATATGCTAGGGAATGTATGAATCAAATCAGTTTTTACAATGTGTTCAAAACTTCTTCACTTTCCTAACTTGAATTTTACTTGCTTTTCTTCCCATTTCTTTGCAATTCTTAGGTGTCCACATACTAAATCAATGGATTCTTGATTGTTTTTGGACAAAAATTCCTCTCCCATAATGGTTCTATTTTTGGCCATGACTTTCACATACAAGAAGTAAGAAGAAGAAGCAAAGCTACAAGGATATCTACCTTGAATCCAAGCTTCCATCAAGAGTCTCTTCATTTGGTCTTGGTCTCTTTTTGAAACTCTAATCCTTCCCCTCTGGTTCAAGGCCAAAATAGAACTATTTCATCCACCAAAACCATGGAAAAGATGAAGTAAGAAGAAAAGAACAACTTTAAAGAAGAGAAAGCCATGAAATTCCTTGAATTTACCTATCTTTCTTGGCTTTCTTCTCCCTTCTCTTGTGCTTCCCTTTGTGCGCCTCTTTCCAATCTGTTTCAGACCAAAAAGACGTTGGTGGAGAGGAAGGAGAAGGGCTGGTCGTGTTTTTAAGGGTAAAGTTAACATACTTTTTAACTTTTCATGCTAGTTCCTAATCCATGGTTTATCCGTTTGGTCTCATTTCTACTCCTTTTCAAAATCTATCTTTTCCATCATATTCCTTAGGCTCTTAACCATAAGAATTGCCTTTGGAATCACTCAAAAAGGATCTAAAACCATTCCGAACTATTCGGTCAAAGTTTCGGTCAACTGACGACCGAAATCGCTCACCGGAGGGGTTTCAACTGTTCTAGGGGTTCCCATGGTATTCGGGGCCTCTGAAAACCCTGGAAAACTCAAATTTTTCATTTAAAAAGCCCTCCTATGAGTTTTCAAAATTTTCCAAAAATTACGAAAATACCCCTACTTTCTTCGGCAAATTTTATGAGCTCTTCTGGCTTTGGCTTTTAGCATCTTAAATATCAAATCCTCATTTTCTAATATTTAGAATTTTATTCTAATTTTAGTTAGCCCCAATTCCTTCTATTTCGAGGACTTCCTTTTATATTTAGCCCATTTCTAACATTTACAGAGAAATCGAACATCGTGTTTCTTACGTTTACAGAGGGACTAGATGTTATAGTTGGCAAGGATTTGTATGCCAAAATATTTTTCTATCAATATTAAGACTATCACATCTAGTTTGAGCTTAAGTTTTGTGTATGGTTTTATTTATGTTACTTTTATTGCCTTTTTTGTTCTGTTTTGTAGAGATTACCCTCCTCTTATGCAAGACCTTTTATGTAAGAAGTTGAAAGTTTAAAAGTTATGTTATTTTAAGAAAAATCTAAAAAAGTTTCCAATCAAACTCTTGAAGACAACTCTGAAACTTTTGAATCAATAAGAAATATGGTATGAGAGGATGAGAATCGAGTTAGAATAGTGAATGATTTTGCTATGTTGAATATGTAAGGATACCATTCAAGTATTGTAACATTCGGTCCCTCTATAGATGTGAGAAACATGTTGTTTGGTTTCTCCATAAATGCATGAAACGCACCGGATATACAAGAAAGTCCCCCAGAGAGAATAGTTTAGGTCAAATAAAATCAAGATAAAATTTAAAATAATGGAAAATGAGGATCCATGGTTTGAGATGTCCGAAAACCAAAGCCAAAGTAGTTCAATTAAATTGCCAAAAGTATAATGGCTTTTTTATAATTTTGGAAACTTGTTAGAAAACACCAAGGAAGGATTTTTAAATGGAAAATTTGAGCTTTGCAGGGTTCTTTAACTCAACCATGGTTAATTCTTTAAATTAACTGAAATCCTTTTCTTCTTTCTTTTTAATTTTATATTTATATTTGGGTTTCATCTTCTCTAAAGCTCTAATTATATCTTCTCTTCTCCGATTAAAGTTTTACTATACAATACATACCTTTAGACTTTCTAAAATTTATAACTATTGTTTCCTCTACTTTCTAGCCATACTGAGCCTCAAACATGGATCAGGGCCCTCAAACTCGATCCTCATGAATTTTAGTGTCAATCGGACATTCGGGTCTTTAAGTGTAATTTTCACCGTTCTGTATTATGATTATGCCATAAAATTTTTATTTATTGCAATTTTGTCCCTGAAACTCTTTCAGGGTTTCCTAACCATTTAGCTATTTTTATTTCTATAGTTGTTACAACTTCTTTTTTTATTTTGCTCATGGCTATTGATCAGGCTTACTGAATCGGACCCGTCTCATTAAAAGGAGTTTAACCGTGGGTCATAGATTTCTAAGATTCCTGCCCGATTTTTTGATATTCTTGCCTAAAGCCACGAATAGAGGGTAAAACTAGGGTTTCTTGAACTTTCGGGCAATTTATACATTTTGCCCTGAACATAACTTTTCTTTGCATTTTAGTCCTTGGCTCTTTCATACTTAACTTCAGAGACTTTTTGGGACCCCCTTTTTTTTTTATCTATTTTAGCCCTAATTTTAGGGCACCTCTGGCCTTAACTCATCATTATTTGTGGTCTAGAATACTATTTTAATTTTGTTGGACCTCAATTTACTCTATTTTGGGGACTTCTTTTTTTATCCTGTGAATTTCGTACGTTGATGGAGAAACCATATGTTATGTTTCTTGCGTTTCCTTACGTTTTCTTGTATTTTTTAAGGACCAGATATTACAATATGAACATGCCACGGGTCTGATGCTAAAGGAGAGAGGTCTCGAGTTTCATGTAAAAGAAGCTAGAGCAAGTGGAAAGGAGGCTGGGTTGAAGGAGCTTGGAAGCAAGCAACAAAATAAGAAGCTACGGGTTGAGTGGGAAAGAGGAAGAGAAGCTTCGTGGTTGGCTAGAGAAGAAGACACGAAGAAGAAAAACACATGGACATAAAGCTTGAATATTATGTGGAATGAGTTGGAAAATACAACATGAGAAGAAGCAACGTGAAAAAAAAATGTGGAAGTAGAAGAGAGGGGAACCATGAGTTTGATGGAAAGAAGCTAGAGAAGAAGCTGCATGTCTTAACATGAAAAAGCTAAGAATGAAAAGATAGGTAAACTTGAGCTTGGATTTACGTGGAAAGAAAAGAAGAAGAGCTGGGGTCTAACGTGTATAGCTACAGGATAGAAGAGCATAAGCTTGCGAGCAGAATCTGGATCATGAGGAAGAAGTAGTACAAGCTACAGTTTTTACGTGGAATATTATAAAAGAAATAAAATAAAGCTCAAATGAACACATAGAATGTGCTGAACAGAGAAGAGAAGCTATGGGTTTTTTGGATGAGAAGGCAGCAAATGAAGACGTGGAATAACGCAAGTTGAGGGCTGGACAACAACGTAAAGAACGGCGAGAGATAGAGCTATGGGCTGATTTGTATTAATGAAACACGTGAATGGAGCATGCGGACCCACACTTATGCACTCATGAAGGAACACGTGGAGCTGACATGGAAAAATGCAAAAGAAGTAGCACATGATTAATAATGGAATAAGATGCATGTGCTTTTCACGAGGGAATTAAAAAGAACACACTCAAGCAGAGGGAATAAAATACACATCCATTGTCATTTTCATTCACACACACACACACCGTCCAGACGCCTCTTCATACACTCCACGCAGAGCCACTCATCCTCCATTCTAATTCCATCTCCACTCAAATGAAGAATTAATCCATCTTGTGCCTAGCTAAGAGGAAGGTTCTTGAGTTGAAGGTTGAATCCAAGGATTAAAATCAGAATTTTGGGCTAAGAATTTCATTTTATTTTCCTCTCTTTTTATATCAATTTTAATTATTTTATTTGCTTGGTTAAGCTTGTAAATGATTGAGATTGATGTAGTTCATGATTGATGGTTGGTTAGACATTGATTAGGAGAGATATTGACTGATTAATTGTATAAATTAAGTACTGAATTTTGCATTTTCTTTTAATTTCCCATATATGCCATCAAGGTGTTCGATGAAATGCATGAGTGAAATTATGTGCTTGATTGTTTGATTTGAGGATTTGTTGGTGTTTAATTGGTTAATTAAACATCTTAGGGTGATGATTTAGAGGCTAATTGATCAATTAATCAATCAAATCGAGTGTTCATTGATCTTAAAAACAAGAATTGAAAATTTGATGTAGGATTAAGGTTTCAATTCAATAATAGATTGTTAATCTTTTGATTCTTGCTTGGTAACTCAAGATACATTTGCCGTGAACACAATTAGGGACTCTTAGACCAGAATTAATCACAATTAGATTAGGATAAGGATAGTGGATACTAAGGGATGAATCCAAAGTTAGTCACAAGTCTATCATTCAACCATGATCCATACAATTAGGTAATTAGTCATTTTAATTCAATTTCATTTTACTTAGTTCAATTAGAACCAAAACCCCCCTAAATTAGGTAGTTCTAGAGTCCTTTAACACTTAGAAAATCCAATTAAATATTGAACTCCATTTCCAAGGAAGGTGACATAGGTTGTGCCATTAACTATAAAATATAATTCTAGTTTTATTTTGAAGGTTGCGCGACACGACCCGTCAACCGTATTTTCCATCATAATCCTTAGGTTTTCAATCTTATAAAATTCCTTTAAAATCACTCAATTTGGAGTTAAAACCTTCTCAAATAAAATGGTCAATGTTTGGGTCAACTGTCATTCAAAAACATACATCGAAGGGGTTTTAACTATCCCAGAGCTTCCCATGATTTTTAGGGCCTCTGAAAACCCCAAAGAATTTAAATTTTCCATTTGAAAAGCCCTCCTATGAGTATTCCAAAAATTATCTAAAATTACAAAAATGCCATTATGTTTTTGCCAATTTTATTGAACATTTCGACTCTGGTTTCCAAGCATCTTAGGTCTTGGATTCTCATGTTTCATTATTTAAAATTTTATCCAAATCTTATTTGACCTCAAATCATCCTTTATGAAGGATTTCCTTTTGTATCCTGTGATAACCCTACCTTCTAAACATGGTAATTATAGTTAAATATGCAATTAATAATTAATGATCAAGGTTTGGAGTCGTTACAATTTATTAAGTTATGAAAATATAGGAAAATTTGGACCTTGATGTTAGGGTCATCATAAACAACCACAAACAAAACAAAAATGCATAAGAGAAATCATACTACCATTAGGGGTTTACGATTCATCCATTCATCAGTTTCAACACACAAAAACCTCCTACAAGTATTCCTATATCATTTTCTAGCATTACCATTGAAGAAACTAGAGTTTTTAGGCTAAAGGAAGGAGTTTGGGGTCTTCTACCGCAGCCCATACCATTCCTGCCACGGCTAAGTTGCTCTCTAGAATTACTGGGCAAATTTCTTGTCGCGGCAAGTTAGACCGTCATGGCGACCAGCCTACATAGTGCCGCGGCGGAAATGCCTCCTGAAGCTACTATTCTAAGTCCCCCGACTCTCGCCTCGGTGCAATACACTCGCGCCACGGTGAGATTTGCTACTAGACACCCCTCAGTTTATTCCCTCGACTAGCACCGCAACGGTATGTTACGCTCCTGGGCAATTTTTTTCACTCTGCGCCGTGGTGAGATTACTCAAGCCGCGGCGTTCCTCGCCACTGTTACTCTCCAGGAAAATTTTATTTCCTTGTGCCATGGCGGGATTACTCAAGCTGCGGCGCCCGTCACTTTTGTCACTCATCTAGCCGTAGCGAAGCCTTCTTAGCTACGACGTGACTCTCTCCTGTAACTACATCTCCCAAATTTCGTCTCTTACACTCTAATTCTCATCTTAGGACTACCCTAGGACCACTCCCACTCATTTTATATGTCTCTAATGGTATTTATCTACCCTATACACCCAGCTATTCTACCATTACTAATTCAAAATTCAAATGTAAGTTTTCACTCCTCCAACTATCCTATACCGGCAAGTCCATAGCGTAATAGCAACAAGAACTCATACACTATTGGAAATTAAAATTTGATATACATTCCATCAAAGGTTTCATACATCAATGGTTCATATTACATCTAATACATCACATAATTATATTTCTAACAGTATACCATACCATAAATTCAGCAAAATACATACATCAAGTGTTATAGGTTCATACATCCGATATCAAGCTAAAATGAGGTCTAACTCTTTAATGAATACATCCAAGGTAATCAAAATATAAGAGCCTACACTTGGCAACATAAATACATGATGATGCTATACAATAAGGAATACAAAATTTAGCATCTATACTAAATAAGTCAGCCTATGTGCAGCCTTCTCCCCACATGATTAAGCTCATGGATTTTCATCCACTTACTTCCCCTTATCCTTACCCGAAGAACCTTCACCTGAAATATTAATCCCATAAAATAGGGTAAGATGCGAATCTTAGTAACCAAGGCAATTCCATCATATAATCCAGTTTAACTAGCATACATGCATAATTTCACATAAGCATCAGAAGAACACTAGTCATATCAGTAAATGAAACAATTAGGCTATCATGATCACTATCCCATACTAGCAATCATATTTTCATATGTTAAAGGCCATTAACACTGGGAGAGGCCCGTCCACGGCACTTACTCCTCATTGAGCACAACCAGGGCTCAGTGCATCTTGGGTTTGATCATAACGCGGTGCTCGATCAAAGCACATGCACAGGTGGCAGCCGCACCACAGCTCCACTATGGACTCACAAGGTCCAATCACAATATAATGATAGCCAACCAATTCATTCAACATTTCAAATCATTCATGTATAGCAAAATATGAAATTAAAATAGATATATGCATAAAATTAATGTAAACCCGATTACCTTACTTGTAGACAATTGCAACACCAATGGTACAAAAATCTCCCTAAAACCATAGCATTAGAAAATTACCACTTTAATTCATCATTAAAAGTTGCAACAAGTGTCCAAAGAATTTAAAATGCTAATGACTACCTAGGGAGCACTTATCCAACCACCACAAATCCCAAATTCGGATTGAAGTGTTTTCTACCAGAAACCTCAATATTTCATCTAAAATCCTAAGCAAATTCATACAAAATTAATACCCATATGATAAATCAGCTATGGGGGTCTCAAACTAGCAAAGAAAGCATCAAAATGAAGAATTTATACTCACCTTATGTCAGCCTTAGCCTCAACCTACGAATTTCACCAAGAAAATCCTAAACAATCACATTTTAAATTTTGGGTATGGTGAAAATACTCCAAATGAAAAACTAATTAGACCAAAATGAATAGAAAGATGAGATGATTAAGTTATATAACTATTACCTTGGCTAAATCTTACTCTAGAAGTGGGAAAATGTAGAAATATGCCAAGAACCCTAGAGCCTCCTTTGGACCTTCGAATTTTGAGATGGGTGTTTGTGTTTCAGCAAATGGGGAAGAGGCTGAAGCATTAGGGTTTTAGTTGGGACAAATATGGGTCATGGGTTCCTCTAAGGTCCAACTCCATTTAGGATTTAGATTTTAGCTTTATTGGGCCAACTCTTATGCATTGGGCTACTGAAATTCCATTGGGCCAGAACAAGTTTTAAGAGCTCAAAGGTTTTGGGTCTGCACAAGGGTTATTAGACCAATTATAAGAGCCTATACAAGGTGGATCTTGGGCCTCTATCACATTGAATCATATTAGGCCTGCATCTAGCTTATTGGGCCCCCATTAGCCTCTTATCATGATCTCCTACATTAATTTGGGCCTAGATGAAATTTCTCTCCCAATTAAATCTCAAACCCATATTAATAATTTGTCTTTCCAAAATTTCCATTTACTTAACTTACTCGATTATTCCATATTAATTATTCTTAATTAATCCAAAACTATGATTAACACCTTAATTAATTTTGGAGTATTACATATCCGGTGAATTTCATACATTTATAGACAAACTGTACATTATGTTTTTCACGTTTTCTCTTATTTTTGAAGAATCGGATATTACATAGAGCAAGGGCTATACTTATGCCTTTCTTATGGAGTTGTTAGTCATTTAAATTTGAGTTACATGATTAGAACTATTTAGGACATATTAGGGAGTATGATGGAGGTGTTAAGTATCCTCTTTTAGAAGGTCAAAGGGAGTTTAATGGAAGTAAATTTAGTTAAATAAATTCTTATATTATGAAAGTTTTATAGCACTAGCATAAATTTAATAATGGTGTTTGGTAAAGATTATATGATAGAGAATTTGGTTAAAGAAGAGAATTCCATCTTAGGCATATCTGATATCAAGGTATTCAGTCTAAGAGTTTTAATCCAAATTTAGTAAGAATTACTTCAAGTAATTTGAAGGGCAACCTAGAATAAAAATAAAGGAGGCTAAACTTGCTAAAAGGTATCTTAAAAGTTTATCTAGCTAGCTAGTATACTTATAAATTCTTAAATAATGAAGTTAAGTTTCCTAGAATAAACCTCAAGGATAAATATATGAGTATAGGTGAAATAAGTTTATTTCCAAGTTTAAATTTACCTATATTTTTATACACTTAAGGAGTAATTTCTATTCTTCCTCAATACATTTTTTTAACAATTTGTTAATTAAATGCTATTTTAGCTTATTCTTATTTGAGTGTTGCATTCTTTGTTCAAGTTAAACCAATCATCAAGGGAAAATGACCATTTAACCAAGATTTCTTCCTTTTGGCCAAGTCTTTGGATATTATCTTTAGTCAACTTCATACTATCGAGCATTCCTCTAGCTTGACTTAGGATTCTAGCAATCGGTTTCCTTTCTACTGCCTCCCACCATAAAAATATTGTCATTTCTTCTCTCTCAAAATTCTCATATGGTTACACCAAAGATATCTTCCCGCTTATTAAAATTATGGCTAGCTAGTTAAAAAAATTTTAAAAAAAATATAGCTCACCATATTCAGAGAGAAGAAATCATATTAGTATTAAGGATGAACCACAAAATCCCTTAAGGCGTATAGTGTAGTTTCAACATTAGAACCATAAAAAGGGCATGCATTTGAAGATGTTAGGTGTTTTTTGCATCTTTGATCATGGGTGATTAATTTCTCTTAGCACAAAAGCCATAAAAAGTTTTGATCTTTTGTGAACCTTGCCACTTCCAAATATGCTTCTAAATGTCCTAATTTGTGTCACAAGAATACACTCTAATCAACTCATATGTTGTGTGAATTAAAAAATGACCATCATTGGTAAACTTCCAACAAATTCTATCCTATCCTTCATCCAAAGAAGGTGGCTAGATGGCAGCATGGAAATACAAATGTAATTTAGAAGCAAATCATCAAATTTCCACCAAACCTACCTTCTAGAATTAGTAACATTCTAAAACTGTTTGGTCTAATTTACTAGAGGTTGAGGGACAAATTGCAAAATTTTCCAAAGGATCCATATTATTAACATAGCTACCCCTTTAAAAATGCACCTTCATGCCATCCCAAGGCTCTAAGTCAAGCCTTTATAGGTGGATTCCTAGCAAGAAGCAATTCCATTATAAACCTGATAATAGTTTTTACTTTGAAAAATGTTAGTGTTCAAGTCACTGCCACAATTGTGCTTGCTTCTAAAAACTCTAGCCTAGAGTGCATATTTCTTCATAACTAAATTGAAACCAAGTTTCATCATGAAAACCATATTTTGTTCATGAATATGTCTCAAGCCCAGTCCCCCAACCATCTTGGGGATGCATACATCATTCCAAGCAACAAGATGAACTCATCTCATGACATTAATGGACCCCTATGAAAAGCTATAACCTTTTTTTTAAATATCACCCATACTCATAAGAAGAAGGATTGTTTGCATGACTAGTTTTGGATGGCTGACATTACAAAAGCTTAATGTTAAAGATAGTCAATATCATTGTATAATAGATTACTTCAAGGCACAACTAGGTCATTTTCTTTAGAGAGATATTTTCCTCCACACATAATTGCTAAAGGATTGATGACGATGCTCTCCTAGGATGCAATAAATGTCAAAAAATTACTTAACACTCTTATAAAATGGAAATATTTTTTAATTTGTAGAATACTATTCTCAACCATACTCACCATATTTAACAAAATCATATAGTTTCTTATTCATATTTCACACAATCATATGGTGGTCCATTTATACTTAGTAGGGAAGTCTCTTTACATTTTTGTTCATTATAAATAGAAAGGTGCATTCACTCTTTGTCCATTGGATGAATCATTGAATATACATCCCACTCTTAATTCATAAATACATGTACATGAACCACCTTTAAAGTTTTTCACTAGATGAACCAATGAATATACGTCCCTTTTTTATTCATTAAAACATGTATATGAATTTATTCATTGATGAACCAACATAACTTTTAAGAGTTGTAAATTATATAACAGAAGCTACTAGAGTATTTCGACCAACCAGTGAAAGGTTATTGGCCTTCTAGGAGCTTGATCTTGAATTCAATTTATCTAAAACATACCAGTATGTATCATTTGTAACTCTTTTATGGAGTAGAGATACACCTAACTTTTAACAAGTTCAATAGTAAGAGTAAAACCAAGAATGTTATGGAGTTCCATTCTTTGGTAATGGGCCACATTCTTGGAAAAATATACTCTAGTCTTTATGGAGTAAACTCATTATCCAAAGCTTATATAGAGCCTATAATGACACTCATAATTAATACCAACCTGGTCTAAAGAAGCATCACCAAAAATACAAGCTCATATGCAAAGAAAAGATAGGATATTTCTAGACCCCCTTATTGAGTCTTATGGGATGCCATTTCTTTTAAAGATAGAATCATAAATAATCTAGCCAAGTCTCTCTATACATAAAACAAAGATATAAAAAGAAACTAGATCATCTTGTCTAATCTTATGAGTAGAATTAAAATGCTTAATTTTTTCATTATTCCATAAAATTTGCATGCTAAGAAAAGAAATACAGTGCCATATGAGGATAGTGATATAATCAAGAATACCTATACTTTATAGAGTATCACACACAAAAGTCCCATTTGAGGTGATCATACACTTTCTTAGGATCAATTTTGATTGCCATAAACCTTTTGCTCCCCTTCATCTATCTCATGATATGAACAACATCCTGGGAAATAATATTGTTATCAATACCATGGCAATTGAGAACAAAACTACATTGGTTAGGAGCCATTAAGTGATCCATGATCTCTCATAAGCTATTAGCAACAATCTTCATGATAGATTTATAAATTATGTTGCTCAAACATATAAGCTTTGAATTCATGAATCATCTCAGGATTATCATTTTTTTGGATATGCGTAATAAGAATGTTATTGATAAAGGCTACTTTATAGGGATTTTCTAATACGGATTCCACAAAATTAATCACTAACGTAGAGAAGACTTCCCATTGGCTTTAGAAGAAAAGTGCATTAAGGGTTTAGAGACCTTAAAAGCATTCATCCCAAAGATAGTTTCTTTAATTTATTTTTTATCTACTTGAAGTCTATAGTGAATATAACTTTTAAGAGGGGAAATTTTCCTTCAAGTATCAAAACATTAAAACTAGGTTAGTCATCAATATAAATATTATGGAAGAAAGATAGCCATTTGGCAAATGGTACCCAAGTCATAAATCCAATCACCACTTTCATCTTTAAGTGTTTCGATTTTATTTCTCTTTCTTCTTGCAAGAGTATTATTATGAAAAAAAATTGGGTGTTCCTATCACCATATGTATGACAGTTACACCTCAATTTTTGAAGTCAAAGCAATTCCTCTTGAATCAAAATTTCCTCAAGTCGGTACCATAAACTTTGTTGAAAATCCTCAAGAAATGAACTAGAGAATATACTTAATTTATTCTCAATGCTCAGCAAATGCCTTAAAATATAGTTCTTACAAGCAAAGATATTTCCAAAAGCTTTTTTGTTCCACAAATTATTAAAAGTGTGAACTCATCTATAGCTTCATGCCAACTATTATTATTTTCACAAGTAGCTTTGACCATATTGACAAAATCGAGGAGTTGCACCTAAGGGGACAAGAACTAAAAAAGGAGAAAAAGTTGTTCTCTTGAGCTATTAAAGGAAAGCTTTAATGATAGAGGAAAATGATTCAATTTAAACTTGGACGCAAACAATTGAAGCGTCAATGAAGCAAGTAAACTATTCATCATTAACAATAGCATGATCTAATCTATTCTAATCTCAACTGAATTGCATTTCCAAGTAAATTTTCTGCCTTGAAATCCTAAAGTGATTGAGACAATAACTTCAAACCATCTTTAGAAATCAACGTTTGAGATTCTTTCATTGTTGGGACCCCTTCTCTTCTCATATGCATACAAGAAAGTATTGAAATCTCCGACCAAGAAACAAGGCCCCCAAAATGGCTTCAAATCAAATTAAGACTATCCCCCAACTCCTGTCATCTATTTCTACGCGGATTGTCATACACAATAGTAAGAAACTATGGTTCTAAAGTTCCTTTTTTAATTGAAAGATGAATATAACTACTTATGTTTTAATAACACATTCATAGTACAATATCTTGTTTCCACAAGCACAAAATACCTTTTGAAAAGCCTTGGGCCTCTTTCCTTAACATACCTGAGAACCCCATTTTCCTAGATATTAATTTAGCTACTACTCCACTCTGTCTTATTTCACTTAGCACTACAAAAGAGCTTATATGCTCTAGTAAGGTCCATAATAATGCATGGAAATGACCTTGTACATGTACCTCTACAATTCTAAATGAAGTAATCCTTAACTAAATAAAGAAAGTTGAAGACAAGGGCTAATAATACCTAGACCTATTATGGTCTTCAACATCATTCTGTATAGCATACTCTCCAATAGTAATGCTCCAAAGAGGCCATTCTACATCTTCATGTGAATGTTCAATAACGTGGCAAATTATATTTCCTAATAAGGGTTCTTTAAAAAGATGTCCTTCCAACATCTCTTTATCCTTGTTAAAAATCAACCCCTTATTATGATTAGTGGTAATAAGGCCCAAAGATACATTACTAGCTTCAATTCAATCATGTAGATCCAAATCCATTGGTTGGTTATCCAAAATAGTAAATGGGTCTCTCGACTTGGAGCTTGGCCCAAACTTGTCTAAACTAACTTTCGCATACCATTATGTACTTCCTTAAGGCTATATGGGCTACAAATCCATTTTTCCTTGTCCATGATGGGCTTTGACATTTATTATGCATCAAAACCACATGGTTTATTGAGATATGACATATCTTGACTTTTAGTTGACCTAGAAATAAGTCATTGGTTCCTTGCTTCCTCATACTCTTGATTTTTCATTTAGACTCTACATAAGCCTCAATCACTTTCTTGTGGATAACATTGCTTGGCAATATTCACTTAAAGAAGTCACCATAGCGTTAAAAGTATCTTTCTTCTAGTAGATTTCCTTATATGATAAGATGCTTCATTTTCATCGTTTAGTCCTCTTAACAAACATCGATAGGCCAAAGGTTAATTCCTTCTTCTCCATTTGATCAACAGTAGTGTCACCATTCCACTGGTAGAAAAGATCTTCCTTTGCTTTAGTGTCAATATAAACTTCTCCTTTCCACAGTCTTATTAATTATATTTGCACCTCTCACAATTACGTTTGTACACCCTTCCCTTTAGCATGAAATTAGGAAGAAGCTACTTCTTCAAATTGATTTTAACATAAATTCAAGTAAATTTAACTTTAGAAGTCAAATATGTTGATGACTCTTCCTTTAGAGTTTTCCCCACTAAGTTTCCAATCCTTTATAATAAACGAATGTTGTAAAACTTTAATAGGTAGTCCTGGAATCCATATCCAAGCAACAATCATAGTTAACTTATTAGCATCCAAAGGATGAAAATTTGGGCGCTATCTTTAAACCACTAAAAAATGGTAATGACTAAGGTTG
This sequence comes from Erythrophleum ivorense, assembly GCA_026724425.1. NCBI lineage: Eukaryota > Viridiplantae > Streptophyta > Magnoliopsida > Fabales > Fabaceae > Erythrophleum > Erythrophleum ivorense. The sequence continues at coordinate 133,997 of JAIUCV010000942.1, forward strand.
CTCTTAGTAAGCATGGGGGAAATCTTCTCTAACAGTAAATGAAACAACAAATAAGGATCACCTTCCAAATCTAATATATGATTTAAACCTTGTAATTTCCATAGTTTCTCTAGGCAAGCTTTCAAGAAACTCAGGCCAATCCCCTTCCTCAGCAATTTGACCATTAAGGATTTTCTCCATGGACTACACCTTTCCTTATACTTATCCTTTGTGACTGTAACATGGGGGCATGTATTATGTAACTTGATACTAGAATCCAAATCCATTATGTCTTTTGGGTCTGAAAACAAACCATCAAAATCCTTATCATGGATAACTTAATCTTTGCATTGTCTCCCTTTAGATCATGGTTCATTCCTTATGGATTCGATGTAAGAGTTGAATCAAGCCAAGTTGTTTCTTTAAATATGACTCATGGTCATTCCCTCTCTTGCATAGAGTATTTTCCTCCAACGCATTCATGTTTGCCATAACATTACTATCAATAACCCTAACCCCACCAATCTTGACTTTCTTGTTGCTTCATGAAAGAAGATCAATTTCTTCTTTGAATTTTCCCTCATCACTAAAATATTTATCCTCCGCCATCTATTTATTCCTAAAATTTTTGTGAGAGCTTCTCGTATTTATACAAATAAAAAAGTTTTATTAGTATTATGTTATTTTCATCTTTTTGTTTTGAAGACATACATATATGAGATTATCTTGTATTTTATGCTAATCACCTGGCCAATTTGGAGATGTGATAAATAACAAATTTAGCAAAACTAAATTTTAGACAATACATAAACAGTCTTATGTAGTCATACTCAAAATTAATTATGAAAATTAAATTTCTCGATTTTGCATATCTATTAGAACATATATGGATAACAAAAGGTAGGTGGTGAGAAAATGAATACGAATAAGCGATGGCGACAATTATATTAATTTAATTAGAGAAAAATGAATTTTATCTTATATGATAATTTTATTTAAAATAACTTATTTATTTGTGTAATGAAATAATATTTTTATGGTCAATAATATTTTATAGTTTACAAGTGTTGCTATCTTAAGTAGTAACTTTTTCTTTAAACTTTTTTATGTTCAATTTACAAGATTTATGTATAATATAAGATGGATAAATATTAAATATATCCTTATGTTTGATATAAAAATTAAATGTGACAAAAATATATACCAATAATTTATGAAAATAAAGAGAATTTTAATTTTAAAATAAAATTTTCTAATGTTAACAGAAATATGATATTTATATTGTTAAAATATTTACATCTCATAAATATATTAGGTGACGTATAATTTTTGCTTTTAAATATATTAATTATACATTTAATGAACTAAGTAGTTATTAAAAAATTTTGGTATAACTTTATAAAATTATAAAATACAATATATTATAAATAATTTTGAATTTCATCAACTTTTTAAATATGAACATAAATTCTAACAAATTTTATATAAATTAAAATTGAAAGCACAATGGAGCTGAAGGAGAAGATGACGATGATGATGATGATGATGAGGGAGACATTATGGCCTGTGGCTTAACTGGATGAGATGACTAGAATCATAATGAGTGACCCTTGAAAATGGTATTTTTTTTCTTTTAGTGCTTGTAATAAGTGATTGTCCTTTTAAGAATAGGAGTGAGTGGTGTAACATCCAGTCCTTCTGTAAACATGAGAAATGCGATGTTCGGTTTCTCCGTAAATGTAAAAAATGGACCAGATACAAAATGAAGTCCTTGAAATAGAAGAAATTAGGGCCAAACTAATAAAATTCTAAATAATGAACAATGAAGATTTGAGCCTTGAGTTGCCCAGAAATTAGGGTCAGAGTGATTCAGAAAATTTATCGAAAGGCCAGTGGCATTTTCATAAATATAGAAAACTTTTGGAAAACTCACAGGAGGGCTTTTTAAATGAAAGTTTTGAGTTCTTCGGGGTTCTCAGAGGCCCTGAAAATTATGGGAAGCCCCAGGATAGTTAAAGCCCCTCCAGTATACATTTTCTAACGACGGTGAGCCTGAACTTTGACCAGATTGTTCGAGAAGGTTTTAGCTCCAAATTGAGTGATTCCAAAGGCATTTCATTAAATTGGGAATCTATTTGTTATGATGGAAAAGATGGTTCTAAAAAAGGAGCTAAAACAAAGGAGAAATGAAAATGCAAGGACAAAGGGCAAAATTGGCATTAAAGTGTTAAAGGAAGCTTCAAAAAGGGTCTTTATATGCCACGTTCTTTCTCTCCTCTCTAAGACCGACTTACTTCTGCCCAAAAATAGAGGAGAAGCTGCCCTTCTTAGGCTCACAAGAGGAGGAAGATTTTGGAGGAAGAAATTCAAGATAAAGGTAAGAAACTTTAAGAAATTTCATATCCTTCCTTCTTGAAACTTGCTCATCTCCTTTCAAGCTTTCTTTCTATGGTTTTAATGAAGAGTTTGGTGTTATTTTAGGGGCAGAATAGAGGGGGGAATTTTGAAATTTGAGGGAGCAAGTCAACCAAGTGGAAGAATAAGCCAAAGGAAGCAAGAAAACAAGGTAAAACTTCCATTCTTTGGTAGTTTCTTTCTCCCCCTTCCTTTTGCACGAATTTGGCCACCATGAGCCCAATTCTTAGGGGCTGTTTTCTACCCAATTCATAGAGGGATTAGGGGTTTTAGGTGGCAAGGATTAAGAATGAACTAATAGAATCAAGAAAGGGGCCTTAGGAAACAAGATGGAACCATTAGGGATCCAAATGCTCCTTTACAAATATGATTTAACATGAATATTCTTAGGCTTAAATGAATGTTTAAATGTGCTCCTAAGATCCCTAAGAGGTCCCCCATATGCCTCTTCCTCCATGAAAACAAACAAAACCCCATGGAAAGTTATGAACCTAAAAGTTGGAAAAGTGTAGAGTGTAACAACCAGCAAAAACAAAGAGAAAAAAAAAAAAGAAGAAGAAAAGAAGAAGCTGAAAAATTTTTGAAGTCCTGAAATTTTCTAAGTTTGCTAGCTATAGCGAGAAATGGCCTAGCTATAGCGAATGTGCCTGTTTGCTATAGTGAGAAATGATCTAGCTATAGCGAAAATGCTTCTAGTTATAGCGAGTACGGGCATCTCATACAAAAACCAGGGAACTACTCACCATAGTGTGCATCATAGCGAAAGTAGGGGTTTGAGACTGATACGTGCTCGTCATAGCAAGAGTTATGCTTCGCTGTAGTGAGGGTTAGTCCGGAAAAGCGTGAAAAAAGAGAATTTGACTTCTTAAAGCATCCTAATTCATTCCTTTTCCTTTTAACTGACTTAGGCTTCATCTAAGGCAGAGAAAAGGGCTGAGGAGAGAGAGAGACTTAGAGGAGGAAGGAGAACAAGAAAAAGGTAAGCATAACTTGAGATCTCCATAGCTTTCCTTCTTAGAGTTTTGTTCTTCTCTCTTTGCCTTCTCTTGCTATGGTTTTGGATGCTAAATTAGCTATGTTTTAGGCATGGTTCAGAAGAGGAAATGTAACAGCCAAGAAAAAGAAAAGAAAAAGAAAATAGAAAAGAAATGAGAAAAGGAAAGGAAAAGAGAAGCTGGAAAATTTTCGAAGAGCTGAGAATTTTCTAAGTCTTCTCGCCATAGCGAGATATGGAATCGCCATAGCAAGAATGCCTCTTCGCCGTAGCGAATATGTTCCTACCTATAGCGAGTGCAGCATTCCATATAGAGACCAGTGAGTTGCTCGCCGTAGCGAAATTGTTCCTAGCTATAGCGAGTATGGCATTCCATATAGAGACCAGGGAGTTGCTCGTCATAGCGGCGCTATAGCGAAGGCAGAGGTCTGGAACAAACACGATCTCGCCGTAGCGATGCCATAGCGAAGGCAGAGGTCTGGAACAGACACGAGCTCGCCGTAGCGAGGTCACTAACTCGCTATAGCGAGAGCGGTCCAGAAAAGCGAGGAAAAGAGAATTCGACTTTTTAAAAGCTTCCAAATCTCTTCTTTCTTCTTCTAACTGACTCTAACTCGTCTTAGGAGAGAGAAAAGGGCGGAGGAGAGAGTGAGAAGCTGAAGAGAAGAGGAAAGCACAAGAAAGGTATGAATTTTCATAGCTTCCTCTTAGTAAGTTGCCCTTCTCCCCTTTTCCCCTCTTTCCTACGGTTTCAATGGTCGAAAATGGCTAGGTCTTGAGTCTGGTTCAGAGGAGAGAGAGTGGGAAACCATTCTTGAGAGAGATTAGAAGTAGATAGTCTTCTCTTTCTTGCTTTTCCCCTTTCTTAAGAGTTGAGAAAAGAGAGGGATAGCTCATGGGCCTTAGAGTGAGGAAAGACCTAGAGTGAGAAGCTCAGTAGAGCCAATTAGAAGAGATCCCTAGCTTAAGAATTGAGTATAAGGTATTAATTCCATGCTTTTGTGTGGTTAGGCTCAAGAGAAACTCTCCCATCTAGAAGTTGTTGTGAAACCAACAAGGGAGGAGACCATTGACAGAGCAAGTAGTAGATAGTCGACAAAGGTAGTTCTCTCCACTTTCTCTCATGCATAATTATGTGTTTACATTGTCTTGCTTGTGTGTATGAATGATATGAGCTATGAGAAGTGTGTTAGCATGATTATATGTATGATTGAGATGACGTTTTAAATGATTGTTTGGTTTGCTTGAGGAAATGGAAAAGCCAATAACCCTATAGCCGAGGTGAGGATGAGCCGAAGCCCTAAGTTGGTTGAGCCATGTCTCCCAAAATGAGGTTGACTCCCAAAGAGTAAGGGTGAGTCTAAGTACCTCTAAAGTATGGGAAGGCAAATCCAAAAGCCATAAGGGAAGGGGTGAGGCCGATCCAAGTACTCAACGAACTCTTGAATGTTATCCATGGCCATTTCACATGTTTTAAATGTTTTTCAGCATATTTTATATGCTAACATGTCATACATGCATAATGAGACTTGTTGCATGCAATATATGTATGTTTGAATGAGAGTTGAACTACTGAGATTCTCCGAATCTCACCCTCCCTCTCCACCATCCAACCATGCCAGGTGGACCGAGTGAGATTAGAGATGGGAGCAACCACCACCAAGCATGAGGCTAGGGATAAAGATGAAGAAGAATGTAAAGTTTTGTAATACATTGTACATGAGCTATGAGATGTAAATGTTGTATATGATGTAACATTTATAAATGTTGTAAGACCATGTATGAATGATGTATGTATGAGAATGAGGGTTATGATGAATGAGAAAGTAGATTTTGATATGAAATGCTCATGATAGCCTAGTACATATGGGTGCATAAGTGGGCATGGGGTAGTGAGTTTCCCCAATCTGAGTTAGACACTTGAGGCATGATTGATAGCTCCTATAGATGCTTTCTCATGTGCTCAAAGAGTCATAGAAGTAGAAAACTTAAGATTGGACCCCATTAGCCACACTTTTGGCCAAGAAATGGCCTTTTGCACATGATGTCATAGAATAGCCATATGACCTCTTTTAGCTATGAGATTTGACATGTAGCTAGATTATGTTTAGAGCTTTCTGGGAAGCTAGAGTTCATGTCATTTAGAGGTCTATAGCATTTTCTATGAGCATTCAAAGTTGACATCAGAAATTCGGATTTCAGAAAATCACTGTTCATTTGGTCAGTTTTGAAATCATGTCATCTGAGGGGCAAACTTAGTCCAATAGCTACGAAATTTTATACACAGAAACTAAATGGTCACAGTGACTTGTAGGAACTGGAAGCACCTCATTTAGAGGTCCAGAGAGGAAGTTATGCAATTTCGAAGTTCCTGCCCAGAATCAGACCCCCAACCAGACCCGAGGTACTGTTTCATCAGTTTCCGGGGAATTGGCTTGGTGGACTGATCTGGAGATATTTTTCTCCTCTAGCTAACATCCACATATTTCCATAGAGATAGAGTTTATGAGCATTGGATTTGTTTGGAATTAGTTAGACATTTTCAAAGTCCATATCAGTAAACTGTGACAGCAAAGAAGCCCCCTCTGACCAATGAACTATTTCGATGTCAAACGCAGAATGAGTGAGAGATTGAGACTTCTAAGTATTTTTAGAATGAAGTAGACGTCTCAAGCTTTCTAGAATGACCCAGATCGTGCAGATACGATTTTTTTGCATTTAGTTATGAATTTCCAAAGTTAGCCCAGAAAAGGAGCAAAATCTGCCCATAGCGAAAATGCATGTCTCCAATCCCTTTTTGCTTTCCACAAGTTTGAAGCATATAGTTGGGATTGAAATAAGTCTCAAAAGAGTAATTGAGCATGAGGAAGCATAGAGAGAGCTCAATCGGTCCATGTTACTTCTAAGTGGAGCTCTACCCACACATAGTGCCATAGAGAGAGTAAGCATAAGGTAGAGAAAGTGTCTCCCTTATGAGTTCCGCACCGCCCATATGGGCTAGAGGGCACGTTGGGCATGAGCTAGAGGTTAAGGTGTCACAGGAAAAGTGGAAAACCACTCTTGAAAAAGGTTACTTCTTTGTTTTCCCTAGGTATGTTGGTTCTACCAACTTGAGAACATGAGAGAGAGGAGGAGTTGCTAAACTTCTAGAGAGAAAAAGAACCCCTAGTTTCTTATATGCTAGGTAGGGTTTGCTATAAAGAAACCCCTAACTTTGTGAATAAGTGTTGAGTTATGAGAGAGTAATTCCATGCTCTTTGTGTGTCTAGGCTCAAGAGAAGCACTTCCATCTAGTTGTGATTGTGAAAACAAGAAGGGAGAAGACAAATTGAAAGAGAAGGCTTGTGTTAGCCTATAAGGTAGCTCTCTCCACCTTCTCTCATGCATGGATGTGTGTTTAGCTTGTTTTGAAATGTGTGTATGTGTATTTTCAAGCTAAGAAAAGTATGCTAGCATGCCTTTACATGTCATGATCCTTGATGCTATGTTATGTGTTAAATGAATCCATGATGTTTGTATGAGTTTGTTTGAGTGTGGAAAAGCCAAGAACTCTTCCCTTGGGTGAGGATGAGCCAAGAACCCTTGAGCTTGGTTGAGATAAAGCAAAGAGCCTCCCAAAAGCAAAGTAGACTCTCAAGAGTATGGTTGAGTCCAAAGTGCTCAAGAGTGGGTGAGGCAAGTCCAAAATCCATGAGGAAAAGTGTGAGGCCAATCCAAACACTTGGTGAACCCTTGAATGTCTTGTATGCTTGATTCACATGCTAAGGTTGCTTTTAAAATGTCCATGACTTCCACTTTTCCATACATGCATTTAAAAAGCTTGCTTTACATATATTATGTATGATTGAATAAGATATGAGCTATTGAGATTCTTTGAACCTCATCCCCTTCTCTCCACTATCCTAACATGCTAGGTGGACCAAGTGAATAAAGACATAGGAGCCACCAAGCTTGAAGCTAGGGAAATTGACAAAGGATTTGTGAAATAGCCATTTTGTCACCATTTTGTTGTTAAGAGATATAATCTAATGATGTACATGGTGTATACACTTATGAATACTTGTAAATGGATGTACATATGGTATATGGATGAGAATTAGAACTATATTGAATGATGTAGCAAGTTTTTGGTATGAATAGCAAGATCTTGGCATTATGTACATGGTGTCTGTTTTGGTGTGGGAGAGTGAGTTTTGCAAATCTGAGTTGTTAGATATTTGAGCCATGTTTGATAGCCTATGTTGATGCTTTCCCATGTGCTCATAAAGCCTTAGGAGTAAGAGAAACAAATTTGAACCCTTAGAACCCTCTTTTAACAAAAGAAATTGACACTTTGCCCCCTTATATCAAAGTCTGACCAAATGACCTCTTCTTGCCTTGAAATTTGAGGTCTGTGGAATTTTCTATGATTTTTCAAAATTGGTATCAGAATTTCGGATTTGCACCAATACTGTTCATTTGGTCAGTTATGTAATTGTGTCATCTGAGGGGCAAACATGGTCTAATGGCTACCAAATTTTATAGGAAGAAACTAGACATTCATAGTGCTTGTAGCAATTAGAAGCACCTCATTTGGAGGTCTAGAGAGGAAGATATAAATTTTTGAAGTTTTTGCCCAGTATCAGTCATCTTGCCTGACCAGAAGTACTGTTCCATCGATTTCTGAGAGCTTGACTTGATGAGATAACCTAGAAATATTTTTCTTCTCTAGTTAAGATCCACATCTTTCCATATTGGTATCATTTGAACATATTTTATTTTTGTAGAATTAATTGGACATTTTTGAAATTCATATCAGTAAACTATGACAGCATCAGAACCCAGTCCGACCTCCAGATCATTTCACATGTCGAATGCTCTGTGTGTGGGATGTTATGACTTGTACATATTTGTAGTATGAAGTAGAAATCTTAAGATTTCTAGAATGACCAATATTGCATGATTTCGATTTTTCTAGATTTAGTTATGATTTTTCAAAATTTGGTCAGAAAATAGAGCAATTCTGGCCAAGAATGAAACTCTTTATTCCACACTCCAATTCGGTTTCCATGAGTTGTAGGCATGTTTTTGTGATGCAAATGAGTTTTAATGGTGTAATTAAATATGAGGATGCATAACATGACTCACATGATCCATGTGACACCGAAATGAATTTTTAACCTTGACGCAACGCAAGAAAATGTATTAATTCAATGGAATTTCTCACTTTATTCTTACTATATCTCACATGACTATGTAAGGGATGATGGATATGAGTTAGAAATGATGGTGTTACATAGAGCACTTAAGGGGATTGTAAAAACTGATTTAATCCATAAGTCCCCTTGGCTATTTAAGTGTTTCCTTAACCCCCTACAACTCTTAACAACCTCCCTAAATGGTTTCCCATCAAGAAAAAATTGAAAACCCCTTGAACCCCAAATGCTTCCATAATGTCGGCCTAGGACAGATGGAGGGGTTAGAGAGTGTTTTAATTTATTCTAGCCTTGGTTGGGACTTCATATGATGGTAGAAGGTGGGAGGAACCCTTGGGAAAAATTTAAAAGCCATGGATTGGGAGATGAGGCAATGGCTTCCATAATGTGACCTTATGAAGCAACTTGTGTCTAGGCTTTTGTAAATGAATATGTAATGGCTCCAAGGACCTTAAATGAGGTAAAGAGGCCTAGGAATGAGAAGAGAATGGAGCCAAGAACTTGAATCATGATGGTTGCTTCAATAGGCCATTTATGGAACTAATATGTGACTTATGGAACCAAGTATGTTTTTACATATAAGTTTAATGTCCTAGCTTGTTTCAAGAGTGTAATTAGCTTCCATATGATGTGTCTAGGCCAAGAGAAATGATCTCTACCCTCTTGGGTGTGTGAGGTCAAGGGAGAGGAGTCAAGGCTTAAGGAAAAAGTGTGTGAATGCAAGTAAGGTAGCTCTCTTCACCTTCTCTCATGCATGGATGTGTGTTTAGCTTGTTTTAAAATGTGTGTATGTGTATTTTCAAGCCATAAAAAGTATGCTAGCATGATCTTGTTTGCCATGATTTCATGATGTCATGTTATGTTTTCAAGTGAATGTATGATGTTTCTTGAGTTTGCTTAAGTGTGGAAAGGCTAAGAACTCTTCACTAATGTGAGGATGAGCTAAGAACCCTTGACCTTGGTTAAGACAAAGTAAAGAGTCTCCCAAAAGCAAAGTGGGCTCCCAAGAGTATGGCTGAGTCCAAAGTGCTTAAAGAATGGGTGAGGCAAGTCCAAAATCCATGAGGAGAAGTATGAGGCCAATCCAAACACTTGGTGAGTTCTTGAATAATTTGTATAGCTTGTTCACATGCTAAGCTTGCTTCTTGAATGCTTATGATTTGTATTATATCCATACATGCATTTTTAAGGCTTGCTTTACATATATTATGTATGATTGAATAGAAGATAAGCTATTGGGATTCTTTGAATCTCATCCCCTCCTCTCCAATGATCTAACATGCTAGGTGGACCAAGTAACTATGGTGAAGGGAGCCAACATCAATGAAGAAGGAAGAATGATAAGTTTATATCTAGCTTTAGCCATTTTGAAACCATAATTGTGTCTCTTGATGTATATGATGTTGTAAATGTGTTATGAACCTTGAGACATATATAAATATGCAATTATGTGATGTTTATAACTATGGATATGATGTATGAGCTCTAGAATACAATTTGAGTATGTAATGCCAAATTATACAATTTGGAAGTTTGATGTAAATGTGCATAAGTGTGGGTGAGAAGGCCAAAATGAGATGTATGAGGTTTGGGACTATTTGGGTAGCTCACACAAGTCTGAAATTTACTTTTAGACTTGTCTAAAAGGTGCCAAGACTAAGGGAAATCCATTTGACAACTTTGGTATCCTATATGGAGCCAAAATTGACTATTATGGACCCTATGTCACTTTTTAGTCAAATGAGTTAGTCTTGATTTGAGATTTGGCATGAAATTAGGTCTCATTAAGAGATTTTTGGAAAACTAAAGATCATAATTTTTGGAGGTCTACAGAATATTTGATGATTTTTCAAAGTTGGCAAATTTCATGGTTTCTGGTATATGCACTGTTCACACTGGCAGATTTATATTATGTGTCATCCAATAGGCAAATTGTATCCAATGCCTATGAAATTTAATAGGCATAAACTAGAGGTCATAAGATTTCTGTGACCACCGAGATCACCTCATTTGGAGGTCTAAACAAAGAGTTATGCATTTTTGAAATTGGCTCTCAGTAGTAGTGGCACCCCAGGAGTCCAATCACTGTTTCATAGATTTCCAATGGCTAAATGTATTTGTTTCATTCTGGAATTATTTTTAACATAAAGCTAACATTTGTAGTTTCCAGAATGATTGAATGTGTGTGATTTAGATTTTATAGAATTAGTTATGAATTTTAGAAGTTTGTATCAGTAATCTAAAACAGCAGCCCAAGCAGAGCGACCTCTGAAACATTTTGGATGTCAAACGTCCTTTATGATGAATGTTATGCTTTGGAAGTATTTTTACATGAATTAGACATCCCAAGATTTCCAAAATGACCAAGAACACATGATTTCGATTTTTCTAAATTTAGTTATGATTTTTCAAAGTTTTCCTAGAAATGAGGCCAATTCTGGCTGAGTATGAGTCTTCATGTTCTATGCCCCATTTCAGTTTTCACGAGTTGTATGTAACATCCGGTCCCTCCGTAAACGTGAGAAACATAATGTTTGGTTTCTCCATAAACGTCAGAAATGGGCCAGATACAAAAGGAAGTCCCTGAAATAGAAGGAATTGGGGCCAAATAAAATTATGATAAAATTATAAATAATGAAAAATGAGGATTTGAGCCTTGAGTTGCCCAGAAATCAAGGCCAGAGTGATTCGATAAAATTGTCGAAAGGCCAGTGGCATTTTCGTAAATATGGGCACTTTTTGAAAAACTCATAGGAGGGCTTTTTAAATGAAAATTTTGAGTTGCCCAGGGTTCTCAGAGGCCCCAAAAACCATAGGAAGCCCCGGGACCAGTGAAGCCCCTCCGGTGTACTCTTTCCGACGTCGGTTGACCCAAACTTTGACCGATTCGTTCGGGAAAGTTTTAGCTCCGATTTGAGTGATTCCAAAGGCATTTTATTAAATTAGGAATCTAAATTTTATGATGAAAAAGACGATTCTCAAAAAGGAGCTAAAACGAAGCCAAACCGGAAATGCCATTACGAAGGGCGAAATTGGAAACCATTTTAAAAAGGAAGCTTCTTTCTTCTTCTTTATATGCCACGTTCTTTCTCTCCTCTCTAAGACCGCCTTAATTCTGCCAAAAACCAGAGGAGAAGCTTCCCTTCTTAGGCGCACAAGAGGAGGAAGATTTTGGAGGAAGAAATTCAAGAAAAAGGTAAGAAACTTTAAGAAATTCCATATCCTTCCTTCTTGAAACTTGCTCCCCTCCTCTCAAGCTTTTTTTCTATGGTTTTAATGGAGAGTTTGGTGCTGTTTTGGGGGCAGAACAGAGAGGGAAATTTCGAAAATTGAGGGAGTAAGCCAACCAAGTGGAAGAGCAAGCAAAGGAAAGCAAGAAAACAAGGTAAAACTTCCATTCTTTGGTAGTTCCTTCCTCCCCCTTCCTCTTGCACGAAATTGGGCACCATGAGCCCAATTTTTAGGGGCTGTTTTCTGCCCAATTTATGGAAGGATTAGAGGTTTTAGATGGCAAGGATTAAGAAGGAATCAATAGAATCAAGAAAGGAGCATTAAGAGACAAGATAGAATCATTAGGGATCCAAATGCTCCCTTGCAAATCTGATTTTATATGAATGTTCTTAGACTTAGTTGAATGTTTAAACATGCTCCTAAGACCCCTAGAGAGCTTCCCACATGCACCTCCCTTCCAAGAAAGTAAAGAAAGTGCAAGAAAAATTAATGAACTCTAAGCTAGAAAAGTGTAGAGCTCTTGAACACTTTGCAAAAACTGATTTGATATATGAGTTTCCTTGCATGTGTGAGTATTTGATTGAGCTCCTAAGACCTCTAGGAAGTCTCCCAAGTGTGTCTCCCATCAAGGAAAAATCAAGAAGCCATGAAATCCCATTTATGCTTTAAGTTTCAGCCAAGTAGGGATGGCATAGTTAGGGAGAGTTTTAAATTGTTTCAAGCCCATTTTTGAGGCATATATGATGAATGAATGTGAGGGGAAACCTTGGAAAAAATTTAGGAAGCTTAGTGAATGAGTTAGTGCTTTAGGTTCCATATTGTGACCTAAGGAAGTAACATGATGTTAGGCCCTTTGTTTTAATGATATGATGACTCCAAGAGGTTTAAAAGGAGTCAAGAATCATATTTGAGAATAAAGAATGAGGCCTAGAAATGATTTGAGGGGTGTTGCTTCATTAGGTGCCAATATGGACCATAATGGAGGTTATAGAGTAATCTAGGGTTTAAGCAAGTTGCATGGCCCTAGACATTATTTCATGAACTTAATTGGCTCCCATAATTTGTGTCTAGGCCAAGAGACACTATTTCTACCAACTTGTGGGTGTGTGGCTAAAAGAAGAGGCTTGAAAGCTAAGGAAAAAGTGTGTGAAATTATGCAAGGTAGCTCTCTCCACCTTCTCTCATCCATGGATGTGTGTTTAGCTTGTTTTAGAATGTGTGTATGTGTATTTTCAAGCTAAGAAAAGTATGCTAGCATACCTTTATATGCCATGATGCTTGATGCTATGTTATGTTTTCAAATGATTACATGATGTTTGTGTGAGTTTGCTTGAGTGTGGAAAGGCCAAGAACTCTTCCCTTTGGTGAGGATGAGCCAAGAACCCTTGAGCTTGGTTGAGACAAAGTAAAGAGTCTCCCAAAAGCAAAGTGGGCTCCCAAGAGTATGGTTGAGTCCAAAGTGCTTAAAGAATGGGTGAGGCAAGTCCAAAATCCATGAGGAGAAGTGTGAGGCCAATCCAAACACTTAGTGAGCTCTTGAATGTCTTGCATGATTGATTCACATGCCAAAGTTGATTTAAAATGCCTATGATTTCTACTTTCTCCATGCATGCATATATGAAACTTGCTTGCACATATTATGTGTGATGGAATGGGAGATGAGCTATTGGGATTCTTTGAATCTCATCCCCTCCTCTCCAATGATCTAACATGCTAGGTGAACCAAGTGGATATGCTAATGGGAGCCAACAACATTGAAGAAGAGAGATTGACATTCATATGTCTAGCTTTTACCCTTTTTGAGCCATAATGATGTATATGATTATTGTAAATAGCACATGACCCTTGAGACACATGTAAATATGATATTATGTGATGTATACATGTATGGATATGATGTATGAACTTTAGAAATGAATTTGGGTATGTCATGCCAAGTTATGCAAATTGGAAGTTTGATGCAAATGTGTATAAATGTGGGTTGAATGGCCAAAATGAGATGCATGAGGTTTGGGACCCTTTGGGCAGCTCACACAAGTCTAAAATATGCTTTGAAACTTGCCCAAAAGGTGCCAAGACCAAGGGGAATCCATTTGGCAATTTTGGTACCCAATATGGAGCCAAAATTGACCATAATGGAACCCTATGCCATTTTTTAACCAAATGAGTTAGTCTTGCCCTGAAACTTGGCATGAAATTAGGTCTCATTAAGAGATTTTTAGGAAGTTAAAGATCATAATTTTCGGAGACCTAGAGAATATTTGATGAATTTTTAAAGTTGGGATTTTTCATGGATTCTGGTATGGGTACTGTTCATACTGGCAGTTTTGAATTCTGTGTCACCCGATGGCTAAATGGTATCCAATTCTTATGAAATTTTATATTCATAAACTAGAGGTCATAAGCTTTCTGTGGCCACCGATATCACCTCATTTGGAGGTCTAGAGAGGAAGATATGCATTTTTGAAGGTTCTGCCCAGTATCAGACATCTTGCCAGACCCGAGGTACTGTTCCATCGATTTTCGGGAGTTTGGCTTGATGAACTGATCTGGAGATATTTTTACTCTCTAGTTAACATCCAAATCTTTCCATAGTGATATCATTTGCAAGCATTGGATTTTTGTGGAATTAGTTAGACATTTTTGAAGTCCATATCAGTAAACTGTGACAGTATCAGGAACCCCTCCAACCAGTAGATGATTTCGCATGTCAAACGCATTATGTATGAGATTTTAAGACTTATACATATTTTTAGCATGAAGTAGACATCTTAATCTTTCCAGAATGACTAAGATTACATGTTTTCAATTTTTCTAGATTTAGTTGTGAATTTCCAAACTTTGCCCTGAAATGAGGCCAAGTCTGCCGAAAATGAATTTACATGTCTCATATCCCTTTTTGGTTTCCATGGGTTTAAAGCTAGTTTTTGTGATTGAAATGAGTTCTAATCATGCAAATAAATATGAGGATACATAGAATGAGCTCACACAGTCCACGTGACACCGAATGGATTAGTGGATATGATGACTTACGAATAGAAGTCCAAATCTTCATGCCTCCTTTATGAGAATTATGTGTATGTTTCATGATAATTATGCTATTCAAAGGCATGAGATGAGCTAGAATTATGGTGTTACATTTATGATACCAAGTCACACAGAGCTCCCAACGATATTGTCCCCTGGTTCGTGGGCTTGGTTACCCGGCCTTCCCAAGGGTTTTGTTCCTCCTGGAAGATGGCTTCTCCCATTAGCTCCCAGGAAAAGGCCTCGTTGGAAGGGGAAGCTTTGCCCCCACTTATATGCACTAGCCCCAGGACCTTCCTAGCCGATGTGAGACTTTACAATCCACCCCCCTTGGGGCCAACCCGTCCTCGGGTTGCACATGGGCTAGGACTGCTCTGATACCAGGTCACACAGAGCTCCCAACGATATTGTCCCCTGGTTTGTGGGCTTGGTTACCCGACCTTCCCAAGGGTTTTGTTCCTCCTGGAAGATGGCTTCTCCCATTAGCTCCCAGGAAAAGGCCTCGTTGGAAGGGGAAGCTTTGCCCCCACTTATATGCACTAGCCCCAGGACCTTCCTAGCCGATGTGGGACTTTACATTGTACGCATGCTTTTGAGTTGTAAATGAGTTTTAATGATGTGATTAAATAAGAGGATGCATAATATGAGATCACACGGTCCACGTAACACTGAAATAAATTTTTAGATATGATGAAATGCAAAGAAAAGTCCAATTTCCCTTGCCTTTTCTTATGGGAAATCTATATGATTCATGCAATTATACTATTCAAAAGCATGAGATGAGCTAGAATTATGGTGTTACAAGTGGCCCTAATTTTGCACCCTGTTCCCACTTATGGTTCATCGTTTATTTCAATATAAAAATCCTTGCTTATTTTGATGGTACCAAAGAAACCAAGTAAGAAAACGCAAGGGAAGAAGAAAAATCTATGAGCAAATCTATGCAACCACTTTCAATCACACCTCAATCAAGGCTGGTTTTTGTCCATTCTTAGGAGATGGATTCGGCTTTGAGCCATTGTTTCAGTAGGTCTCTTTTAAATAGCTTTCACCTGGCCCAAGTATTTAAACTATTTATATTTGATTTATTTATTATATATCCAGTATGTTTAGAGGCTGAATATATCATTAATTATTTTGGTTTCTATGTGATAATTTTAAGTTTTTATAAAATATTAATTTTATGTAATTTTAAAATTTTCATATGTGAATCCTAAATATTATGATATTTTATGCGTTATTTCTAATTATTAACAATCACACTGGTTAATTAAGTTATAATATAGTTTCTTGTAAATATACAAGTGTCAATTTCATGAAGAATTCTAGTATCATTATTTTTATCTTAGGTATTTTAATTTCTTTTATCTACAAGAAATCTATTCATATAAACAAGTATAGAAATATTTACAAGTAAAGTTATAGGGCAAGTTTGCATATTTACATAAGTACAATTAATATCCGAAGTCACCTTAGGTATTAGTGACCAAAACACAAAGACTCATAAAGACTTATGTCTTGATTTGAAAAAATGGAGATTAAAGGATGTATGCTTTTTAACAAGATTATTAAAAGTAAAATTTCTCATCTTGGCACCTCTCTCAAAAATTAATATTTAAAATCAATCACTCTAGCCAATAGCATATATATAGTATGAAAGAGAAATATTTGAAATATATAGGCACTATGTTTAGAGGCCGTTTGGTTCTTGAAATTACTTTTTGGTTTCTAAAAAATGTCTCACGGGAATATCTTTCAATGTTTGTGTCAATTTTTAGAAAAATGCTTCACAGGAATGTCACATTCCTAAGAATGTAACTTTCCCACAAAACCATCCACTTTCACTCCCATAAGGAGAGGTGAGAATGTTGAAGTTCCATGAGAAGGGAATGTTTCAGAATTGGTGAAAAACTATTTTAATCCTCTTTATCCAAAAATACTTCCAAAAATAATAAATATAAAATAATTAATAATTAAATAAATACAAAATAAAATTATATATATAATTTATTAAATAGAAAAGGTGGCTTAGCATTCTGTTGATGAGTTTCGCACTTGTTTATATGGACAATGTTTTTTGTATTTTAAATTAATTGTAATCTACTTTAGCTCCTTATAAGCAAATCCTGCTTCCATGGACATAGCTATTTTGAGTTTGAATTATGTTGTGGGTATTGAGAATGGAGCTCTCATTTAGATCAATGTATAAGTCATGATTGGGGTGTTGTAATTAATTTGGAAACAATCCATATTTTAAGGGAGGTTACGTTGAAATTTTTGTGAGAGCTTCTCATATTTATACAAATAAAAAAGTTTGATCAGTATTATGTTATTTTCATCTTTCTGTTTTGAAGACATACATATATGAGATTATCTTGTATTTTGTGCTAATCACTTGCCCAATTTAGAGATGTGATAAATAACAAATTTAGCAAAACTAAATTTTAGACAGTGCATAAACAGTCTCATGTAGTCACACTCCAAATTAATTACGAAAATTAAATTTCTCGATTTTGCAATAATTAAATATTTATTCACTTATTTATTTTATTTAAATTGGAATTTACTTTCTAGGAGGGAAGTTAAACGCATCTACATAAACTCTTGCAGCTGCAACACACGCAAGTGCTTTGGTTTTATTTTTCTAAAACAAATAAATCTATCTAAACTAATGAGTAGTTATGAATATAAAATTTGTGGCAATAAAATTATCCATCTGTAAAGCATATCTATTAGAACATATATGGATAACAAAAGGTAGGTGGTGAGAAAATTAATACGAATAAGCGATGGCGACAATTATATTAATTTAATTAGAGAAAAATGAATTTTGTCTTATTTGATAATTTTATTTAAAATAACTTATTTATTTTTGTAATGAAATAATATTTTATGGTAAATAATATTTTATAGTTTACAAGTGATGCTATCTTAAGTAGTAACTTTTTCTTAAAACTTTTTTATGTTCAATTTACAAGATTTATGTATAATAAGATGGATAAATATTAAATATATCCTTATGTTCGATATAAAAATTAAATGTGACAAAAAATATATATCAATAATTTATGAAAATAAAGAGAATTTTAATTTTAAAATAAAATTTGCCAATATTAACTGAAATGTGAGATTTATACTGTTAAAATATTTATGTCTCATAAATATATTAGGTGACGTACAATTTCTTCCTTTAAATATATTAATTAGACGTTTAATGAAATAATTAGTTATTAAAAAATTTTGGTATAACTTAATAAAATTATGAAATATATTATATTATAAATAAATTTTGAATTTCATCAATTTTAAAAATATGAACATAAATTCTAACAAATTTTATATAAATTAAAATTGAAAGCAACAATGGAGCCCAGCTGAAGGTGAAGATGATGAGGAGGGAGACACTATGGCCCGTGGCTTAAAGAGATGAGACGACTGGAATCATAATGAAGGCTCCACTGGAAGAAAATGATGTATAATTATTCTCACCACAAAATTTCAGTTTGGTTCTAAATTTTGTAATTTTCCAATAGTTATACTGCATAATAGGTGTTATGAGAAAATGATGTATAATAGGTGTGCATGTGATAATGTCTTAGAATTTAGACACAATAAATTTAGAACCTATGATTCCAAATTTATGTTGTTTATTACCTTTGTAGCAAATAATTTTACTTCTATTACTTTTTGAGAATTTTTTTCTTTTATTGTGTTTGATTCAAAATTCGTTAAATGTTTTGATTTCTAATGAATGTACAGGAGAGAAGTAGCAATAATTAAGTAACCTTTACAATCCGTCCTTTCATTTCATTAAAATTGGAGAAGAAAATATGTTCTCAGTAAGACAAATGAAAGAAATTGAATCACATTTACCTTTAATATAACATTTTATATAAGTGGCTTCCCCCGTGTCAATATTTCTTTCATTTATTTATTCATTTAACTAATTAAATATGATATGTTGAACTAAGAAGTGGCAAAGACCATGTTTAAAGGGTGGATATAGAACAACGTCATAGAACATGAACTTCCCCATAAAGAAGAGGAACCTTTCATTTCCAGTAGTTGATTCATCGATCATATCTTATAGTAGATGTTAATAAGGTCGTAAGGCTAATGCATGAAAAATGATAATGAAATACTAATTGAGAGAAAATAATAAACAAAAGAAATAACAATAGTGTAATAATGATGTACAAAAGTATCATATGTTAAATGTTAAACACAGTGTATTAACTATTATATATATATACGCTATATAAACATGTTCTTCATTTTTTAATTAATTTTATTTTCATTACTTAGTTAATTTATTTAATGAAAATCCAGATTTATTGAATTTATTCGTGGAATATTTTTATAGCATTCTTTTTAACTTTGATGATCCTAAGATAATATTTATTGCATTTAAGAGACTTTAAAATATGGAGATAATAATTACTAAATTCAAGAAGATTTATTTTTATTATAAAATCATTATTTTTAAATTATTTACAATGTGATGATTTTTTTAAATTTTAAATTTGTAATTTTTTCGGATCCTCCGCCCCCACCAAATCTAATTATACTAAATAAGATAAGATACGAAAAGGACGAGTTTAGGCACGAAAATAGCAAGGCATATAAAGTCAAAGAAGGACAATCAATGTCATATAAGTGAAGGACAAATGATTTAAGCAGCCCAACGACTAACAAATTTTATATAAATTAAAATTGAAAGCGACAATGGAGCCCAGCTGAAGGTGAAGATGATGAGGAGGGAGACACTATGGCCCGTGGCTTAACGAGATGAGACGACTGGAATCATAATGAAGGCTCCACTGGAAGAAAATGATGTATAATTATTCTCACCATAAAATTTCAGTTTGGTTCTAAATTTTGTAATTTTCCAATAGTTATACTGCATAATAGGTGTTATGAGAAAATGATGTATAATAGGTGTGCATGTGATAATGTCTTAGAATTTAGACACAATAAATTTAGAACCTGTGATTCCAAATTTATGTTGTTTATTACCTTTGTAGCAAATAATTTTACTTCTATTACTTTTTGAGAATTTTTTTCTTTTATTGTGTTTGATTCAAAATTCATTAAATGTTTTGATTTCTAATGAATGTACAGGAGAGAAGTAGCAATAATTAAGTAACCTTTACAATCCGTCCTTTCATTTCATTAAAATTGGAGAAGAAAATATGTTCTCAGTAAGACAAATGAAAGAAATTGAATCACATTTACCTTTAATATTACATTTTATATAAGTGGCTTCCCTCGTGTCAATATTTCTTTCATTTATTTATTCATTTAACTAATTAAATATGATATGTTGAACTAAGAAGTGGCAAAGACCATGTTCAAAGGGTGGATATAGAACAACGTCATAGAACATGAACTTCCCCAAAAAGGAGAGGAACCTTTCATTTCCAGTAGTTGATTCATCGATCATATCTTATAGTAGATGTTAATAAGGTCGTAAGGCCAATGCATGAAAAATGATAATGAAATACTAATTGAGAGAAAATAATAAACATAAGAAATAACAATAGTGTAATAGTGATGTATGAAAGTATCATATGTTAAACGTTACACAGTGTATTAACTATTATATATATATATATAGATGCTATATAAACATGTTCTTCATTTTTTAATTAATTTTATTTTCATTACTTAGTTAATTTATTTAATGAAAATCCAGATTTATTGAGTTTATTCATGGAATATTTTTATAGCATTATTTTTAACCTTGATGATCCTAAGATAATATTTATTGCATTTAAGAGACTTTAAAATATGAAGATAATAATTACTAAATTCAAGAAGATTTTTTTTATTATAAAATGATTATTTTTAAATTATTTACAATATGATAATTTTTTTAAATTTTAAATTTGTAATTTTTTCAGATCCTACGCGTCCACCAAATCTAATTAGACTAAATAAGAGAAGATACGAAAAGGACGAGTTTAGGCATGAAAATAGCAGGTCATAAAAAGTCAAAGAAGGACAATCAATGTCATATAAGTGAAGGACAAATAATTTAAGCAGCCCAACGAACTGGGGTACGATAATTCATGTTGATATGACCATGCAAAATTACAACTTGCAAAAGGAATGCTGGTTGCACTGTTGTGAAGCGACCGTAGACATTTATTATATGTCGCACCTTTAAACACCACAAATTTCCTATATAAGGGTTAGGGCCCAAGTCTTCTTTGGGCATCAAATTGGTTTGCGTTATCTACATTTTGTTCTTCTGTCTAGTTTCTTCTGTGATACCTTCAATCTATCAAAAGAAGAAAAAAATGTCTCATTTTGGTAAGGTTGAAGCCGATGTACACATAAATGCTTCTGCTGAGAAGTTCCATGAAATTTTTAGCAGCAAGACTCACCACATTGCCAATGTTTCCCCTGGTAAAATAAAGAGTGTGGATTTGCATAAAGGTGACTGGGGCAAAGTGGGCTCTATCATAGTTTGGAATTATGTTCACGGTAAGGCAAACTACAATATAGAGAGATATTTATTAATAATTTTGTTAATTTTGGATAAATATGCTTGACTTTGTCTTAGATTGAAATAAGCTTTGACTACTTATCATTGATTTACAAAAATTAGTTAACACACTATTTTTTATGTTTCAGCTATTTGTTTTCTCGTCCTCAGTTTTCAAAATTCATGAACTTATTGAAACCTATTAATAATTTAGATTAAATTCTAGCAAATTTTCAATGTTTGTGAAGGTAAATGATTTATGTTTCGAATTAGGTTAAGGTTAAATTACCCTGTTCATCCTTATATTTCATATTTTATTTTTAATTTATTTTATATAGATTAAAAGTTTATAATTGAATCTTTATAGTAACAAATATATTTAATTTAGTACTGTTAAATCTTTGTTAGTGTATACTATTAAATTTTGTTAATACAATCAATCCAATACCATCTTGACACTTTAAATATTATGCATTATGCTAACTTATTTATGCCACTTAATAAATGTTGTAATGCATACTACACATTTGAGTGAATTTTATTGATATGTATTTTTATCCTTCTTATTAGGATAAATTATCCATATTTAGAGTGCGCCCATGATTGATTATGCCAATAAAATTTAATGGCATATTGAAAGAAGTTTAATGGTAGAGATAAATAAAAAATTTCTTAAAATTATAAGAATTTAATTATAAAAATTTTTAAACTATAAAATAAAATTAAAAATTGAGCAAAATTATGAGGGTCATATATCAACATTTGGATTATTATTTGTGTAAAATAAAATTAAAAATTGAGCAAAATTATGAGGATCATATATCAACATTTGGATTATTATTTGTAGTGATCCAAGGAAATGTTTTCTTTTGAGGATTATATTAAAGATCTAAGAATTTGTTATCCTTTGAGCATGATGCTGATGAAATGAACAATTCTCCTATGTAGAAGGGAAGGCATGCATGGCCAAGGATGTGGTTGAAGCCATAGACCCAGCAAAAAACTCGATTACTTTTAAGGTGATAGAGGGTGATTTACTTGAGCATTACAAGGGCTTCAAAGCTACAATTCAAGTCAATCCAAAAGGAAAGGGCAGTGTAGCCCACTGGACCTTTGAATATGAGAAGTTACATGGACAAGTTCCAGATCCTCACTCATTGATGCAGCTTGCATTTGAGATTAGCAAAGAAATTGATTCACACCTTACACAGGGACAGGGCAATGAGGAGCAGTTATTTGGTAAGTTGGAAGTCGACGTGCACATTAATGCTTCTGCTAAGAAGTTTCATGAAATTTTCAGCAGCAAGCCACACCACATTCCTAATATTTCTCCTGGTAAGATCCAGGGCGCTACTGTGGAAGGAAGCTGGGGCAAGGAGGGTTCTGTTATTGTCTGGCATTATGTCCATGGTAAGTAGTCAACTTATATATATATAGTCTTCCAAGGATATACTTTTTTTTAATTGATTCTCAGAGTTTAAGTTCAACCATCTTATTTTAGTCATCAAAAGAGTATTTTATCTTTGATATCATCTTTAGTTAAATATGCTAATAAATAATAAATAAAGATGGGTGATATGGATTAAGATAGAGTGATTGTTTAGTGTCTAATAATCACAAGGAGGTGTCACGTGTGATCCTTACAGGGACCAATTCTTATTGATACGTGCCATGAGCACATAATAGAGCTTCATACTACTAGAAGCCTCTAAGTATACATTATTTTAGTACCTTGCCATCACATGTTTTAATTATGGTTTAACACTCAACGCAAGTAACCCATTCTTATTAGCTATCTATTAGTGAGCATTTAACATGATGTTATTGAACTTAAATACTCTTTGAAGGATTGAAATAAGATATTCAAACTTCAAGAGACTAAATTAAGACAATCATGAAAGGAGTAAAATGTCAATTTATTCCATATATAAACTAAGTCACTTCTTTTGTACATACTTAAAATGAATAATTTACTTTGTGCCGCAACATATTTTCCTTGTCAACATAATTTTTTATGGGTAATTTTTTGATCTTTCCAAGTGTTGACATTTACCATCAGATCCCTTATCTCATAGCCGCACATCTTTTTCTATTGAGCTCAATAAAACCCTTTCAACATCATTAGCGTGTGAATAATATAATTCTGTAACAAAGGCCAATTATTTTTCATTTTTCTTAGATATGGTCATGGTTTTTGGGATTAACATTAATTGCTTTTCTTAGCTTTGGAGTAAAATATTCTTGACCACATATGAAAGATTTTACATAATTAATTCAGTTAACTGGACATTATTATTATTATTATTCCTTTTTTTCATTCTCTTTATTATCAAAAACACCTAGGACCTCTATATGCTAATTAAAGGCTTGAAAGTTTGTTGCATTAGACAAGTTATGTACTGAAATATAAATCACTAATTTGACCATGATATAAGATCCAACTATCTATTTTACTTTGAACTTGATGCTGATCCAAAAACAAATTTCTGTTGTATAAATCCGCAGATGGGAACAACTTCATGGCTAAGGAGGTAATTGAAGCCATAGATCCAGAGAAGAACTTGATCACTTTAGGAGTTGTAGAGGGAGAACCCTTAAAATATTACAAGAGCCTGAAATTAACACTACAAGCAAGTCCAAAGGATAAAGGAAGTGTGGTGCATGTCACCGTGGAATATGAAAAGCTAAACAGTTACATTCTTGACCCTCACTCAGTGATACAGTTGGCAGTTGAAGGGACCAAAGACATTGATGCCCACCTTACCCAGTAGTGGCCATCTTTCAGTACTAGTCTTGTTTATCTCTTAAGATATTAGTGTTCTAGGATTTGAATGTTTTCAATTTCATAAAACTTTGAGGGTGTCAATTTTAGAGAGAAAAAAAATACAATTATGTGTTGGACTCACTTGAATTATAGGTGTCCTAACACCTTGCATGGTGAAACTCACATTGTATCTTTCTCTTTTAGAAATTAGCACCTTCAATTTCTTAACAAATTGAGAGATCCAAATCCTGAAGTCTAGTGTGTGTTTTTCCTTAAGTTATAAAACATATGAATAAATAACAACTTCAATTAGAAGTTGTTGTGATGCTCAGTCGCTTATTACTATGTGATGCCATCAGCTATGCTACTCTTATATGTAATGTAAGATATGAGATCCATGGTTGAGTGAGTATTTTGTAACACCATAAATTCTAGCTCATTTCATGCCATTCTTAAGCATTCTATCATGATTCATATAGGCTTCCTATAGAAAAAGCAAGGAAAATGGGATTAATTTCAGTTTGCGTCATATCTAAAAATTTCAATCCATGTCACGTGGACCGTGTGAGCTTATACTATACTTCCTCATTTAAATACATCATTACAACTCATTTTCATCCCAAAAACATGCCTACAACTCATGAAAACCGAAATGAGATATGGAAAATGAGTGTTCATTCTCGGCCAGGATTGGCCTCATTTTTGGGTAAATTTTGAAAAATCATAACTAAATCTATAAAAATTGAAATCATGTAATCTTGGTCATTCTGGAAATTTTGGGATGTCTAATTCATGGTAAAAATATGTACAAGTCATAACATCCCACACACAGGGCATTTGACATGTGAAATTGTCTAAAGGTCAGCTGGGTCCTGATGCTATCACAATTTACTGATATGAATTTAAAAAATGTCCAATTAATTCCACAAAAATTCAATCCATGCAAATGATATTAATCTGGAAACCTATAGATGTTAAATAGAGATAAAAAATATCTCTAGATCAGTTCATTAAGCTCAGATCTTAGAATTCGATGGAATAGTACTTCTGGTTGGGCAAGGCTATTGATACTAGATAGAAACTTCAAAAATTCATATCTTCCTCTCTAGACCTCCAAATGAGGTGCTTCCAGTTGGCACAAGTCACTGTGATTTCCTAGTTTCTCTTATAAAATTTCATGGCAATTGGAAATCATTTGAATCTCAAATGATAGAAAACAATTTCGGACCAATTGAATAATGCAGCAGACCAGATTCCTAAAATTTGTCAATTTCAAAAAATCATCAAATATTTTGTAGACCTCCAAAAATTATGATCTTTAGCTTCTTAGAAAGCTCTTACTAAGACCTAATTCCATGTCAAATTTCAGACTAAGACTAATTCATTTGGCTAAAAAGTGATATAGGGTTTTATAATGGTCAAATTTGGCTCCATATGAGGTACCAAACTTGCCAAATGGTCTTCCCTTACTGTTGGCACCTTTTGGGAAAGTCTAAAAGCATATTTAAGACTTGTGTAAGCTACCCAAATGGTCCTAAATCTCATGCATCTCATTTTGGCCATTCAACCCTCAGTTATACATATATTTATCAAACTTTAAATTCTCGTTCTATAAACTTACATACTCAAAACATGGGCTAGTGGTCATATATCATAATCATACATCTAAACATCACATAATAGGGTATTTACACATGTCTCAACTTTCATAGTACATTTACAACCTCATATACATTATGAACCATCATTATGGTTCCAAAATGGACAAAACAAGGCATAAACTTGTCAATCTCTCTTCTTCATTGTTGTTGGCTCCCTTCACCATAGTTACTTGGGCCACCTAGCATGTTAAATCATTGGAGAGGAGGGGATGAGATTTAAAGAATCCCAATAGCTCATCTCCCATTCAATCATACATAATATGTGCAACCAAGCTTTATAAATGTATGTGTGGAGAAAATAAAAGTCAGACTTTTTAAAGGCAAACTTGGCATGTGAACCACTCATACAAATCATTCAAGAGCTCACCAAGTGTTTGGATTGGCTTCACACTTCTCCTCATGGATTTAGACTTGCCTTACCCATTCTTGAGTACTTTGGACTCAACCATACTCTTGGGAGCCCACTTTGCTTTTGGGAGACTCTTCACTTTGTCTTAACTAAGCTCAAGAGTTCTTGGCTCATCTTCACCAAAGGGAAGCGTTCTTGGCCTCCCCACACTCAAGCAAACTCATACAAATATCATAGATTCATTTAAAACATAACATGACATCAAGGATCATGATATGTAAAGGCATGCTAGCATACTTTTCTTAGCTTGAAAATACACATATGCACATTCTAAAACAAGCTAAACACACATCCATGCATGAGAGAAGGTGGAGAGAGCTACCTTGCACAATTTCACACACTTTTTCCTTAGCTTTCAAGCCTTTTCTTTCGGCCACACACCCACAATTTGGTGGAGAAAGTTTCTCTTGGCCTAGATACAATTTATGGGAGCCAATTAGGTCTATGAAACATATTCTAAGGCTACATCACTTGATAAAACACTAGATTGCTCTATAGGCTCCATTATGGTCCATAATCACACCTAATGAAGAAACACCAATCAAATGACTTCTAGGCCTCATTCTTTCTTTTCAAATATGATTCTTGACTCCTTTTAAACCTCTTGGAATCATCACATCATTAAAACAAAGGGCCTAGCATCATGTTGCTTCTTTAAGTCCTAATATGGAACCTATGGCACCAATTCACTTTTTTTGAGTTCTAAATTTTTTCCAAGGTCTCTACTCATCTTCACTCATCACATATGACTCAAGAATAGCCTTAAAAAAATTTAAAACTCTCCCTAGCTATAGGAACTTGCCTAGGTCGAGACTATGGGGGCAAGAAGAGTTCATGGCCTTCTTGATTTTTCCTTCATAGGAGACACACTTGGGAGGCTTCCTAGAGGTCTTAGGAGCTTAATCAAATACTCACACATGTAAGAAAACTCATATATCAAATCAGTTTTTGCAAAGTGTTCAAGAGCTCTACACTTTTCTAGCTAAGAGTTCATTAGTTTTTCTTACAATTTTTTTGCTTTCTTGGATGAGAAGTGCATGTGGGAAGCTCTCTAGAGGTCTTAGGAGCATGTTTAAATATTCAATTAAGCCTAAGAACATTCATGTTAAATCAGATTTGCGAGGGAGCATTTGGATCTCTAATGATTCCATCTTATTTCTTAATGCCCCTTTCTTGATTCTATTAGTTCATTCTTAATCCTTGCACTCCAAAACCTCTAATCCCTCCATGAATTGGACAAAAAACAGCCCCTAAGAATTGGGCTTATGGTGTCCAAATTCGTGCAAGAGGAAGGGGGAGGAAGAAACTACCAAAGAATGGAAATTTTATCTTGTTTTCTTGTTTTCTCTTAGTTGCTTTTCACTTGGCTAGCCTCCCTTCACCAAATCCGAAAATTCCACCTCTTTTCTGCCTTCAAAACAGATTTAAAAGCACCATCAAAGCCATAGAAATAAGAAGGAGAAGGAGGAGAAGTGACTTGCTAAAGAGAAAGCTAGATTTTCCATGGAATTTCCTACCTTTTCTTAGCTTTTTTCTTCCTCCAAAAGTGCTCCTTCTTATGCACCTAAGAGAACTGATTCTCCTCTCTATTTTGGGCTGAAGAAAGACGGTGAAAAATGAGGGCAAGGGAGGGCATGAGAAAGAGAGAGTATTAAAAGTAAAAGAATTCCAAAAATTCCCATTTCGTCCGTCGTTTTTGGCATTTTCATTTCTAATCCGTTTTAGCTCCTTTTTGAGAACCATCTTTTCTATCATAAAATTTATGTCCTCAATCTTATAAAATGCCTTTGGAATCACTCAATTTGGAGCTAAAACCTTCCCGAACAATTCGGTCAAAGTTCGGGCTCACTGCCATTGGAAAACGTATACCGGAGGGGTTTTAACTGTTCCGGGGCTTCCCATGGTTTTCAAGGCCTCTGAGAACCCCAGAGAACTCAAAAATTTCATTTAAAAAGCCCTCCTGTTAGTTTTTCAAAAGGTACCCATATTTATAAAAATGCCATTAGCCTTTCGGCAAATTTTTCAAATCACTCTGGCCTTGATTTCTGGGTAACTTAAGGCTTAAATTCTCATTTTCCATTATTTAGAATTTTATCATAATCTTATTTGGCCCCAATTCCTTCTATTTCGAGAACTCCTTTTGTATCTAGCCCATTGCTGACGTTTACGGAAAAACCAAACATTGTGTTCCTCACATTTACGGAGGGACCAGATGTTACATATTTCCTATTCGTTATGAAGTTTTCTTTACGATTCTAAAACATCACATTTGTTGGCTTGTCTTTTAATCTCATTTATTATAACTCAAATTCTCTAATTCACACAATTTAGTGGCAATTATTTAGTTATGATTGCATTACAGAGGATATATTTTATCATGATTAGCCACAAGCATTTCAATTTTCCATTTTTTGGAACACCTATAAGAGTTACACCTCGTGTAAAGAGACTAAAAATGAGTTACTGCGAGAATATTGGTGATCTAAATTAAAAAGTAGAAAAGAAAGATAAATTAAGAATTTTGATGAGGCTATTCCTAAACAAATGATACATAATGGTTCATCAATCACCTATCATCATTTCAACTAATAGATTTTTTCCCCAATTATAACACCAATCGTTACTAGAGCTTTTCATAGCCCAATTTGTTCTATTTAAAAATAAATAAATAATATCCAAAACAATTTTTAATTTTGATGGACGTTGTCCATTTTCATTATGGCTGTCATTGCAAAAAAAATTTTTTAGCGATGACTTTTAGTAACGACAAAAAAAAGTCACCACTAAAAAACACGATTTAGTGGCAAATATAATTAGTCATTATTAAAAGTTAATGCTAAAAGTATATATTATTTATTGCTAAAACTTTTAGTTGAAACTTTTTAAAAGTTGCGGCTAAATATATTTTGTAGCCATTAAAAAGTCATTAGGGAAATGTTTTCATAAGGACATTAGACCAATGGCTACTAAATATGTTTTTAATGGCCAATAGAGTTGTCACTAAATGTCTTTTTTACTGCCACTCATTTGTAGTTGTCGCAAAAGACCGTTCAAAATTTTTCACCAAAAGAAAAAAAATTAGTTTGAAATCTTTTAGTGACTACATATGTATCTCACCACTGAAGAGTTTTTAGCAACCACATTAAGTCATTGCTAATAATGTTATTTGCGGCTACGTACAAATAATTGTTGCAAAAGCACTTTAAATTTTTTGGCGAGACAAAAAAAAATATCTTGGTGGGAAACTTTTCAATGACCATATATTTCATTCACTTCTACAGATATTTTTAGTGGCCACCATTTGTCGCCGCTAATAATGTCATTTATGACTACATACCAAGTGTTGCTGCAAAAGCACTTTTAATTATTTTAGCCTATGTAAAATGAGAAAATTTTTAGCATCTGCATATTGTTGTCACCACTAAATGTAACACCCAATTTTCTATAAAAGGCTAAAAACTGGGGATTTTTAAAGGAAGTCCCATAAATCATATGAATAGTGGCCAAATAAAATTTGAAGAATAAACTAAACCTCTAAAAATGAGAATATGAAACTTGAGATGCCTGAAATCCCAAACCAAAAAAGTTATGAAAAATTATGAAAATATGCAGTGGCATTTTTGTAGTTTCAAGTAAATTTTATAAAACTCACACGAGAGATTTTTAAATGTGAAAATTAAGTTTCCTGGGGTTCTCAAAGGTCGTAAAAACCATAAGAACCTCTATAATAGTTAAAACCCCTCTGGTGAGCGATCTCAGCTATCGGTTAGTTGAAACTTTAACCAAATGGTTTGGAATGATTTCAAATCCAATTTGGGTGAAACTAGAGGCATTTTATATGTTAGAGAATCTAAATTTTATGATGGAAAAGACAATTCTAAAAAAAGGAGTTGAAATGAGGCTAAATGGAGAAACCATGATTTAAGGACTAAAATGAAAAGTGAAAAGTGAAAAAATTGCATAAAGGGACTTTTAGCTTCTTAAAAAAAATCCCATTCTATCTAGCCCTCTTGACCGACTTTGCTCTGCCTCAAAACAAAACTCCATTGACCTTGGAGTGGCATACAAGAAGGAGAAGAAAGGGAAGGGAATTTCAAACCAAAAGAGTAAGGAAATCATCACTTTTTCATTCTATCACCCTTACTAAACTTGTTCTCCTCTTCATCCTCTTTTCTTCTATGGTTTTGATGACTAATTTAGGGTTGTCCTATGGCTAGGTCAACAAGAGGAAGGGAGAAATTAAAGGAGAGAGTGGAAGCGAGTGAACGATTCTTGGAAGAGCTTTAAAACAAGGTAAATCTTCATGGCTTTTCTTGCTTCTCCTTGTTGGTTCTTCTCATGTATGGTTCGGTCAGATTTATGGGTCTAAGTAAGAGGCTTTGTTCTGATTCAAACTTGATAGGGAAAGAGGTTTTAGAGCCTAAGTAACTTAAAGAAAGCAATAGGATTAAAAAATAAGGTATAGAAATCAATTTGTGACACTTAGGGAATTTAATATGTATATGAAAATCTAAAACCTCCTAAGGGTCCTATGGCTTATGTAAAAGTATGAATGAAGTCCTAAGATATTTAGGAAGTTTCACAAGTGGCTAATTGCAAAAGAAAACAAACAAAACTCCATAGACTCCCATAGCAAGCACAGTCTCGCCCTAGAGAGAGAGAGTACCTAGGGAGAGTTTTTCTTGATTCCAAGGTTAAGAGTGGTCTAGATATGAATTATAGACACCAAAGGAACCAGTGATTTCAATTTAGAAACCATATTTTGAAAGATGAAAAATTTGGATTCCTTTAGGCCTAAAGAAGCAACTTGAGATTAAGCTCCTTAATTTGAGTTGGAGAGGACTCTAGTGAGTGTAAATGGAGTCATAAGACTTAAATTGAAGAAGAAATTGAAGCCAAGAATAAAGATTGTGAGAGTTGCTTCATTAGGCCTTATATAGAGCCATAATTGAGTCATAAGTTAGCATATAAGTGTGTAGAGCTTATGAGATGTTAGAGTTGGTTCCAATTATGTTTTTGTGTCTTGTTGGATGTATCTAGGCCAAGCAAATTGTAATGTCCGGTTTTCATTAAACGACGAAAGCGAGCGCGGTTTCAAAATAATTCCCTTGAAATGAATTAGTTAAGGTCCCAAAAAATTTGTAAAACATTCTAGACTCTTAAAAATGAGAATCCTAGCCTCAGACGGAAGGAAAAATAGAGCTAGAATGAAGAAACAAATTTGACAGAAACCTTACGAAACGTAATGGCATTTTTGTAATTTTGGGAAATTTTTGGAATTCACATAGGAGGGTTTTTAAACTAAATTTTTGAGTTCTCTGGGGTTCTCAGAGGCCCTAAAAACCATGAAAAGTCTTGGGATAGTTAAATCTCCTCTGATGGATGCTCTCCAATGTCGGTGTGCCCGAACTTTGACAGATTTGTTTCAAAAAGGTTTTAGCTCTTATTTGAGTGATTCCAAAGGCATTTTTCTTATTGGGAACCTAAATTTTATAATAGAAAAGACGGTTCTCTAAAAGGAGCTAAAACGAAGGAGAAATGAAAATGCAAAGTATGAAGGGCAAAATTAGAATTTTTGAAAAAATCCTTTTACCCTAGCTATATATAGGTGGTGCCTCACACTCTCCCCCATTTCACTTCAGATTTTCCAACCCCAAAATAGAAGCAAAGCCCTAGGAGGGTGGCGCACCAAGAGAAGAGAAGAAGGAGGAAAAATTCAAGTCTTTAGGTATGGAAATTTGCTCGTTTTTCATGCTTTCTCTCCACCAATCTCTTCTCCTCTTTTTCCCTCTTTTTCTCCATGATTTTGCTGAAGTTTTGAGGGCTATTTTGAAGGAAGAACAGAGGGGAATTTTCGGATTTGAAGAGAAGAGCTTGGAGAAAGCAAGATTCAAGCCAAACTAACCAAGGAAACAAGGTAAAAATGCATTCTATGGTAGCTATGTTGATGTTCCTTTCTTCTCCATTTCGACCTACACTAAGAACCCTAGGAGGATATGATTTTCAAGCCCAACCAAGCATGATTCTTAGGTATTTGATAGAGAGGAATAAGAATATGCAAAGAAAATCATGAAATTGGCATTAGGATTCAAGATGCAAAACCTGGGATTTCTAGTGCACTTTTCAAATTCTAAATTTATGTGATGCTTCCTAAGTCTAATTAAGAGTTTATATGAGTTTTTGAGAAACCTAAGATGCTCCCCACAAGCTGCTTCCTTTAAGAAAACTCCATATGGCCCAATTGATGCCTATATCTTGGTCAAGAGGGGTTCTTGTTAGTGGGAGGAGTTTTAAATTTTTCTAAGGTCATTCTTAAGTCATAATTAATCAATAAAATTGAAGGGAGGCCTTGGAAAAAATTTAGAACTCATGGAAAGTGATTTGGTGTCTTAGGTTCCATATTATGACCTAAAGAAGCAACATAGTGCGAGGCCTTTTGTTTTAATGATGTGATGACTCCAAGAGGCTTAAAAGGAGTCAAGAATCATATTTGAAAGGAAAGAATGAGGCCTAGAAATTGTTTGAGGGGTATTGCTTCATTAGGTGCCCTTATGGACCATAATAAGGGTTATAGAGCAATCTAGGGTTTAAGCAAATTGTATAGCCTTAGAATATGTTTCATGAACCTAATTGACTCCCATAAATTGTATCTAGGCCAAGATAAACCATCTCCACCAAGTTGTGGGTGTGTGGCCGAAAGTGGAAGCTTGAATTTCAAGGAAAAAGTGTGTGAGTGTACACAAGGTAGCTCTCTCCACCTTCTCTCATGCATGGATGTGTGTTTAGCTTATGTTAGAATGTGTGTATGTGTATTTTCAAGCTATGAAAAGTATGCTAGCATGCCCTTTATATGCCATGATTCTTGAAGCCATGTTATGTTTTCAAATGAGCACATGATATTTGTATGAGTTTGTTTGAGTGTGGAGAGGCCAAGAACTCTTCCCTTTGGTGAGGATGAGCCAAGAACCCTTGAGTTTGGTTGAAACAAAATAAAGAGTCTCCCAAAAGTAAAGTGGGCTCCCAAGAGTATGGTTGAGTCCAAAGCTTTTAAAGAATGGGTAAGGTAAGTCCAAAATCCATGAGGAGAAGTGTGAGGCCAATCCAAACACTTGGTGAGCTCTTGAATGATTTATATAGCTCGTTCACATGCTAAGCTTGCTTCTTGAATGCTTATGATTTGTATTATGCCCATGCATACATTTTTAAGGCTTGCTTTACATATATTATGTATGATTAAATGGGAGATGAGCTATTGGGATTTTTTGAATCTCATCCCTCCAATGATCTAACATGCTAGGTGGACTAAGTAACTATGGTGAAGGGAGCCAACATCAATGAAGAAGGAAAAATGACAAGTTCATGTCTAGCTTTAGCCATTTTGAAACCATAATTGTGTTTCTTGATGTATATGTTGTTGTAAATGTACCATGACCCTTGAGACATGTATAAAGATGATATTATATGATGTTTAAATGTATAAATATGATGTATGACTTCTAGCCTACATTTTGAGCATGAGATGCCAAGTTATACAATGTGAAAGTATGATGGAAATGTGCATAAATGTAGGTTGAATGGCCAAAATGAGATGCATAAGGTTTGGGAGCATTTGGGTAGCTCACACAAGTCTCAAATGTACTTTTAGACTTGACCAAAATGTGCCACTACTAAGGGAAGGCCATTTGGCAAATTTGGTACCTCATATGGAGCCAAATTTGACCATAATAGAACCCTATATCACTTTTTATCCAAATGAGCTAGTCTTGATCTGAGATTTAGCATACAATTAGGTCTTATTGAGAGATTTCTGGGAAGCTAAAAATCATAATTTTTGGAGGTCTACAGAATATTTGATGATTTTTCAAAGTTGGCAAAATTTATGGTTTTGGTATGCTACACTATTTATTTGGTCCGAAATTGTTTTCTGTCACACAAGGCTCAAATGATGTCCAATTGCCACGAAATTTTATAAAGAGAAACTAGATGATCACAGTGAATTGTGCCAACTGGAAGCACCTCATTTAGAGGTCTAGAGAGGGAGATATGAATTTTCGAAATTTCTGTTCAGTATTAGTAATTTTTTCCGACCATAAGTACTGTTCCATTGAATTCTGAATTCTGGGCTTCATGAACTTATTTGGAGATATTTTTTCTCTCTACTTAACATTCTCGGATTTCCAGATTCGTATCATTTACATGGATTGGATTTTTTCGGAATTAATTGGACATTTTCAAAGTTTGCTGCAGAATTCTATGACAGTTCCAGAATTCAGTCGGACCTTTGAACTATTTCGGATGTCAAACGTCCTCTATGATGCATGTTATGATCTGGATATATTTTTATTGTGAATTATACATCCTAAGCTTTCCATAATGATCAAGATTGCATGATTTCAATTTTTTTAGATTTAGTTATGATTTTCCAAAGTTTTCTCAGAAAAGAGGCCAATTCTGGCAGAGAATGAACTTCCATTTTCTATGCCCCATTTCGGTGTCCATGAGTTGTGGGTATGATTTTATGATGCAAATGAGTTATAATGATGTAATTAAATATGAGGATGTATAGTATGAGCTCCCACGGTCCGTGTGACACCGATTGCAAATTTTTAAATATAGCGCAATGTGAAGAAATCTATTATTTTCATCCCCTTTTTCATATGCTCTTGTGGAATTGATGATATAAAGCTTTTGAATGGCATGAAATAAGCTAGAATTTATGGTGTTACACAAATCAAGCTCTCCATCATTTGTGTGTGAGGCCAAAAGAGGGGAGTGACTTCAAGGAAGAAAATGTGGTCTCCTTGACTTGAGGTACCTCTTTAACCTTTCTTGCATGCATTTCTTGGATATTAGATTGTCATTGGATGCTTGTGTGTGTGTTTGAACCATGAGGTGTGTTTATAGCCATTGATTACATGTTATGGTACTATGATATTTTTTGAAATGTGTTTTGAATGTGTGATAGCTTGAATGGGCATAGTTGTACCAAAAGTCCCTTAGAATGGGTGAGGAGGAGCTAAAAGTCTCTAATAATAGGGGAGATAAAGCCAAAAGTCTCAAGAAAGAGTGAGGCTAAATCAAAAGCCTCTAAAAGTGGATAAGGCAAATCCAAAAATCCCAAAGAATTGGGTGAGGCTAAACTAAAAGCCCGTAAAGCCTATGTTTGAATTATATGAGTTTATATGACATGGAAATATGGCTACATATGTTTACTATAAGCTTTTTATGACTTTCTTGCATTCTTTGACATGAAATGCACCATATATGTATGTTTAAAAGGGTAAGGATGTAGGACTATCATATCATAACTCATTTCATGCCATTTCTAAGTTCTATTCCATGAAACATGTGGGTTCTTAAGAAAAAGACATTAAAATATTACATTTTTATGCATTGCGTAGCGGATAAATTTTTCATCCGGCATTTCATGGACCAAGGGAATTCATTAAACTCGTAGGGGAGTGGTGCACCAAGGAAGAAGAAGGAGAAGAGAAATCAAGGAAAAAAGGTATGGTTTCTTGGTAGTTTTTCATGCTTTCTTCCATCCAAACCTCCTCTCCTTCATTCTCTTTTGTTTCCTTTGATTAAAATAAAGTTTAAAAATCTATTTAAGGGAAAAATTGAGGGGAAATTTCGGATTTGAAGAGAGGAGCTTAGAGAAAGTAAGATTCAAGTGAGAAAAAGTAAGAAAATAAGGTAATTTCTTCTTCCATGGTTGATATCTCTTCCTTCCCTTCCTCCACCATTTCGCCCCACTCAAGAAACCCTAGGAGGGTTTGATTTTTAGGCAGAACCAAGGGTGATTCTTAGAAAAAAGGGTGTGGAGATTAAGAATATGCAAAGAGAATTAACAAAAAATCATGAAATTTCAAGATGCAATTTCTAGGGTTTCATGTACACCTTGTAAAATATGATTTTGTACAATAATTCCTAGGCCTAACTAAGAGTTTAAATGAGTTCCTAAGATCCCTAGAAGTCTCCCCATGTGCTTCCTCCATCAAGAAAACCAAGCAAAGTCTAAGGAGGCAAAAATCATGCATAGTCTCAGCTTAGATAGGTTTGGGTGCCTAGGGAGAGTTTTAAAATTTTATAAGCCCATTTTTGAGTTATATATGATGAATAAATATAAAAGGAAGTCTTGGGAAAAATTTAGGAAGCTTAGATAATGAGTTAGTATTTTATGTTAGGCTCTTGATTTTAATTGTGTGATGACTTCAAGAGGTTTCAAGAATCATATTTGAAAGGAAAGAATGGAGCCTAGAATTTATTTGAGGAGTGTTGCTTCATTAGGTGTATTTATGGAACCATAATGAGGTTTATAGATCAAGCTAGTGTCTAAGCAAGTTCTGTGGCCTTAGAATTAATTCCATGAACCTAATTGGCTTCCATAAATTGTGTTTAGGCCAAGAGAAATCATCCCCACACTTTTGTGTGTGTGCGGTCAAAGGAGGGAGCTTAGATTCAAGAGAAAAAGTGTGTGATTGTATTCAAGGTAGCTCACTCCTCCTTCTCTCATGCATGATTGCTTGCTTTACTTGTCTTTGAATGTGTGTACGTGTATTTTTAAGCTATAAAAAGTGTTCTAGCATGACTTTAATTCCATGGTGTCATGATGTTACAATATGCTTTCATATGATGTTTATGATGTGTTCTTGGATTTGCTTGAGTATGGTGAGGCCAAGAACCCTTAGCCATGGTGAGGATGAGCCAAGCACCCTTAAGATTAGTTGAGACAAAGTAAAGAGTCTCCTAAAAGTGAGGTGGACTCCAAAGAGTATGGTTGAGTCCAAGAATCTCTTAAAGAATGGGCGAGGCTAATCCACTTGCTTGGCAAGCCTTTGTATACTATGTGTGACTTTTTCAAATGCTAAGAATACTCCTTGAATGATTTCACATGTCCACATACCATGCATGCATTTGTAAGACTTATTTGTATCTTTTATTTATGATTGAATAGGGGATAAGCTATTAGGATTCTTTGAATCTCATCCCCTCCTCTCCAATGATGTAACATACTAGGTGGACCAAGTGGGCAAGGTAATGGAAGCCAACCACCTTGAGGATGAGAGTATGATATCCAAGAATATGAATTTTGCTACTTTAAGGCCAAACAATTGGCAAATGATGTAATTAATGGATGCATATGTATTATGATGTTATAAACATATGTAATTATGATAATATATCATGTATGAATAAGAGAATATGTTATGTGATCATTAGAATGTGATTTGAGTATATGATGGCAAATTAGCTTCCTTTATGGTATTATGGAATTATGTATAAGTGTGGGTGAGATAGCCAAAATGAGATACATGAGAGTTGGGACCATTTGGACAGCTCACACAAGTCCTAATTATACTTTTAGACTTGCCCAAGAGGTACCAAACCCCAAGAAAAACCATTTGAATATTTTGGTATCTCATATGGAGCTAAAATTGATCACAATGGAACCCTATATCACTTTTTGCCCAAATGATCTCTTCTTGATCTGAGATTTGGCATGAAATTAGAACTTATTGAGAGATTTTTAAGAAGTTAAAGAACAAAATTTTTGGAGATCTACAAAATATTTGATGAATTTTCAAAGTTGGCAAAAATTATGGTTTTGGTAATGTCACTGTTTACTCAGGTTTGAAATGAAATCTGTTACACAGGGCTCAAATGATGTCCAATTACCACTAAATTTTATACAGAGAAACTAGACTTTCCTTGTGACTTTGAAAACTATAATCACCTCATTCGGATGTCTAGAGAGGGGGATATGAATTTTCAAAGAATCTGTCCAGTACCAGGCGCTTCACCTGACCTCAATTACTGTTTGATTGAGTTTCAAGGTTTAGGCGTACCTGAACTGGTCTAAAGTTATTTTTCCCCTCTAGATAACATTCACAGATTTCCAGATTGGTATCATTTACATGGATTGGAATTTTGTGGAATTAATTGGATAATTTTTGAAGTTTACTACAGAATTCTATGACAGCACCATTAGACAGTCTGACCTCCGGACCATTTCGAATTTCAAACGCCTTCTATGTTGGATGTTATGGTCTGGACGTATTTTTAACATAAATTAGACATGTGTAGCTTTCTATAATAGCCAAGAATGAATAAGTTTAATTTTTCTAGATTTAGTTATGATTTTCCAAAGTTGTAATAGAAATGAGGAAAAATCTGGTCGAAAATATATATATGTATTTTATGCTTGCCTTTGATTTCCATGAGATGTAGGCCACTTTTGATGATGCAATTGAGTTGTATTCATGTAATTAAATATGAAAAGGTGATGTATGAGCTCACATAGTCCATGTGACACCGAATGAAATTTTTATACGCAACGCCATGCCAATTAATGTATTATTTTAATAGATTTTTCTTACTTACTTCATGGAATGCATAACATAAAGCATGGGAATGCGATGAAATGAGCTAGGAATTTATGGTGTTACATTTGACCTTGTCTCTCCTAAAACATAATTTAAGCAACATATTAGTACCAATACAACAAGGCAACATAAAATGGCATATTTTATAATATAAATGCACATACAAGCATACAATGACTATTATATATTCAAGAATGTAAATAAGGAGTAAAGAGCTACCTTTGCAATTAAACACAAGCTTCCCTCTTGATTAATCTTTTTGTCTTTTGGTCCCACACCCACAAATAGATGGAGCTTGATTTCTTCGGCCTAGACACAACAAATAGGATTCACTTATACATTGAATACACACCAAGGAAGCATACGTGGCTCAATGGTCACATATTAGTTCCATAAAAAGCCTTTTGAAGCAACTACTATAATTCAAGCTCTTGGCTTCATTTTCTTTTTATATCTAGGCCTCTTGGTTCCATTTAGACTCCTTAAAGTCATTAAAAATTCATTTCCAAGTGTTTAGATACAAGTTGCTTCTTAAGGCTACATTATGGAACTCATACCTCTAACTCTCAATTTATGACTTCTAAATTTTTCCCAAAGCTTCCTTTCATCTTTTTCCATCACATAAAGTCCCAAACCAAGCTTAGAAAAAATTAGAACACTCCCTGGCCTTACCAACCATGCTTGGCCGAGACATAAGGAGGAATTTAAACCTATGAAGTTTGCAAATTTTTCTTGATGGAAGGGACACTTAGGAGGCTTCCTAGGGTTCTTAGG
Organism: Erythrophleum ivorense; assembly: GCA_026724425.1. Classification (NCBI taxonomy): domain Eukaryota; kingdom Viridiplantae; phylum Streptophyta; class Magnoliopsida; order Fabales; family Fabaceae; genus Erythrophleum; species Erythrophleum ivorense. Next base: position 173,322 of record JAIUCV010000942.1, read on the forward strand.
AACTCAAGTAAACACTCACATAGGCTAGAGAATTCTTGAATCAAAACAAATTTCACATTTCCTCCATGAATTCCTTACTTTTGCTATCTCAAGTTTCAATGGTTTTTCTTCAATTCTCTTTGCATTTCCTAGGTTCCCATAACCTAATTCCTAAGATTCTTGCTTGCTCTAGGTCAAAAATTCCTCCCACTTCCAAGCTCTCTCCAAGGCCAAACCATCACACATATGAACGAGGAAGGAAGAAGCAACAAAACAAGATGTACCTTGGTTCCTTAGCTTCTTCAAGAGTCTCTTTCTTTGCTTTAGCTTTCTTCTTGAAACTCTAAACTTTCTCCTCTAAACTAAGGCCAAAACAGAGCCAATTCATCCATTAAAACCATAGAAAGAAAGAGTAAATAGAGGAGAACAAGATATATAAAGGATATTCCATGAAAACCCTTAGTTTTTCTCAACTTTTTTCCTTAATTTCTTCCCTCTCTTTTCTCCTCCTATGGTGCAACCTTCTTAACTAAGTTCTCCTCTAGCATTGAGCAGAAAATAAGTCAGTTAGAAGAATAAGAGAGTGGGACACCTCTTATAAAGAAAAAGGAGATAAAAATTGTTCATTAAAATGACATTTACGTCTCGCGTTTGTGGCATTTTTGTTTTACATTCATTTTAACTCCTTTTTTAGAACCGTCTTTTCTATCATAAAATTTAGGTCCTTAAACTTATAAAATAGCTTTAGAATCACTCAATTTGAATTAAAAACCTTCCTGAACGAAAAGGTCAAAGTTTAGGTCAATTCACGTTCAAAACCATACACTAGAGGGGTTTTAACTGTCTCAGAGGTTTTCATGGTTTTAGGGCCTCTGAGAACCTTGGAAAGCTCAAAATTTCTATTTAAAATGCCCTCCTGTGAGTTTTTCAAAAAGTGCTCATATTTATAAAAATGCCATTATACCTTTGGCAATTTTATTGAACTACTCTAACTCTGATTTTTGGGTAACTCAACGCTTAAATCATCATTTTCTATTATTTGAAATTTTATTCTAATTTTATTCGGCCTTAAATCATTCAATCTAAGGAACTTGCTTTTCAAACTGATTCACTATAGTGTTTTTATGAAATACCAAACGTTACATTTCTCTCCTCTAAAAAAAATTTCGTCCCCAAAATTTAAATACATACGTTAAGGGAAAAGCTTTGGATATTTTGTTCTCATCTCCTCCGCCAATTCCTAGGTTGCCTTTTTAGATGTCAGGCCCCTCCAGACCACTTTTACTAGAGGAATGTTCTTTCTTCTCAGCTGTTTTAGCTTTACATCCACAAGTCTCTCCGATGTCACTACATAGAAAACATTTTCCTGCAATTGTATCTGCTCATATTCTATGACATGTGAGGGATCTGGTAAGTACTTTTTCAACTGAGAGACGTGGAAAACATTATGGACTTAGGCTAGGTTAGGAGGTAGGGCTATACGGCAAGTGACAGGTCATGTCGTGCAACTCTCAAAATAAAACTAGGTTAGATTAAATTTTATAACTAGTGGTGCAACCTAGGTCATCTCCCTTGGAAATAGAATTCAATGTTCAATTGGGTTTTCTAAGTGTTAAAAGACTCTAAAAATTTTCTAACTAAGGGGGGTTTAATTGACTTAAACTAATTAAAATTCCTAATTGCTACCTAATTGTATGAATAATGGTTGAATGATAGACTTGTGACTAGCTTTGGATTCGTCCCTTAGTATCCACTATCCTTATCCTAATTCAATTGTGATTAATTATGGTCTAAGAATTTCTAATTGTGTTCATGGCAAAGCATCTTGAATTACCATTCAAGATTCAAGAGATTAATAATCTAATGTTGACTTGAAACCTCAACCCCGCACTAAATAATTAATTCTTTCCTTTAGGATTAATGAACACTTAAAATTAAGGGATTAATTGATCAATTAGCTTCTGAATTAATGCCTTAGAATGTTTAATTAATTAACCAAACTCCAAAGAATTCTCAAATCAAGCAATCAAGCATACAATTGCACCCATGCATTTCATCAAACACCTTCATGAGGATTAGAGCTTCATTAAATGGGGAAAATGCAAGAAAGGGGAAAATGCAAGAAAAAGAGAAACTCTTAGAGGTAAAATTCCTTTGTTATCTCCATAGAGTCAAGCTTCTCCAAGGTCCTTTTCCAAGCTAATCATAAGATGAGGATTAGAGCTTCATTAAATGAAAGAATGGAGGAAGATGGATGAGACGAATGGATATGGCGTGGAAGGGATGGTGTCTTGATATATTTTATTCGATGAAATGGTGTTCTAGATATATAGAATGGATAACCCCCTTTTGACGTGCTGCCCGAGTGTATTTTTTAATCTTCCTCACGTGTTCTCTCATGTGCTTCATTTAATCCATTTGCTTTTACTCCTCACGTGTTCTTCCTTTCTCCTGCCCAGCCAAATTCATGTGTTCTACTTCTCCACGTCAACCCCATGCATGTGCAATTTAGCCAGCTATGTTGACTTTCTATTTGAGCTACATGCTTCATCTTATCTCTATGTGCTCTGTAGCCCTCACGTTCTTTTCACATTTTAGAGCTTCTTCTTATTAAAGTAGTTTTAGAAAATGTGTTCCTTATTCGTGTTAGCTTGCAGCTCCAAGAACCCGTAGTTTCCCATGTGCTCTGCTCATTTGTGTAGCTATTTCTTCATGCGTTCTATCCTTGCAAACTCAGCTTTTCTCTTCAAGAAGCTCCCACATCATTTGCCTCTCTAAACTCCAGCTCATGCTTTTTCTCTGAAGCTTCTTCCTTCACACGTTCTGCAACCCTTCTCAGGCCAAAACTAGTTCTTCATCTGCTCGTAGCTTCCTTCTTCTTGTATTTCTGTGCATGTTTTGTGTTTTAGCTCATTCATTTCCTTTGTTTCTTACTCATTCTCAGCTTTAGCTTCTTCTTCTTTTTAAAGCACTAGAACCCGTGGCTCTTTTTATTGATTCTTCCTCCTTCATTTGTTCACGTTCAGCTCGTTTACCACATCAGACCAAAGCTCTTTCACGTGCTCTATTTTTATATATATGAGTCCCTTTAGCTCAAGCCTTCTCTCTATGCTTCTTTTGTTCACAAGCTTCTTCTCCATGTGACCTGCCTTTATTTTCTTCACACCATCCCACATTACTGTTCCATCGTGCTTTTCCTTCCCTGTTCCAGCCACCCTGCTTCCTTCATTTTCTTCAACCCCATAACTAGTTGCATCTTGTCTCATCCACTAAAGCTCCTTTCCATATGGTTCCTATAAGTGGTTAGTTGCTGGACCATGCATGTGAATGAATGGATGAGAGTGTGTGTTATTTATGATGCAACGTGAATGGAAACCTCTGCCCTAAGCTTCCACATGAACCCATACATTAATGAATTGGTATGTTGCTATTCTTGTAAGTGTAGAATCCATGTGATTTACTCCTCTTATTCAAATTTTAATTGCCCAACAAAGAGTACACTTGAAGCCCAACTCTTCTCCTTCTCTTCTCTAACTCAAATTCTTATTTAAACATCATTTGCCCATTAAAATCTGTACAAAAGAACCGAAAGTATTAAGTAGAAATACCCAAAAATTATTTAAGATAAATTTAAGCATTAAGAACCAATAATTTGCAAATTAATTCTTCAAATGTAAAAATGGCTAATTAAAATAAATTCCATTCAATTGTATTCATTAAGCCATATTTAATTATTAAAATGGCCAACTAGAAAGGAAATAAAATATATAAAGATGGTGTTTATTAAATTCCCCCACACTTAAACATTTGCACTCCTGGGCAAAGCTCCAAATCTAAGGAAAACCGAGTAAAATGGCAAGTGGAAAATGAAAATGGAAAAGGAAAGGTGTAAAATCACAAGCTAAGAAATAAACACAACTTTTCATCACTCCAACAATCCAAACTAACTTCACTTGCATCAAGAAAACAAATTACATGGTAATTTGATTTGAAAAGAATGAATAAAAAATGCATAGCCCCTCACATAGGTTAATATTTACTTTCACTCTCAAGTGTTTAGGCAATGTATTTCACTCAAACTTTACCTATCAAAACTCACTACCATAGGCTTGTCAAGCCTCTAAGTCTCCACCACCCATGTCAAATGCAATGCATAAATCAAAGGACTTTATTCAGGGTTGTAATGGAGCTAAGGAAATGAAATGAATGGATACACAAGAAAAGACAAACAAATGGATACCTTAGAACCTCAAGAGCAATCAATGGAAATTTAGGATAGGGAAGAATGTGCATTCAAGGCCTTTTTTCCAACTAGTATAAGTGAATACAAGCTCAATTCAAAAGACTTCTTTCTTTTTATTTTCAATTTCTTTTCCTTTTTTTTTCATTGCTTTTCTTTAGCTTTTCTATCTCTTCTTTTCTTTCTTTTTTTTAGAACAAATTCCCTCAATTTTTACTATCAATGGCCTAAATGGATGCCAAACACACATTCTCTCATCCTAATTAGATGTAATGCTTGTTGAAATCCATAAGGTATCTTCAAACAAGGTGGGAATATATTTTCAATGGTATGGATTCAACAAGAAAAATAAATAAGGTTCAAAGTGGCCTGAACAATGGATAAAATGTATGTAGGTTGGCTTTTTGGTCACTAGCTACAAAAGAAATAAATGCCTTATCATTTGCAAATGTCATCTCAACAAAGAATCAAGACAAGTTCTAGAATGAAAGTAAAAAATAAGTGAATACACAACTAGAAATGAACATATATGGCTCAAATTCTCACCACCTATGGCTATTAAATAATTCATTGAAATCAAATTCATTGCCACTTCACTTGAATCAAGAGATAAGATCTATTACTTGTCATGTCAAAGTGAATCCAAGCTACAATCATCTCAACTTGCAACTTCCACAGAAAACTTAAAAAAAATCACACTATTTTTCAAAATTTTTCTCAAAAGTTTCAGTTTTTTTAAACAAAGGAAGCAAAGAAAAGATGAAATGGAATGAAATGACTCCCCCCCCACACTTAAATCTTGTATTGTCCTCAATGACAGCACACAATCTAGTCAATAGATAAATAACACAATATAAAGGGAGAAAGGAAAGTATACAACTGGAGAACTTGAAGGTGACTCAAATTTCCATGTAGCTAGTTAGCTACCTTTTATGGCCTACAAAACATAAACAAAACAAAACAAACAGTAATGCGAAAAAGAAAAAGAAAACTAAATCTTAAACTAAAAAGAACTCTATCAAAACCTAACTAATCATAAGTATCAAAAACCAAGATTAAAACAGCTTTATTTTTCCTTAACTAAACAAATTTAAGTCTAACTACCTTGAAACATTTAGATTGATCATGTAGTGTTGATTCATGGACTTCCTCAATCATCAGTAGTTTTGGAAAGTCAAATTCAAAATATCTAGAAGCAATGAAAGAAGAAAAATCAAATTTATGACATTTAAAGCTAAAGAAAGAAAATTTAAAGTCAATTTTAAAAACACTAGACTCTAGACTCACTAAATATCCATCAAAACCAATAAAATCAGCTGGACTCCTATCAGTAAGAGTTACTGCATCAACAGAAAAGTTAAATTACAACTTCTCATAGTCTTTCAAGTTTAAGGCATTTGGCAGTTGCTTAATTTCAGATGGAAGAGTCTGTGATTTGTTGGGAACTAGCTCAACAACGTCAGGAATTTGTTCAGGACTTTCAGTAAAAGAAACAATTTCTTCCCTAATCAAAGAGACATCAGTAGGCTTACAAGATTCTAAACAATGATCAACAACAAAATCTAGTCTCTCACTAGTGTCAACAAGAGTATAAGGATCAACAGGATGTTCAATATCAACACTATCTCTATGAATGCTTTCATCAATACTAGTATGATCAGTAGAATCAATCTTGTCTACAATTTCAATGCAAACAAAGGATTCCATGGATTCAATAGACTTATCAGACCTTAAAAAATCATCTATCTCAGTACATACAGGATATGTATGCATATCATCACATAAGCATTTCAAATTAGAGTTTGATTTATCAACAATAAGCTATTCAACAATTTCACTGTCTATATCCTTATCACATGCTACATTCACTGTTTTATCAGTCATATTATCCACATACTAGTGAGGAATCATGTTGATCAGTACATGTGAGGAACTCACTAGTCTCAATGAAAGAATTAATTTGGGAACATCTATCACATGTAGTGGATCTGTCACACACACAATCAATAGAATCATTCAAATCAACTATGCCACATGGTCTTGATGGTATACTATCCTTAAACTCAAAAGATGCATCATTAACAGACTTATCTACTAATCCCATACTAGGAACAGAATGATCATCACATTTTAGGTCACCCTCACACTTATCTACTACCTTAGACTTAATAGGATCATCAATAACAGGTTCAGAAATGAATTCATTATTATGGTCACAGCTAGGTGTAGAATTACCAAGTGCATCAGTACACAAGGATTCATTAATATCACAAAAAGTATCAATTTTGCTTAATGAGTTACCACAATCAATCAAATTAGGAGATTCAACAACAATTTCCTCATTTACTTCATCATCATGCAATTCAGAATTAACACACTCATATGCATTAATAGTCTCAGTGTTATCAAGTATACTAGAATCAGTCCTGACAAAATGCAAAGTGTTAGAATATGGAAGGATATTACCAAGTGAATAGGACTCTTCCTCCTCTATACATTCTCTTCTGAATTACTCTTCTCTTAATTCAGTAGCACTTGAAGTCGGTTGATTCATTTGAAATCTTGAATCCTTCATGAGGTTATCCATCATTTGTTGGTTTTGGAGTTGCAACCGTTCATTTTCCTGTTGGAGTTAAAGATTATGGGCTTCTATGTGTTGCATCATCCTTTCTTCCCAACTTGGTTCCCTCAGGGGCTCCTATTGCATGTTTTCCAAATGATAGTTGTAAGGATGATATTCTGGTTCTTGCATATAGAAGTTGTGGTATGGCTCATAATGATGGTGGTAATTAAGGTGAATCTTATATGGATGATAGTATGGTTGGTAGCATGGTGGTTGGAATTGTTGGTATTGTTAGCTTTGTTGTGCTTGTCTTTGTCGTTCAAGAATGCCATAAAGCATTGACCTGACTTTATCTAACTACCGTGAAATCCTATCATTTGCACAAGAATTATAGACTCCTTGATTAGAATAATAAGGATCCATTTAAAGCAAATAAAATGAGAAGTTCAATCACTTTCAGCACAAAACAATTTAGTAACAAATTAGAACTAATATTAACTCTAAATCAAGAGAATAAAATTTAAATGAAGCTAAGAACTTCCTAACAATCAAAAACCCTCTAAAGCAGAGGTTAATCACACAAAATAAACTCATAAAAAATAAAGAAATTAAATTCAAAAAATTTGAAAAATTCCTAAAAAATTCAAGAAAATACTAAACAATTGGAAAAAGTGTCTTAAACGTTGGAATTTGGCCAAAAAAATGGTACACCAAATAGCTTTGCTATTACTTATGCTCAAAACACCCAAAAACCATGTAAAACAAAGTTTGAGAATTTTTTGGGTACATTAAATAGAAAATTCCAACAAGCATACTCTTGTCATGCTACACTGAAATTAGTAGAATCCTAGTTCCAAACAAGGGAAAAATCAAACAAAAACAGAGTTAAAACACTAAGAAAAATTTTCAAACAACTGAGAATCTAATTCTCCGGCAACAGCGCCAAATTTTGATGGGTCGTGTCATGCAACCCTTAAAATAAAACTAGGTTATATTAAATTTTATAGCTAGTGGTGCAACCTAGGTCATCCCCTTGGAAATGTAATTTAATGTTCAATTGGGTTTTCTAAGTGTTAAAAGACTCTAAAAATTTCCTAACTAAGGGGGGTTTGATTGACTTAAACTAATTAAAATTCCTAATTGCTACCTAATTGTATGAATAATGGTTGAATGATAGACTTGTGACTAACTTTGGATTTGTCCTTTGGTATCCACTATCCTTATCATAATTCAATTGTGATTAATTATGGTCTAAGAATTCCAAATTGTGTTCATGGCAAAGCATCTTGAATTACCATTCAAGATTTAAGAGATTAATAATTTAATGTTGACTTAAAACCTCAACCCCACACTAAATAATTAATTTTTGCCTTTAGGATCAATGAACACTTAAAATTAAGGGATTAATTGATTAATTAGCTTCTAAATTAATGCCTTATGATGTTTAATTAACCAACCAAACTCTAAGAAATTCTCAATCAAGCAATCAAGCAATCAATTCCACTCATGCATTTCATCAAATACCTTCATGGCATACATGGGAAATTAAAGAATAATGAAAATCTAGTACTAAATCAATCAAATAATCAGTCAAACAATATCCTAGTTAGTGTCTAACTAGCCACTAATTGTAAACAATACAAATTCCCAATCCAATGCAACCTTAACCAAGATAATACAAGAAAGGGAAAAATGCAATAAAAAGAGAAACTCTTAGCCAAAATTCCTTTGTTATCTCCATAGATTCAAACTTCTCCATGGTCCTTTTCCAAGCTAATCACAAGATGAGAATTAAAGCTTCATTAGATGTAAGATAGTATAGTTATGGATTTTGTCGTGGGTTTACCTAGGACATCATCGAGACATGATGCCAAATGGGTAATAATGGATAGATTAACCAAGTTAGTGCACTTTTTAGCTATGAAAGCCACTCTTACCCTAGATAAATTAGCCCAGCTATACATCCAGGAGATAGTGAGGTTACATGGTGTGCCTAGAATCATAGTGTCAGATAAAGATCCTAGGTTTACTTTGAACTTCTAGAGATTATTACAAGATGCTCTAGGTACTAAGCTTAGATTTAGTACAGTTTATTACCCCCAGACAGATGGTCAAACGGAGAGAACCATCCAAACTATAGAGGACATGTTAAGGAGTATGTATTAGAGATGAAAGGAAACTAGGATACATACTTGCCTCTAGCGGATTTTACCTATAATAATAGCTATCATGCAAGCATTCAGATAACACCATATGAGGCATTGTATGGGAGGAAGTGTAGGTCTCCAATATGTTGGGTTGAGCTAGGAGAGAAGAGCTTAATAGGCCTAGAGTTAATGGACTAAACCTCCAGACAAATTGAGATCATAAGAAAGAAACTTCTAATGACCCAAAGTAGATATAAAAGTTATGCAAATAGATGGAGAAGGCCATTAGAGTTTAAGGTTGGAGACTATGTTTTCATGAGAGTGTCTTCAGTCACAAGGATAGGTCAGTCCATTAAAAGTAAAAAACTCGGTCCAAAATACATAGGTCTATTCCAAATTCTTGATAAAGTAGGACCTATAGCCTACAAACTTGCCCTTCCTTAAACTTGAGCTAAATTCATAATGTATTCCATGTCTTATAGCTTAAAAAGTACTAACCTGACCCCTTACATGTCATAGAGTATGAAAATGTGTAGTTATAGGATGATTTGTCATATATAGTATCACTATATCGAATCGTGGATATTAGACTCAAGCAGCTATGAAATAAGATGATACCATTAGTGAAAGTAGCTTGAAAGGGGTTATCTCTTAAAGAAGCTACTTAGGAGCTAAAAGAAGAGATGAGAAAGAAGTATCTAGAACTCTTCCCATGAGGTATGTTATCTGAATTTTGAGGACAAAAATTTATTTAGGGGGGAGAATTGTAATGTCTGATTTTTGTTAAAACAACGAAAATAGATACGTAACATAATGGCATTTTTATAATTTTGTCCAAATTTTGGAATTCTCATAGGAGGGCTTTTTAAATGGAAAATTTGAGTTCTCTGTGGTTCTTAGAGGCTCTGAAAACCATAGGAAGCCTCGAGCTAGTTAAAACCCTTCTGATGTACGTTTTCCAATTTTAGTTGACCCAAACTTTGACCCTTTTGTTTGGGAAGCTTTTAGCCCTAATTTGAGTGATTCCAAAGGCATTTTATAAGATTAAAGACCTAAATTTTATTATGGAAAAGACAACTCTAAAAAAAAGTTAAATGAATCGAAAACAAAAATGCCATGATTGAGGGACATAAATAAAATTTTTAAAACAATCTCTTGAAGCTTCTATAAGTTTCACGCCACTTCTTCTCCCTTCCCCACTTACTTTTTTTTGCCTAAAAATAGAGAGAGAGACTAGAAAATTTGGGCACACAAGACAGGAGAGAAAGGGAGAAGAAAAAGCCAAGATAAGGTATGAAATCAATGAAATTTCTTAGTCTTTCCTTTAGAAAAGTTATTCTTTTCCTTCTCCTCTTTCTTTCTATAGTTTTGTTGAAGTTTTTGGGTCTATTTTGAGGGTAGAACAGATGGGAGATTTCAAAATTCAAAGGTAGAATCCAAGCAAAGGAAGAAGCATCCAAGAAAGGCTAGAAATCCAAGGTAATTTGCTACTTTCTAAGCTTGAATCTCCTTATTCTTTTTCCCCTTCATTCATGTCATGTATGGATAGCCAAGGAGGAATGAAATTTGAACCAAACCAAGGATGAATCTTAGGGAAAATGAGGGAGAAAAACAAGAATATACAAAGGAAACAATAAAAAACCATCAGATTTCAAGTTAGAAAAGTTAGGGTTTCAAGTGTTCCTTTAAAATTCTATTTTGATACAAGAATTTCTAGGCTAAGATGAGTGTTTGAATAAGTTCTAAAGATCCCTAAGAAGCTTCCCACATGCATTTTCCATCAAGAAAACAAAATAAACTCACTTAGTGCTCATATAGGGTATGGTTTTGGCCTAGGATAGAAAGAGTACCAAGGGATAGTTTTCATTTGTTCCAAACTTGATTTTGAGTCATATATAATGGAAGAGGATAAGAGGAAGCCTTGGAAAAAGTTTAGAAGCCATGGATAGTGAGATGTAACTTTAGGTTCCATATTATGTCTTAAAGAAGCAAGACCCAACTAGGCTTCTTGAATTAATTGTGTGATGACTCCAAGAGGCTTAAAAGGAGTTAAGAATCATAAACAGATTGAAAGAGTGGAGTCAAGATTATGTTTTCCTATGGCTGCTTCATTAAGTGCATTATGAAACCATAAATGAGACATAAGCACAACCTAGCTCTATGTAGCCTTAGAATTTGTTCTAAGAGTATAATTGGCTTCAATATTATGTGTTAGGCTAAAGGAAACATGTCCCACCTTCTTGTGAGTGTGTGGCCATGGGAGAGGAACTAAGTTTAAGGAAGAAAGTGTCCAAGTATGACAAAGGTAGTTCTTTCTTCTTTCTCTCTTGCATGGGTGGATCTTTATCTTGTCTTTGAATGTGTGTATGTATGTTTTGGGCTATAAAAATGTCTTAACATGTATCTATATGCTATGGTACTGTGATATTACATTATGTCTTCAAATAATGCTTTGTGTATTTACTTTGGTTTGCTTAAGTGTGGTGAAACCAAGAACCCACTAGCCATGGTGAGATGAGCTAAGAACCCTTAAGAATGGTTAAGACAAAGCCACGAGTCTCTTAAGTGTAAGGCATAGTTTAAAGCCTTTAAGAAAAAGGGTGAGGCAAGTCCAAAATCCTTGAAGAGAATGGTAAGGCTAAACCACTTACTTGGTAAGCTTATGTATGTTTTGTATGACTTCTTGAATGCTAGAAATATTTCATGAATGACTATATGCTTCATGATGTTCATGCATGCATTTTTAGCCATGGATTTGCATTCTTTATCTATGGTTAAAAGGGAGAAAAGCTATTGGGATTCCTGGAATCTCATCCTTCCTTCCCACATGTTTAACATGTCTAGGTGGACCAAGTGAACTAAGGAATGGAAGTCACCAAGCCTAAAGGAAGAAGATTGACAATAAAGTATGGAATTTTGCCATTTTGTAGCCATATGAGTGGCATATGATGTAATCCAATATTGTATATGATGTATGAGCTTATGAACATATGTAATTATATGAATGAATGATGTATGAATGAGATTTGATGCCATATGTATGTTATAGCACAAATTGGACATTGAATGGCAAGAACTAGCTTGTATAATCTTGCATATATCTTGGGCCTAAGAGTGTGAGTTTATGAAATCTGGCTTTATGCACCTTTGAGACATGTTTAGTAGACCATTTTGGTGCTTTGTCACGTGCTCAAGTTGTAATGTTCGATTTTCATTAAACGACGAAAACAGATGCATTTTCAAAGCAAGTCCTCTAAAATACATTAGTTAAGGTCTCAAAAAATTTAAGTAGCATTCTAGACTCCTAAAAGTGAGAATCCCAGGATCAGACAGAAAGAAAAATGGAGCTAGAATGAAGAAACGAATTTGAACAAAAGATTGATAAAATGTAATCGCATTTTCATAATTTCAAGCAAATTTTGAAATTCTCATAGGAGGGCTTTTTAAATGAAAGTTTTGAGTTCTCTAAGGTTCTCAGAGGCCTTGAAAACTATGGGAAGCCCAAGACAATTAAAACCCCTCCAGTAAATGTCTTCTAATGTCGGTTGACCCAAACTTTAACAGATTCATTCAGAAAGGTTTTAACTCCAATTTGAGTAATTCCAAAGGCATTTTATTAAATTGGAAACCTAAATTTTATAATGGAAAAGACAGTTCTAAAAAAGGAGCTAAAATGAACTAGAAACAAAAATGCCAAGTCAAAGGGGCAAAATTGAAATTTTTGAAAAGTTCTTCCTAACCTACCTATATATATATGAGGCACCCCACCTCCTCAATCATTTAGCCACATTTGTTTCTATCCTAAATCAGAGAAAGAACCCTAAGGGTGAGGCACACCAAGAGGAATACCGTAACAGCCAAGAAAAAGAAAAGAAAAAGAAAATAGAAAAGAAATGAGAAAAGAAAAGGGAAAGAAAAGAAAAGCTGAAAATTTTTGGAAGCTGAAAATTTTTCTAAGTCTGCTAGCTACAGCCTAGCTATAGCGAATGTACCTGTTCGCTATAGCGAGAAATGGTCTAGCTATAGCGAGACTGCCTTCTAGCTATAGCGAGAAAGCTTCTAGCTATAGCGAGTTCGGGCACCCCCATACAAAATCCAGAGAGTTGCTCGCCGTAGCGAACGCCATAGCGAAGGCAGAGGTCTGGGACTTATTCGAGCTCGCCGTAGCGAGGGTTATGGCTCGCTATAGCGAGGGTTAGTCCGAAAAAGCGTGAAAAATAGAAAATTTGACTTTTTAAACCATCCCAACTCATTCTTTCACTCTGTAACCGACTTAAGCTCACTTTAAGAGAGAGAAAAGGGCTGAGGAGAGAGAGAGAAGCCTAGAGGAGAAGGAAGAACAAGAAAGGTAAGGATTTTCATTGCTTTTCTCTTAGTATGTTGCTCTTCTCCCCTTATCCTCTCTTCCCACGGTTTTAATAGTTGAAGTAGCCATGTTTTGAGCTTGGTTCAGAGGAGGGAGAGTGGAAAACCACTCTTAAGGGAGGTTAGAAGTCATGTAGCCTTCTCTTCCTTGCTTTCTCTTCTTAAGAGTTGAGAGCTTGAGAGAAGAGAAAGAATAGTTAATGAATTCTAGTGAGAGAAAGAACCCTAGCTTGACATGCTTAGTAGGGTTGCTAGAAAGAGATCCCTAGCTTAAGAATCAAGTATTAAGGTATTAATTCCATGCTTTTGTGTGGTTAGGCTCAAGAGAAACGCTCCCATCTAGAAGTGGTAGTGAAATCCACAAGGGAGGAGTCAAGTGAAAGAGGAAGTAGTGAATAGCTAACAAGGTAGTTCTCTCCACTTTCTCTCATGCATAATTGTGTGTTTACATTGTCTTGCTTGTGTGTATGAAGGATATGAGCTATGAGAAGTGTGTTAGCATGATGATATGTTATGAATTGAAATGATAATTTATGTGATTGTTTTGGTTTGCTTGAGGAAATGGAAAAGCCAATAACCTTATAGCCAAGGTGAGGATGAGCCAAACCCCTAAGTTGGTTGAGACAAGAGTAAAAGTCTCCCAAAAGTGAGGTTGACTCCCAAAGAGTAAGAGTTGAGTCTAAGAACCTCTAAAGAATGGGTAAGGCAAATCTAAAAGCCACAAGGAAATGGGTGAGGCTAATCCAAGTACTTAGCAAGCTCCTAAATGTTATGTGTGGCCTACTCACATGTTGAGAATGTTCTCCTTATGCATGGCCAATTCATATGTTTTAAATGTTTTCATCATGGTTTTATATGCTAACATGCCATACATGCCATAATGAGACTTGTTGCATGCGATATATGTATGATTGAATGAGAGTTGAACTACTGGGATTCTCCGAATCTCACCCTCCCTCTCCACCATCCAACCATGCCAGGTGGGCCAAGTGAGATTAGAGATGGGAACCACCACCAAGCATGAAGCTAGGGGAAGCTAAAGGAGAGTGTAAGGCTTCTTGTAATGTGTTGTACATGAGAGTTGTATATGTAAAGTACTGATGTATATGATGTAGTTCTTAAGAGTTTTTGTAAGATAATGTATGTATGAATGATGAATGTATGAGAATGAAGTTTATGATGATGAAGAGGCAATTTTGATATGCAATACTCAAAGTAGTATAAACTATATGGGTGCATAAGTGGGCATGGGATAGTGAGTTTCCCCAATCTAAGTTATTAGACACTTGAGCATGATTGATAGCTCCTATAGATGCTTTCTCATGTGCTCAAAGAGTCATAGAAGTAGAAAAGCCAAGATTGGACCCTATGAACCCCACTTTTGGCCAAGAAAGGGCCTTCTTACACATGATGTCATAGATTAGCCATATGACCTCTCCTTGTTATGAGATTTGACATGTAGCTAGATTATGTTTAGAGCTTTCTGGGAAGCTAGAGTTCATGTCATTTAGAGGTCTATAGCATTTTCTATGATTTTCAAAGTTGACATCAGAAAATCGGATTTCGGAAATCACTGTTCATTTGGTCAGTTTGAGAAACGTGTCATCTGAGGGGCAAACGTAGTCCAATGGCTACAAAATTTTATACACAGAAACTAGATGGTCACAGTGACTTGTAAGAACTGGAATCACCTCATTTAGAGTCTAGAGAGGAAGTTATGCAATTTCGAAGTTCTGCCCAGAATCAGACACCCAACCAGACCCGAAGTACTGTTTCATCGGTTTCCGGGAAATTGGCTTGGTGAACTGATCTGGAGATATTTTTATCCTCTAGCTAACATCCATATCTTTCCATAGAGATTTATTTTATGAGCATTGGATATTTTTGGAATTAGTTAGACATTTTCAAGTCCATATCAGTAAACTGTGACAGCAAAGAAGCCCCCTCTGACTAGTGAATGATTTTGATGTCAAACGCAGAGTATGTGAGATAATGAGACTTCTACTTATTTTTAACATGAATTAGACGTCTCAAGCTTTCTAGAATGACCCAGATCATGCAGTTACGATTTTTCTACATTTAGTTACGGATTTTCAAACTTAGCCCAGAAATGAAGCAAAATCTGCCAAGAACGAAAATGCATGTCTCCAATCCCTTTTTGCTTTCCATGAGTTTAAAGCATATTGTGGGGATTGAAATAAGTCTCAATAGTGTAATTGAGCATGGGGAAGCATAGAGAGAGCTCAACCAGTCCATATTACTTCTAAGTGGATCTCTACCCACACATAGTGCCATAGAGAAAGAAGCATAAGGTAGAGTAAATTATCTCCCTTGTGAGTTCCGCACGTGCATATGAGTAAGAGGGCATCTTGGGTATGAGCTAGAGGTTAAGGTGTTAAAAATACCGTAATAACCCAGTCCCAAACTGCTCCCATCTCTAGGGTTCATCATCATATCTTTAGGGGTAAGAGGAATACCGCAACAACTCAATAAATTTTGCCATAGATTGATCTACAATCATCTCATCTGTTTACCTCAAACCCATAAATTTCATTTCCTTCTGCTTTCTTACTGAACTGGGGAAGTATTTTTCATAAAACTTTACCAGAAGTTTTCCCAAGTAATTTGAATATTCTTGGTCTGCATTAGGGGTTTTGTGCTATGCCACCATCTATCGACTTCTTTCTATAACATAAATGTGAGCTGAGCTTTCTACTTTATGGTACAATCCATCACTACAAATATTTTCTCTAGCTCTATAACCCATCCCTCTGCCTTATTTGCATCTAATTCCCCATCAAATGAGGATAGACTATTTTTTCTAAATGATTTTGGTAACTTTTGAATAGGTATCTGGGTCTGAGCTGGCTCTTGGGGAGGTGCAGGTGGATTGCTAGAGATAGAAGGCTGGGGTATACGTGCTTCTCTCCTTGCCTCCCTTGCCTCTTCTTGCTTGGCCAGGGTATCTTAGAACCATATTATCATCTCATGCTATTGTTGTGCAATATATCTCTATTATTCCAGCATCTCCTGCTATTGGCCCCTCATGGTCTCATATCTGTCAAGCCTCTCTATGATGGTGCGTAGAGGGTCCTCAGACTCATCCCTCTAAGCCCTAAGTGGCTTGCCTTTACCTCTGCCCTGTCTAGTCTCCATCATCTTATCTAAAAAGAATCACTATCTTTAGCACACAGTTGCATTTTAAGCATATATACACTTAATTCATGGAAATTCACACTGCAACATAGGCTATTCATATAATCAAGGAGCCAAACACTGAGTAAAGTGCTTGAACCTTTCCTCTGATACCAAAATGTCATACCATACTTCATTATCTGGAAAATCATAATTAATTCTCAAAAAATTAAAATCAAGCAAATCATAACTTTATGGAAATCTCTAGATGTCAACTATAGGTTAAAAATCATTCTAGGCCATGAAAACTTAGCTGGACCATAATTGACAACAAAAAAGCACTAAACGTCCGACTGCCCAAGTGTTTGCTATCATAAGTTACTAATATAAACTTCAAAAATTCATAACAAATTCTAGAAAAATAAAAACTAAGAAAACCATATTATAAAATTCTACAAATGTTAATTTGAGGGTAAAAATAATGCCAAACCAAAATAGAAGCGTTTAGCCCCTGAAAATTAATGGAATAGTAATAGAGGTCTGGCTGTGCCCCTGATACTGATCTAGAATTTCAAAAATTCTTTTCTCTCTCTATATAAATCCAAATAAGGTTCTCTCAAGTGCTATAGAAATTTTATCATATCTAGTTTATGATTGTAAAATTTCACAACCATTGGACAACAATTGGCCTATGAGTGACATAAGTAAAGAATCTGACCATTTGCATAATAACAATGCCAAAACTGTCAAAAATTGCCAACTTTGAAAATCACCAAAAATTCTCTAGAGATCCAAATAATATGTACTTTAGCTTTCCAAAAAGTTATAGATGAGACCTATATGCATGCCAAATTTAAGGCCAAGAAAAACTCATTTGGTCAAATCTTGACGTAGCTCAAGAATATGGAAAATTTGGCACCATATAATGGGTCAAAGTGAGTCCAAATGGCTTCTTAATTTCTTTATCACTTTTTGGGTAAGTTTTAAAGCATAAACATAGCATGTATGTGATTCCTAAGTGGTCCAACACATCACACATCTCAAACTCACTATGCCACATACAAGAATACACAATCAAGGATAGGCCACCAAGTAATCAAAATGCATTATCTCATTCATTTGGCTACCACTTTGATTCATACACTATCTTTACACATCTTTTACATTTGCCCAAGGGCTTATATCTTAAAAATAATATGTACATTCAACCTTTAACAATCCATTGCATCAAAATCTACACTAGTACCAAAATATAACTAATCATGTTCCTCGGCTTGCACTTTGATCTCCTTGAGCTCCATCTAAATATGGTTAGATAGAAGAGGGAAGGAGTAAGATTTAAAGAATCTCAATAGCTCAAACACCCATTCAAGTAAGCAATCATGGCATACAAATATGTCAAAGTACACAAGTAGCATTCAACCCTATTAAAAGTCATTCAAACCATAATTTACATGCCATGGAAACATATCAAAGCCAAGAGTAAGTTCTAAGGATTCTTGGTCTAGTTTCACCCCATTTTTGGGACTTTTGGATTAGCCTCACCCTTGGTCTAGGGACTTTTGACTTGGTCTCACTCATCCATGAGGCTTTTGGCCTTGTTTTACTCAAGCCTAGAGACTTTTAGCTTCACCTCACCCATTTCAAGGGACTTTTGGTACTACTTTACCTTTAAGAGCAAATTTCACAACCCAAAACATAATTCAAGCAACATATTAGTACCAAAATAACAAGGCAACATCAAATGGAATATCTCATAATATAAATGCATATACAACATACAATGACCATCATACATCTAATAATGAAAACAAGAAGGAGTGAAGAGCTACCTTAGCAATTAAACACAAGCTTCTTTCTTGATTACTCTTTTCCCTTTTTGGTCTTGTAACACCATAATTACTAAGCTCATCTCATGTTATTTCTAAGCTTACATCCTTGGATCATACAAATTTACCAAGGAAAGTCCATTAAGAAATTAATTAAATTTGCATTATGTCGTAGATAAATTTTTTGTTTCATGTCCCATGGACCATATGAAGTCATCCATCTCATTTTTACATTTAAATACACAAATGCAACTCAAAACCATCTCAAAAAGTGGCCAAGAACTCAAGCTAATGGAGTATATACATGAAAATAATGTGTGCAGCCTCAAATTGAAATTCTAGTTTTCTATTATGAACTTTGAAAAATCATAACTAATTCTAGAAAGCTCAAAATCAAGCACAATATACCATTCTGGAAAGCTACAAATGTCTACTTTGTGCTAGAAATAATTCTAGACCAAATTAGGGATGTCTAGCCACTAGAAATCGATAGAACAGTAACCAAGGTTGCCTGTCACTATCGGTACTATCTATGAACTTCAAAAATTCATATCTCCCTGCTCAGATGTCCAATTAGGGTGATCTTGGTGGCCATAGAAATATTATTATGTCTAATTTATTCTTATAAAATTTCATGAGCATTGGACATCATTTGGCTCTCTAATGACACAGTACAAGGAACTGACCATATAAACAGTATTTATACCAAATCAGGAGAAAAATGCCAACTTTGAGAAATCATAATTAATTCCACAAAGCTCCAAATAATCTAGTCTCAAAAAGATCTGAATCAGACCTATTAGCATGCCAAATTTCATGAGAAAATTCGTTCATTTGATCAAATCTTAACGTTGGGTTGCAAATATGCTCTTTTTGTGTCATATAAGGGTTCTAAATGGTCCATTTTAGGTTCTAAGGCAACCATAGGCACTTGAGTATGTGGGAAAGAACTAAAATGCTCTACTAAACATGTATCAAAGGTGTACAAACCCAGATTTCACAAACTCCCTCATCTACCCCAAGATATACACAAGGGCACATATATTAATTCTTGCCATTCAATACCCAAAATGTGCTATATCATATATATATATGACATTAAATCTCATATATACATGATATATTTGCATATTTACATGTGTTTATGAAGTCATAAAACATATACAATAAGGGATTACATCATGTGCCACTCATATGGCTACAAAATATCAAATTTTCACACTTTGTTGTCACTCTTCTTCCTTTAGGCTTGGTGGCTTCCATTCCTTTACTCACTTGGTCCACCTAGACATGTTAGACATGTGGGGAGGAAGGAATGAGATTCTAGGAATTCCAATAACTCTTCTCCCTTTCAACCACACATAAAGAATGAAAATTTATGTCTAAAAATGCATGCATGGCTATCATAGGACATATAATCATTCATGAAACATTTCTAGCATTTAAGAAGTCTTACAAAATATACATAGGCTTGCCAAGCAAGTGGTTTAGTCTCACCCATTCTCTTCAAGGATTTTGGATTTGTCTCACCTTTTTTCTTAAAGGCTTTTAACTAAGCCTTACTCTTGGGAGACTCTAAATTTTGTCTTAACCATTCTTGAAGGTTATTGGCTCATCCTCGCCATGGCTAGTGGGTTCTTGGCGTCACCATACTCAAGCAAACCAAAGCAAGGTCATAAAGTATCATTTGAATGCATAAAACAACATCATAGTACCATGGCATATGAATACATATTAGAACACTTTTTCATGGATTAACACATACATACATACATTCAAAGATAAGACAAACATCCACTCATGCACGAAAGAAAGAAGAAAGAGCTACCTTTGTTACAACAACATAGTTTTTCTCTTGAATTTGGTTGCTCTTCCTCAGCCACACACATACAAGAATGTGGGACTTGTTTCCTTTGGCCTAGACACATCATATGGAAGCCAATTATACTCTTGAACCAAATTCTAAAGCTATACATTCATTAGAAAAAGTAGATAGTTCATATGGCTCTTTTATGGTTCCATAATGAACCTGATGAAGCAACCTTAAGAATACATAATCTTGGCTCTAATCTTTCCATCCATTTATGATTCTTGACTCCTTTTCAATTTCTTGGAGTCATCACACAATCAAATCAAGGAGCCTAGCTAGGTATTGCTTCTTTAAGCCATAATATGGAACTTAAAGTTACATCTCACAATCCATGGCTTCTAAAATTTTTCCAAGGCTTCCTCTCATCCTCTTCCATCATATATGACTCAAAAATAAGTTTGGAACAAATTAAAACTACCTCTTGGTGTTCCATCTAGCTTAGGGCGAGGCTATGCTTTAAGGAGACACCACCTGAGTTTGCTTTATTTTTTTTATGGAAGATGCATGTGGGAAGCTTCTTAGGGATCTCAAGATCTCATCCAAACACTCATTTAAGCCTAAGAACTCTTGAATCAAAATAGAATTTTAAAGGAACACTTGAAACCCTAACTTTTCTATCTTGAATTCTAGTAGTTATTTTATTGTTTTCTTTACATATTCTTGTTTTCCTCCCTCATTTTCCTAAGATTAATGCTTGGTTTAGCTAGAAATCCAAACCCTCTTGGCTGGTCTTGCATAGGGCGAAACATGGACAAGAGAAGGAACAAGGAGGATCAAGCATAAGAATGGCAAAATATCTAGTTTCCTTGGTTTCCTTTGCTTGTTTTTCACTTTGCTTAGCTTCTTCTCCTTGAATTCAAAATTTCCCCTCTGTTCTACCCTAAAAAAAGATCCAAAAACTTCAACAAAACCATAGGAAAGAAGGGAAGATGGAGGAGAAGGAGTTTGCTAAAGAGAAAGCATGAAATCCATGAAAAACCATATCTTTTCCTTGCTTTTTCTTCTTCCTTTCTTTTTTCCCTTGTGTAGCTCACTCTCTTAGTTCTTTCTCTGGTTTAGGGTAGAAATAAAATGAGCTAAGTGAAAGGGAGAGTGGGGCGTGGTCTTATATATAGCTAGGTTTAGGAAGTAGTTTCTATAAATTCCAATTTTGTCCTTCAATCTTGGCATTTTTGTTTCTAGTCCGTTTTAGCTCCTTTTTAGGAACTATTTTTTCCATCATAAAATTTAGGCTCTTAATCTTATAAAATGCTTTTGGAATCACTCAAATTAGAGCTTAAACCTTTCCGAACAAAAAGGTCAAATTTTGGGTCAAATAACATTAGAAAACATACACCGGAGGGGTTTTAATTATCCCAGAACTTCCCATGGTTTTAGAGCCTCTGAGGGCCCCAGAGAACTCAAAGTTGCCATTTAAAAAGCCCTCCTATGAGAATTCCAAAATTTACCTAAAATGACAAAAATGCCATTACGTTTCATAACTATTTCGTTAATTTCTATCTGACCATTTTAGCCTCTGTTTTAGGGTACCTCTAGCCTCCTAAATTTATTATTTAATGTCTAGATTATTATTTTAAATTTTCTAGACCTTAACCAATTTATTTCAAAAGACCTACTATGAAAACATATCTGTTTCCATCATTTTAACAAAAATCGAACATTACAATCTCACACCCATAAATAAATGGAGCTTGATTTCTTTGGCCTAGATACAACAAATAGGATTCAATTATACTCTTAGAGCAAGCTATAACATTAAATCACACCAAGGAAGCATACTTGGCTCAATGGTCACATATTAGTTCCATAAAAGGCCTAATGAATCAACTACCATAATTCAAGCTCTTGGCTTCATTTTCTTCTTATATCTAGGCCTCTTGGTTCCATTTAGACTTATTGAAGTCATCACAAATTTATTTCCAAGAGTCTAGATACAAGTTGTTTTTTAAGACTACATTATGGAACCCATACTTCCAACTCTCAATCTATGGCTTCAAATTTTTTTCCAAGGCTTCCTCTCATCTTTTTCCATCACATAAAGTCTCAAAGCAAGCTTAGAACAAATTAGAACACTCATTGGCCCTACCAACCATGCTTGGCCAAGACATAGGGAGGAATTTAAGCCCATGAAGTTTGCAAATTTTTCTTGATAGAAGGGGCACTTTGGAGGCTTCCTAGGGGTCTTAGGAAGTCAAGAAAACACTCACATAGGCTAGAGAATTCTTGAATCAAAACAAATTTCACATTTCCTCCATAAATTCCTAACTTTTTTATCCGAAGTTTCAATGGTTTTTCTTCAATTCTCTTTGCGTTTCCTAGGTTCCTATAGCCTAATTCTTAGGATTCTTACTTGATCTAGGTCAAAAATTCCTCCCCCTCCCAAGCTCTCTCCAAGGCCGAACCATGACACATATGAACAAAGGAGGAAGAAGCAACAAAACAAGATGATGTACCTTGGTTCCTTGGCTTCTTCAAGAGTCTCTTTCTTTGCTTTAGCTTCCTTCTTGAAACTCTAAACTTTCTCCTCTGAACTAAGGCCAAAATAGACCCAATTCATCCATCAAAACCATGGAAAGAAAGAGCAAACGGAGGAGAACAAGATATATGAAGGAAATTCCATGAAAACCCTTAGTTTTTCTCACTTTTTTCCTTGATTTCTTCCCTCTCTTTTCTCCTCTTATGGTGTGCCCTTCTCAGCTGAGCTCTCTCCTAGCCTTGAGCAGAAAATAAGTTGATTAGAAGAAGGAGAGAGTGGGATGCCCCTTATAAAGGAAAAGGAGATAAAAATTGTTCATTAAAATGACATTTACATCCTGCGTTCGTAGCATTTTCATTTTAAATTCATTTTTGTTCCTTTTTGAGAACTATCTTTTCCATTATAAAATTTAGGTTCTCAAAATTGTAAAATAGCTTTGGAATCACTCAATTTGGATTTTAAACCTTCCCAAATGAAAAGGTCAAAATTTGGGTCAACCGACATTCAAAACCATACACCAGAGAGGTTTTAATTGTTCCAGGGATTTTCATGTTTTTCAGGGCTTCTAAGAACCCTGAAAAACTCAAAATTTCCATTTAAAAAGCCCTCCCATGAGTTTTCCAAAAGGTGCTCATATTTACAAAAATACCACTATACCTTCAACAATTTTATTGAACCACTCTGGCTCCTATTTTTGGGCAACTCAATGCTCAAATCCTTATTTTTCATTATTTAAAATTTTATCTTAATTTTATTCATCCTTAAATCATTCAATCCAGGAGACTTGCTTTTCAAACTGATTCATTATGGTGTTTTTATAAAATACTAAACGTTACATGGAGTATGGTTCAAGCCAATGATTAAGCCAAATATGGTAGGTTATGGTTTGAGATAAAATTCACCTTCCTTGGGACTTAGTGAAGACGATGGTTATGAGTTCAAGATTTATTGAATCCAAGGGGGCTGATGCAGTTAGGTTACTTTCTCTTGTTTGCTCTATCTTTTTTCTTCCTTTTTATTCATTTGCCTTCTTCACTTTAGATTTTGATATAGGTATGCCACATAAGCTTTTCATATAATATATTGATTCCCCCATTTTCTTTTATTCTTTATATCTTCTTTTTGTTTTATAGTCTTTATTTATTTATTTATTTATTAGCATATATTCTTTTATCAAAAAGATTCTTTGGAGCCCTGAATATGTTCTAAATTCTAAAGCCACAAAATGTATTTCCTTCTCTGTAATTAGGTGTTTTACAATAACAACAATAACAACAAAGTCTTTTCCCACTAAGTGGGTACATGGATCAACCGATGCTATAAAGTTCTATTATAAATCATATTTTAAATAAACTATTTAAGTCTAAATCTTTTTTAATAATTTCTCCTATAATTTTCCTTGGTCTCCATCTACCTCTGACTATTAGACTACTCTTCATCTGATTTACTCCCCTAACTGGGCCTTTTATAGGTCTCCTTCATATATGCCCAAACCATTTAAGTCACAATTCTACAATTTTTTCCACAATAGGTGCGACCTTTACTTCCTCTTTAATGCATTAATTTCTAATTATATTTTGTCTAATGTGTCCACTCATCTAATGCAACTTTATCATCTCTACAACATTGAGTTTATTCTCTTATTGACCTTTTATTGCAATACTCAGTTCCATACAACATTGTAAGTTTTATAGATGTGTGGTAGAATTTACCTTTAAATTTGAGTGGTACTCTTTTATCATAAATAATGCCTGAAGCACTCCTTCAATTAGGCATTTTAATTGTATTTTTTTTTCCTTTTTAGTATGATTTGAATCAACATACATGTTGGACCAATTGGATGCAATTCTCTTTTTCAAATTGATTTGTCCATTTTGGATTCTATGTGTTAAAATGTGGTTTACTATTTGAGTATTTTTTTTTATTTCCATGGAATATATTTCAAAATGTTTGGTTACCTATATACGTCTGATTTATGTCTTTCATCTCTCTTTGTTTTATAATATGGCTTAGAATTGGTCAAGCCATGAAAAAGCTTCTCTGTACCTAATGCGAGCAAAATTGCATTTTCGACCTATAGAGGCTAAGCTTCTTGTTGTGCTTGTTGAGTTAACATGTGGATTTCTTTTTAGCTATCTCTTGAGTATATACATCTTTGACACTAAGTTTTTATATTAACATGGATATTAACCCTTCAATTTGTATCCAATATGTACATGCATACGTATATATTGCATATGCATTTTAGGACAATATATTGGTTTAGGCTACTTATATTTGTGTTGTCCCCCCTTCTTGATGGGTAGTGGGAATCAATTGTGAAGAATAGGCTTGACTATGATTTTTATTAGTAATTATAACTATTTTGTAGCATCATTTGCTAACAAAATATTTTAATATGATTATTGATTTTTACATTGATGTAGAAAAAGTATTTTTACTTATAAGTTATTTCTTTCTCAAACTTATTAGTAAAAGTATAACCTAGGTCAACACCTCAAGCACACTTTAATGTGCTTCAACATCTAGTTACACTGATGGTTTGCTATTGATTATGATGAGTTATTTTGATTTTAGATTATGATTTTGCACATTCTCCCTTGTGGTTATAAACAAGTGGTCTCCATTAACCAAACAATCCGTTGCACAATAAAAACATAGTGCTCTTAGTTAACCAAATATCTAAATGCCCATTACATGGATAGTAGAAAGCATAACTTTGTTCTTTATTCTTTTACAAGCACCCAATTTAGCTAACGTGTGCCATGGCTATAACACCATATATTTCTAGCTCATTTCATACTGTCTTTATGCCTCATATCAAGCAACTCACAAAGAGGCAAGCAAAATAGCATTAAATAATACATTTCTTAGCGTTGCGTCGCATATAAAATTTTCATTCAGTGTCTCATGGACCTTGTGAGCTCATACATCATGTTCTTATATTTAATTACATAGGTACAACTCATTTTTATCACCAAAAGTGGCTTACAACTCGTGGAAAGCAAGGGAACACATAAAACTCATATATGCATTTTTGGCCAGAATTTCCCTTTCTTTGTCACAAATTTTGGAAAATCATAATTAATTCAAAAAAAAAATCAAAATCATGCATTCTTTGTCATTCTGGAAAGATACACATATCTAATATATACTAAAAATATGTTCACACCATGAAACATAACACAGAAGATGTTTGACATTCAAAAATGTGCAGAGGTCTGGCTGGCTATTGGTACTATTATAGCTTTCTGCTACAAATTTAAAAAATATCCAATTAATTTCAAAAAAATCAAATCCAAGCAAATGATACCAATATAGAAAGTGACAGATGTTAGCTAGAGGGAAAAAATAACTCTAGACTAGTTTAGGTATGCCTAGAACTCGAAACCTAATTAAATAGTACTTGAGGTCAGTTTGATGGCCTAATACTGGACAGAAATTTCAAAAATTCATATCTCCCCTTCTAGTCATCCAAATAGGGTGATTTTAGTTGGCACAGGTCGCTAGGAGTGTCTAGTTTCTCTTTATGAAATTTCATATCAATTGGACATCATTTAGCCCCTGAGTGATAGAAATCATTTTTAGACCAGCATGAACAGTAACATGACCAAAATTAGAATTTTTTTCAACTTTAAAAATTTATCAAATATTCCATAGACCTCCAAAAATTCTATTATTTAGCTTCCCAAAAAGTTCCTAACAAGCTCTAATTGCATGCCAAGTCTCAGATCAAGAAGAGTTCATTTGGACAAAAAGTAGTATAAGTTTCCGATATGGTCAATTTTTGCTCCATACAAGATACCAAATTGCCCAAATGACTTCCCTTGATATTTGGCACCTCTTGGGCAAGTTTAAAAGCATGATTATGACTTGTATGAACTACCCAAATGGTCCCAAACCTCATGCATCTTACTTCAGCCATTCCACTTCCATTTATGTATACATTTCCATAATGCGATCTTGCCATTACATGTCCAAAATGAGCATTTACATACATACAACCTTAACTTTTATTTATACATGATACATTAACATAATTATACATGTTCATAACCTCATAGGATATATACAAACATAGATTATATCATTTACCATCTATGTGGTCTTAAAAAATAAAACCCATGCACTTTGATGTTACGTTTCTATCTTTTATGTGGTTGGCTCCCAGTTCCTTGCTCTCTTTATCCACCTAGCATGTTAAAACATTGGAGAGGAGGGGATGAGACTCAAAGAACCCCAATAGCTCATCTCCCTTTCAATCACACATAAAAGATGCAAAACCAATCTTATAAATTCATGGATGGGCATATTAACATGTGCAAACATTCAAGAAGCATTTTCAACATTTGTTCAAGTCATACATAGCATACAAAGGCTTGCCAAGCAAGTGGATTAGCCTTACCCATTCATTTATGGATTTTGGACTTGCCTCACCCATTCTATAAGAGGTTCTTGGACTAAATCTTACTCTTGGGAGTCAACCTCACTTTTGGGAGACTCTTTACTTTGTCTCAACTAATTTTAAAGGTTTTTGGCTCATCCTCACCATAGCTAAGGGTTCTTGGCCTCACCACACTCAAGCAAACCAAAGCAAGCATCATAAACATCATTTGAAAACATAATGCATCATCATGGTACCATGGCATATGAAATCATATTGGAATGCTTTTCATGGCTTAAAACACACATACACACATTCAAAGACAAGCCAAGCATACAATCATGCATGTGAGGAGGAGGAGTGAGGTACCTTGAATGCAACCACACACTTTTCTCCTTGAATTTCCTCTCCCTTCTTTGGCCTCATACACACAAAGGTGTGGGAATGATTTCTCTGAGCCTAAACATAATTTATAGAAGCCAATTAGGTTCATGGAATTAATTCTAAGGCCACACAACTTCCTCACACACTAACTTAACCTATAAACCCCTTTGTGATTCAAAAAATGCACCTAATGAAGCAACACCCATCAAATAAATGTTAGGCTCCATTCTTTCCTTTCATATATGATTATTGCCTCCTTTTAAGCCTATTGGAGTCCTCACATAATTAAAATGAAAAGCTTGACTACATGTTACTTTTTTAGGTCATATTATGGAACGTATAAGACCAACTCACTTTCTATGGTTCTAAATTTTTTCCAAGGCTTCCCTTCACTTTCATTCATCATATATGACTCAAAAATGGGTTTAGAAAAATTTAAAACTCTCCCTAGGTATGCAAACCCCTCTTGGCCGAACCTAAGAAGCAATTTGCTCTCCATGGACTTTGCTTTATTTTCTTGATGGAGGAAGCACATGGGGAGACTTCTAGGGATCTTAGGAGCCCATTTAAACTCTCATTTAGGCATAGAAATTAAGGTATCAAATCATATTTTGCAAGGAACATATGAAACCCTAGAATTTGTATCTTGAATTTCCATGGTTATTTGTTAATTCTCTTTGCATATTCTTGATCTCCACACCCTTTTTCATAAGAACCACCCCTGGTTCTACCTAAAAACCAAACCCTTCTATGACTTCTTGAGAGGGGCGAACCATAAGGAGAGGGGAAGCAAAGGGTGGCAACCATGGAAGAAGAAATTACCTTATTTTTCCTTATTTTCTCACTTGAATCTTGTGTTCTTTAGCCTCTTCTTTTCAAATCCAAATTTTTCCCTTAATTTCTCCCTTAAAATAGATTTATAAACTTCATTACAATTATAGGAAACAAAGGAGAATGGAGAGAAGAGGTTTAGAAAGAAAAAAGCATGAAAAACTACTAAAATTCCATACCTTCAAGCCTTGATTTCTCGTCCTCTTCTTCTTCCACTTGTGTGCCTCACTCTTAGGGTTCCTCCTCTGGTTTAGGGCAGAAACATATGTGGCTAAGTGAGTGAGGAGGTGGGGTGCCCTATATATATAGTTGGAGTTTAAGAAAGACTTTTTAAAAATCTTAATTTTGCCCTTTTGTCTTGGCATTTTTGTTTCTGGTTCATTTTGACTCCTTTTTTAGAACCATCTTTTCCATCATGAAATTTAGATTTCCAATTTAGTAAAATGCCTTTGGAATCACTCAAATCGGAGTTAAAACCTTTCCAAATGAATCCATCAAAGTTTGGATCCACTATCGTTGGAAAATGTCCACCGGAGCGGTTTTCACTGTCTTAGGGTTTCCTATGATTTTCAGGGCCTTTGAGAACCCTGGATAACTCAAAATTTTCTTTTAAAAAGCCCTCCTATGTGAATTTCAAAATTTGCTCAAAATTACGAAAATGCCATTATGTTTCATAAGTCTTTCGTCAAAATTTTGTTTCTTGATTCTAACTCTATTTTTCTTTCTTTCTGAGCCTGTGATTCTTATTTTTAGGAGTCTAGAATGCTACTTAAATTTTTTGGGACCTTAACTAATTTATTTCAAGAGACTTGCGTTGAAAATGTACCTGTTTTTGTCGTTTAATGAAAACCGGACATTATAATGGCTATCTCATTCTATTAAGTAAATGATCCCTATTATAACTTGACATTCTTGTTAGATACATTGGCGTCAGATTTGACTGTCAAATGTTTAGCTTAGAATATAGTAGTAACCTTTACCATGATGTAGTTTCTTTATGTGAAATCAATGCCAAATTCTCTTTGTTCTTAATTGGCTTTCTAAGAAGTATCATGGGATATTAATTTTTAGTGATACATCATTTTGGTTGTTAGCCAAGTGTGATTGCTTTGACTTTTGGCGGGTATGATTTTTCTTTTTCTGGGGGCCTAGTGTGACTGATTAATTTTTATGTTAAAAAAATTTTTTTACAAGTATAATTAAATTTCTTTGAGTTTAAAATTTTATCAATAAGTATGTTTAACTAACTATATTCTTTTATTACAAATATCTCATAATTATGTTACATTCTTTCATCCAAGAACATCTTGTTGTTGAAAGGGATGCATGCAAATGAAGAACACTAAGATGAGCATCCCTTATATATATATATTGGACCTAATATTTTTGTAGTGAACTTTTATCAGAAGTTTGTATGACATTAGTCTTTTTAGTTGTACCAATTAGGCCCATATTGTAGTTAGAGCTTTGAATCTTTTTATTGAATGCTAAAATGGGATAATATACATTATAGAATGAAATTTCTTTTTAATATATTAAAGACATGTACAATAGCTTTCAAGTTGCATTGTAGAATGTGATATAACATAATAAAATTATCCTAAAAGAAGAAAAAAAAATTGTTGCATATTCCTTATAAGTAATAAGTTATTTTTGTAGTTAGGAAAAAAAGAAAGACTATATTGCCAACATTAAGAAAATGGTTGCATATTCATTATAGACAACAATTTTTTTTGCCAAAACAAGCAACAGTTGAAAATTGTTGCCTAAGTTGCTAGTTGAAAACTGTTACTTATTGTTTATGTGATCGGATATTAATGTTGCCTAAAATGGTAATAGTTTAACACTGTTTCCTATTAGTTGAAAATTGTTGCCTATTGTTTGATTAAAGGGAAAGATTTTCAAAAGATCCACCTTAAACAATAGGTAATGGCAAAATGTAATACAATAAACAATCATTGTCTAATCATTTAGACAATGTTTTTGGCATTTTAAACAATGGTTTTATAGCATTGCCTAATGCTAAAAATGTTATAGTGAATATTTCCAAATCAGATAAAAAGAATATCCAAACTATTAACATTTTTGTAATAAATAAAACAATCACTCAATTCAATTTCCCTCTACTTTATTTGCCTAAGACTCCTCAAAACTTCTCCATTTATTTGCAAATTTTTCTTATCTTACCATCTCTTCTTCATTTTCTCTCATTTTCTTCACTTTCCGTAGATTTCTCACATAAAATCATCTTCCCCTAGTGAAATGCACTACAAAAATTCAAAAAATAGTGAAGGAAAACTTCCTTACTAATCTTTCGCCAACCCCTTGCTAACACATTTAGAGAAAGAACAACAACAGAACAATAAGGGAAAATGCCTTTTCTTTTTCTACATCACTATGTTTCCCTTGCTTATTCCTTGCTAAATTCCTTCACTTAATAGAGTGAAGGGCTTTGCCTTGCCAAAATCCTTGTTAAAATCCTTTTTAGTAGCAAACTTTTCCTTTTTGATAGCAAAGAGTTAAGAAGGGGAATTCCCTCACCAAATGCTTAGAATTCCCCTACTATTTTCTTGATTTAACTCCTAATCATTAATTTTATTTTGCGTATTTTCTTTTGCTTAATATATGTTTAATCCTTTAATTATGTGGCAAATAATACTTTTATAAGAAAAATATGCACATTTAGAATAAATAGTTTCATACTCAGCTTTTACACCTTAAATAACAAATTTTGCTTTGATTTCGAGTACATTGGGAATTAATTTCACTTTGCTCTTTTTGTAGGATGCAATTACAAGAAAAATGGAGTCGAAAGCACATTAAAATGGGATTAATGGAATTCTTATGTCAAGAGGCTTTAGAGTGCAAATTTTTCTAGGATAGGGACATGCACCATAGCTAGAAATCCTTAAGATATGGCAAAATTCAGAAAAAATGAAGAATGGTGCCTAAAGGAAATCGTGCCATGGTGTATCTCCTTCAAACTATGGCACAGGTTATAATAATCGACTTTTTAATTAAACTAGAACCGGTATGCTAATAATAGAGGATCCTAAAGTAAATTGAATTAAGACCAAATAAGGGTAAAATCTTAATCAGCATATTAAGAAATAGGATAAAGAAAAAAGTACACAAAAAGAAAATGAAGTTAAAATAGTGAAACAAAGAAAAATGGTATATCAGTGGCAAAATTGTAATTTTGAGAAAATTTTAGAAAAATCAAAGAAAAGAGTTTTTAAACCTAAAATTAAGCTTACTAGGGTTTTTAAAGGTCCCGAAAGCTATTGGGATAGTCAAAATCATTTAAGATCCTTCCGGTACATTAAAAGTGTCAGATAGTGCTGAGACTTTAGGCAAGCCTATTTTTCACCATTTTAAGCCATCTAAACCCCAAAACTAATGTTTTTTATGTGAAAGGGCACCTAAAAATTTGTAGAAAGTTGTCAGATTTTGAAAGCCTGAAAAATTAGTTCAAACGAAACAAAATGCGAGTAAGGCAAAATGGTCGTTTAAAAAAATTATAAAATGAAGCTTCTTAAGTAAGATACAACTCACCATCTTCTTCAACCTTCAAATTTCAGATTTTGAGCTCTTCCATGGCATCACACATGAGGGAGGAGAGAGAGAGAGAGAGAATAAGCCTCCGTTTAGGTAAGTAAACGACCCAGTTTCATCTTACGCCAGTTATGAAAGTTATTTCTCTCTCTAAGAGCTTTTTAATGGTGGTTTGCTTTTCTTCAAAACTTGAAGATCATATTTTACCTAAGCCAAAAAAGAGCTCTATCCAAGAAACCAATTAGTGAAAATTAATCTAAGCGGAGAATACTTCGCATTGAGGTAAGATTTCATTTGAAACAATTGTAAATCCTTGTGTTTCTAGACCATGATAGCTTTGGCCAAGAGAGAGAAAGTGATGAGGGATTTTTTTTCATAAATTATTGATGGAACCAAAGGTTTTAGCATGCAAGAATTTCATATCTAACATTAGTTTTTCTTGAATCACAAAAAGAAGCATTTTAGACCATGTTATGTAATGGTTCGGCTTAGGCTACTTCAATGGCTAACCATGTTATTTTCCATTCCTAGTTAGTATATTTAGATGTTTTTATGATGCAAGGAACAAGAACCTAAGCCTTGAATTGATTGAAAACTTGAAATTCACAAGTTAAGGTTTTATGGAACCTAATTCAGCCAAGGATGAGTTCAAGGGGTTAGGAAGTTGTTTAATGGATTCTTGGGCTATGGATAGTCTTAAAATGATATAAGAACAATAATGAAAGCATTATATTGAATTTAAAAGCTAGATTTTGAAAGTTAAAAATTTAAAAGTCAAGAAAGAACAAAATGGAATTAATTGATATTAAGTTTGTGTGAACAAGCTTGTAATACTTCTAATCAATCCTAATATGGCTATATAGATTATATATGGCAAGATTTTGAATCCTAGAAGTTGAACTTTGATGTTATTCCTTGAGGCTTAGGGTTCCATAATGAGTTCCATTATGTAGAAAAGTGAAAAATACCAAATGAATAGTGCCAATGAACAAATGAATCGTAAATATGAAATTTGTGACTTGAATTATGAATTCTAGAAGCACAAGTTGGTCTAGGATTTAAGCTTAGTGAAATTAATCTAGTGAAATTCCTAACCTAAAGCCTAAGTGATGAACCAATTATAGGGAGCTAAAATCCAAAAGGGATTTCATACATTCAGGCACTTTAATATGGTCAAATTTAAGCATTTTAGAAGGCATTTTTCCACCCTATACGCATGTGTCTTGAAAGTACATAAGAAAGGGTTCTAAGTGCACTTTAAGTGGCCTAGAGTATAGTTGAAAGTCAAAGAACCTTAATATGAATGTTTTGTATCTAAACTTTGTTGTAATGTAAAAAGAATGTATATGGATTATGTTTAACTCTATCATGATGTATTATGTATATTAGTACACCATAAATAGTGATGTTTAACACCAGCTTGAGTTATTTAGTTACAGTTGATGTTTTATGCCCAAGTTACGATATATGACGTTGTTATTATCTGTATTTTGTCTATGTTTATGAGTTTAGGATATAATGTGACCATTTGATTGGTTTATATGGTCAACTTTATAAGGGGAACCTCTGTCAAATTTTTCTTAGAATATTATGTACATTTACTTTTAATTATTAAATTGTTTGGACTTGGAACGTATGAAAAAGGTAAGTACATGAATTTCATAAATTTGGATTTAGTATTTTTCTTTCATTAGTAAATAGACTTACTATTGAATTATAGAAGTTAAATAATAGCTACATAGCTAAGGTGTTACATATTTGGTATCAGAGCAATGGTTCAGGCATTGATACTTTATGGTGGTTGAGAATATATATCTTGTTTGGAAAACTTGATATATATGTTGGATTGAGGAATTTTGGATGACTTAGATATCTGGGATATCTATGGGATGTGTGTTGAAACCTTTGATTTTTCATATGGTAACAACAAGGAGAGGCAAACCAGCTAGGGTTCCAGCAAGACAAGTGTAACACCCTAAAATTTATTAAAGTGTTAATTATGAATTTGGGTTGATTAAGAATAATTAATATGAAATAATTAAGTAAGTTATAGGAATGAGAATTTCTAGAGCAATAAATTATTAATATGGGTTTGAGATTTAATTGAGTTAGAAACTTCATCCAGGCCCAAATTAAATTAAGTAGGCCATAGTTAGAGACTAATGGAGGCCCAATGATTATAGGTGCAGGCCCAACTTCCTATTGTGAGTCTTGGCCTAAGAGACAGACCACCTAGCAATGGCCCAATTTGGTTTAAGGAGATAGAGGCCCAAAACTCAATTTATATGAACTCTTATAATTGGCCCAACATCCCTTATGTAAACTTAAATCAAATGAGCTCTTAAAATTTGGCCTAACCCAACTACAATTTTGCAGCCCAACTCATGAAACTTAGCCCAACAAAGCCTAAAGCTGAAACCCACTAGGAATTGGGCCTTTGGGTTAGCTTATAACCCATTTAGGACCAAACTAAAACCTAAACATATGCAGCTCCCTCCATACTCTGCTGAAACACAAACACAAGAAGCAAATTCGGAGGTCCAAAGGGGAGGCTAGGTTTAGCAACATAATTTCATCATTTCCCACTCCTAGAGCAAAATTGAGCCAAGGTGAGTGTTATATAACTTGATCCCCTCCTCTTTCACTTCAATTTGACCTGATTAGTTTTTTGTTTGGAGCATTTCACCTACACCCAAAATATAAGACTTGCTATTTGATGTTTCCAAGGTGAAATTTCATAGGTTGAGGCTAGGGGTGTTATTAGGTAAGTATGAACTTCTCATTTTAATGCATTTTCTGCTAGTTTGGGACCCCTATAGCTAATTTATAATATGGGTATTGTTTTTAAGTGAATTTACTCAGAATTTGAGGTGCTGTTTTGAGGTTACTGGTATAGGCTCAACCAAATCTGAATTTGATTCTTGTAGTAGTTGGGTAAGTATTTTCTAAGTAGTCCTTTATAGCTTAACTCCTTGAGTAATGGGTTTGCTAATATAGATTGGGATTAGGGATAATAATGGCTTGGTTTTGTGCCTATAAGCTGAAGTAGCATTCCATTGGCTCTTAAAGAATTGGCTACAAGTGAGGTAACCAAGGATTATATTAATTCCATGCATATATCTAGTTTAATTTTATATTTTTTACACATGAATGATTTGAAATGTTAAATGAATTGGTCGGCTATCTATTGTATTGTGTTTGGACCTTGTGAGTCCATGGTGGAGCTGTGGTATGGCTATCACCCGTGTATGTGCTTCGATTAGGCATCGAGTTATGATTCGACCCTAGATGCACTGAGCCCTGGTTGTGCTCATTGGAGAGTGGGTGCCGTGGACAAGCCTCTCCTGCTATTATTGGCCTTTAACATATGAAAATGTAATTACTAGTATGGGATGATAATCATAGTAGTGTAATATCTGGTTCTTTAAAAACATGAGAAAATACGAGAAACGTAACGTTCGATTTCTTTGTAAACGTACTAAACTCACTGGATACAAAAGAAAGTCCCCCAAAGAGAAGGATTTGAGGTCTAATAAAATTAGAATAATATTCTAGACTTCAAATGATGAGGATCCAAGGTCAGAGGTGCCCTAAAACCAAAGTAAGAACAACCAGATGAAATTGAACAAAAATGCAACGAAACGTAATGGCATTTTCATAATTTTGGGCGCTTTTTTAGAAAACTCAAAGGAGAGATTTTTAAATGGAAAAAAATGAGTTTTTTGGGGTTCTTAAAGGCCTTAAAAACCATAGGAACCCCTAGAATGGTTTAAACCCCTCCAGTTTACGTTTTAGAGCGTCGGTTGACCCAAATTTTGACCAGTTTGTTCAAAAGAGTTTTAAATCCAATTTGGATAAAACCAAAGGCATTTTATGCATTAGAGGATATAAATTTTATGATGGAAAAGACAATTCTGAAAAAGAAGTTAAAATGAGCCTAAATGGAGCAAACAGGCACATAGGAGCAAAATGGTCATTTTGAAAAATTGTAAAATAGGCTTCTTGACTAAGATTACACCTCATCACCTTCTCCAAGCTTCCATTTGTAGAAAACTGAGCAGCCATGGCATGACATTAAGAGGGGAGAGAGAGAAGAAGTTTAAGCTTCCATTTAGGTAAGTAAACGGCCCCGTTTCATCTTGCGCCAATTAGGAAAGTTGTTCCTCTCTCTAAGAGCTCTCTAATGGTGGTTTTCTTTTCTTGAAAACTTGAAGATTCAGGTCTAATCCAAGATAAAAAGAAACTCTTTTTAAGAAATCAATTGGTGAAAAATAATCTACGCGAAGAGAGTTTCATTTTAAGGTAAGACTTTACTTGAAACACTAGCAAAATCTTGTGTTTCCAAGCCATTTAAGCTTCAGTCTAGATAGAGAAAGTGAGGAGGAGAGTTTTTCTTTATGTGTTCTTGATGGAACTAAAGGTTATGAGGATTAAGAATATACAACTAGAATTGAAAAGGGAGCTTTAGAATGCAAGTTATGGAATTTAGGGATTTGGTTGCACCTAGGCTAAGATGAAACTTCCTAGTAGTTATTTAAGTTGTCTAAGAGTATATATGAGTTTCTAAGACACCAAGAGAGCCTTCCGCATGCTTCTCCCATCAAAGAAATTAAAATAACTCTATTGGTGCCATATAGAAGCATAGCCTCGCCCAAGGAGGGTTCATACACCTAGGGAGTATTTTAATTCCTTCCAAACTTAATTTTGCATCATGTGTGATGGGAGAGTATGAAAGGAAGCCTTGGAAAAATTTTAGAAGCCATGGATAGTGAGATGGTATCACAAGTTTCATATTATGGCTTAAAGAAGCAACACCTAGCTAGGCTCCTTGATTTGATTGTGTGATGACTCCAAGAGGCTTAAATAGAGTCAAGAATCATAAATGAAT
The DNA here is from genome assembly GCA_026724425.1 of Erythrophleum ivorense. Lineage (NCBI taxonomy): Eukaryota > Viridiplantae > Streptophyta > Magnoliopsida > Fabales > Fabaceae > Erythrophleum > Erythrophleum ivorense. Next base: position 209,968 of record JAIUCV010000942.1, read on the forward strand.
GGAGAGAATGGAGCTAAGATGATATTTTCTTAAGGTTTCTTCATTAAGTGCATTATGGAACCATAAAAGAGCCATATGAGTTACCTAGCTTTTCTAGTGAATGTATGGCTTTAGAATTAGATTCAAGAGTGTAATTGGCTTCCATATGATGTGTCTAGGCCAAGAGAAACAAGCCTCACATCATTGTCAATGTATAGCCGAAAGAGGCAGCATAATTCCAAGAGAAAAAGTGTGCTTGTGTTGCAAAGGTAGCTCTCTGCATTTTTTCTCATGCATGAATGTGTGCTTACCTTGTCATTGAATGTGTGTATGTGTGTTTTAAGTCATGAAATGTATTCTAGCATATGCTTTTGTTCCATGGTACTATGATATTATAATATGTTCTCAAATGATGACTAGTATATGTGCTTGGGTTTGCTTAAGTGTGGTGAAGCCAAGAACCCTTAGAAATGGTTGAGACAAAGTAAATAGTCTCTTAAGAGTGAAGTTGAGTCAAAACCTCTTTGAGAAAATGGGTGAAGCAAGTCCAAAATCTGTAAGAGAATAGGTGAGGCTAATCCACTTACTTGGCAAGTCTATATATGATTTGTATGACTTCTTGAATGCTAAAGATGCCTTTTGAATGATCATATGATTTCAAATGCTCATGCATGCACTTTAGACAATGGATTTGCATTCTTTATGTGTGATTGAAAGGGAGATGAGTGACGATTGTGTTGCGCAATCTCAAATAAAACTAAGTAGAAAAATAAATTTTGTAAGTAATGGTGCAACCTAGGTCATTTCCCAAGGAGTTTTTACCTTAATTTGTTTGTGAAAGAGTATTCCAAGTATTACTAAATGAAAATTGTTTAGGGGATTTTGAATTACTAAAATTTAATTGAACTAAATTTCAAATGACAAGAATCAAAAAACTTAAGCCTAAATAAAGTAAACAATTTAGAAAATGTGATAGTTAGCCTTTAGATGGACTCCTTAGAATTCAATTATCCTTGCTCTCTTTTTAGTGTACCAAAATTGGATTTAAATTCTTGCTCATTAGTGTATTCTCCATAAAAAATTTTGAATGACCATCCAAGATTCAATTCGCTAATTATTTAAGGATTTTGCAACCACAAGAAACCTCGAAAAATTAATTAATTAAATTAGGTACAAGAACACACTATAACCAATCCTAATTGCTCAATAGAATCTACTGCACAACCCACTTAAAATTCTAATTAACCAATTAGATTAATGAATTCCTCAAATAATTAATTGCACAAAAATTCCAGCCACTTAATTCAATAACTATTGCATTAATTAGCCTATAATCAAGAAGAAATTATGAGTAAATTGCATAGCCACTAAATCTGAATTTTCTATAAACATGTAGTGATCATAATTAACAATCAAATAGGAAATTACACCTAATCCACAATCCAATTTAATCTAGCAAATTCCAGTAATAAAATTCCTAAATTAATAGACTAAACCTAGTCAAATTAATAAAAGAGTTAATGCTAAAATTAAAATAGTAAGGAGGAAGAAATTATCCAAATTGGTGAAGGAATGTGGAGTTCAAATCTGCATCTGGGAGTATCCAATCTTCAGCTAGCCACCAAGGAGATTTCAAGGTTCCATAGAGGAATCAAACAGAGGAAATTCGATCGTGAGAGCTTTAGCCATGGAGAAATCGATTAATGAACTTCTTGTTCACCCCTAGAGCTTCAGTGTCTTACATCGTGTTATTCGTCTTCTCCTTTTTTCCCACAGCACCCGCCTTTTTTTCTCACATTCATGCCCTTTCACGTGTTTTCTTGGGTCACTCAATCTCCAGCTCATGTTTCATTAATACAAGTCAGCCCTCTCTAAACTCCAGCTCATTCATCTTGTAATTATTCCCACATTAGCCCATATTATGATCATAGGCTACCTCTCACGTGTCTCTCTTTCAATTATACTCATAGCTTAATTCTTACTAAGAATCACGTGGCTCATTTTTTCTCTTCACATGCTCATTATTCTTACAAGCTCCCAGCTCCCAACTCATTTAGCTTTAATCATTCCTATGTCAGCCTTGCATGCTTCTTCGTTCCTTTGACATGTTCCTTTGGTTTCCACGTGATTCCTCTACTTAATTCCTTAACTTAAGCTACTGCATGCTTTTCATTTGCTTCCTACGTGGTTACTTCCAGCTTCTTCACATCAGAACTAAATTTCTTTTTTCATGTCTCTAAAGTTCATCCAGCCAACTTCTTCTTCCTTCTCATTTAGCTCCAGAACTCGTGGCAAGCTCCTTTGTGTTTTCTCCATGTAGGTTCTTGAATTATTACCATATGAAACTCTCCTATTTGTCTAGCTCTCCAAAACAGAAGCTACATCTTCTCAGCTCTTTCGCGTTAAAACCAAGCTCTTTCACTCCACAACAACTTGTGCTTCCTCCTTTGTTTTAGCTTAAAAGCTCCTTTAGCTTTTCTCACGTGGGTTTCTTTCCAACTCAATTTTTCATGTTTCTTCTCTTCACTCTTCACATGACCATGGCTTCTTGTTTCTCATTTTGCTTCCTTGTGCTCTTAAGCTTTATTCTGCTTCTCATGTAATTTACTTCATCCACGTAGCTTCTTGTAAGTGCTTCAGCCCGTGGCTTTGTGCCTTCTTTCTCTTCACACGTGAGCTGCCTCATTCTTCTCCATTCAACTTGCTTTTTCTTCCCACAAACACATTCTGCCTCTTTAGCTAGCTTCGTGAGCTTTCTCACCTCTTTTACATGTGGCTCAGTTGTACGTGAATCCATGTATGCTTGTTAAGAGTTTCCCACGTCAACTCTTTCAACTTGAGCTTCTTTAATCATTCTTAAACTTGTAGATTCTTTTAGCTTTTTCTAGCATATTCTTTACTGTTCCTTGCTTTAACCCGTAGCACTCCTTCTCTTTTCTCATTGGAAACCTCCTCCTAGCTTCATCCAGTTGTCATGCGTTGATGTATGTGGTTGTTCTCCCCTTCATTCATAGCTCTCTCCTTCCCATGTTGTCTTTTAGCTAGGACCCGTGGCTATTATTCTCTGTTTCTCCCTCGAACAAAACATGATAATTGATGGGTTGCTATGTGAAGGTTATGCTACATGTGAGTGTGTATAATCTATACCCAAGTTCCTTTCCACATAGAATCCAAGTCTCTTTCTCCTTTGGATATGGTGGTTGCTCATGAGTGTGTGGGAGCTTATGAATGAAGTGGAGTGCCTATGTGGAATGTTCATGAATAAGATGGATGATGAACTTGAAGCTCCATTTCTCCTTCAATTCAATTTCCATTCAAGCACCAATTTTCATTGAAAATCTGCACAAAAAGAATGGAAAAGATGAAATAGGAATATTCACAAAATTCATTTAAAAAGATTTATGCATTAAAATTCCAAAAATTTGAAAATAATTTTCTAAAGTGCAAGTAATGCCCAATAAACTCAATTATCCACCTAATAAAGTCCATTAAACCTTATTCAATTATTAAAGTGCCAAAATTAAGAGATTCATGTATATAAAAATTAGCATTCATCAATGAGCTATTGGGATTCTTTGAATCTTACTTCTTCCTCTCCAATGTCTTAACATGCTAGGTGGAGCAAATGAACAAGATAATGGAAGCCACCAAATTGGGAGATAAAAGTTTGAAATCAAAATGCCTAGTTTTGTCTTTTTTTGTAGCCATACACATGGCATATGATGTAATCTTATCATGGAATTGTTATGTATTCATTTGAACGTGTAAATACTCATATATATAATGTATGAATGAGAATTAATACCATATGCATGATATAGCATGATTTGGGTTATGGGAATGGCAAAACTAGACATATGCATTCTTGTGTATATCATAGGGTGATGAGTGAGTTTGAGAAATGTGAGTTTGTGCACCTTTGAGACAAGTTTAATAGACCATTTTGGTGCTTTCCTACGTGTTCAAGTCATGGTTTGCCTTGGAGCTCAAAATGGACCCATTGGACCCTTTGTAATGCTTAAAAGTGACCATTTCACAACCTAATGTCAAAATCTGACCAAATCAATGAATTTGCCCATGAATTTTGGCACACATATAGATCTCATCTCAAGCTTTTTGGGGAATCCAAAGACTAGATTATTTAGAGCTCTGTGGAATTAATTATGAATTTCCAAAGTTGACATTTTTCTATTAAACTGATGAGACACTGTTCATATGGTCAGAAACTTGGGATGTGTCATTCCTAGAAAAAATGATATACAATTATTATGAAATTTTACAAGAATAAATTAGACATGATAAGCATTCCATGGCCACAAAGATCACCCAAATTGGACTTCTGACCAGAGAGATATGAATTTTTTAATTTGAAGGGCAATACTAGTAATAACAGTCAACCTCTGGTATTGTTCCATAAATTTACGATGGCTAGTAGCCTTTGTTGTGGTCTGGATTCATTTTTAGCATAAATTAGATATTTGTAGATTTCTATAGTGGTATAGTATGCCCAATTTCACCATTTTCTAGAATTAGTTATGATATTTCAACATTAAGGGACAAAATCTGGAAATCCTACTTGAGGCTACACCATTGCATTTCATGCATTCCACCCCCTTGCATGAGTTCTAGGCCACTTCTTGGGATGGTTATGAGTTTTATTTATGCATTTAATATGAGAATGAGATGGATGAGTCCATATGGCCCACGGGACACTGAATGAAAATTTTACCCATGATGTAACGCAGCTTAATGTATATTTTTAATGCTTTTTCCTTGGCAAACATGCATGATCCAAGGAAGGGAACTTAGAAATGAGGTAAGATGAGCTTAGTAAATATGGTGCTACAAGTGGTGTAACACCATATTTATCTAGCTTGCCTCATACCATTTCTAGGTCTTATTCTATGCATTTCATAATGAAGCAAGAAAGGTAGCATGTGAGCAATGAATGTACATGCACTTTGCCATGGATAAAATTGTTCCTTTGGAGTCCTGTGGGCCATATGGATTCATGTATCATGTTATCATATTTAATTATATAGATACAACTCATTTTTATCATTAAAAGTGGTCTAGAACTCGTGCAAGGCAAGATACACACAAAAATTCCCTAAGGTAGCCTCGGCCAGAATTTCATACTTTTTGTCACAAACTTTGAAAAATCATAACTATTTTAAAAACATTGTAATCATGCATTATTTACCATTATGGAAAGATACATATTTCTACTTTATGATACAAAATATGTTCAGTCCATGAGACATAACATAAAAGACATTTGATACTAAAAAAAGTGCAGAGGTTTGACTGTCTACTGGTACTGATACAACTTTCTGCTATAAATTTCAAAATGTCCAATTAATTTCACAAAAATCCAAGCCATGAAAATGATACCAATATGGAAAGATACAGGTGTTAGATAGAGGGAAAAAATAATTTTAGACCTATTTAGGCACGTTCAGGACTTAAAAAACTAATCAAACACTAACCTAGGTCAATCTGGATGCCTAATACTAGATAGAAATTTCAAAAATTTATATCTCCCTCTCCAGACATCCAAATGAGATGGTTCTAGTTAGCACAAGTCCTAGAAATGTATCATTTCTTTCCATAAAATTTTGTGACAATTGGACATCATTTGCCCCCTAAGTGATAGAATTCATTTTTGCACTTGAGTGAACAGTACACTAAACCAATTTTAGAAAATTTTCCAACTTTGAAAATTTATCAAATATTCCATAGACCTCCAAAAATTATGAACTTTAACTCCCTAAAAAGCTTTCACACAAGATCTAAATGCATGCCAATTTTCAAATCAAGAAGAGCTCATTTGGACAAAAAGTGGTATAGGTTTCCAATATGGTCAATTTTGTTCCATATTAGAAACCATATGTATCCAAATGACCTCCCTTGGCATTTAGCACCTCTTGGGCAAGTTTAAAAGCATGAATATCACTTCTATGAATTGCCCAAGTGTCCCAATTCTCATGCATCTCAATTTGGCCATTACACTCCATTTATACATACATTTCCATAATACTAGTTTGCCATTACATGTCCAAGATGCACATTTTCATACATATAACCTTAGCTCTCATTTATAGATAATACATTAGCATAATTATACATGTTCTTAACATCATAGGATGGATTACTCCATTTTCCATTCATATGGCCTTAAAGGGACAAAATTTAAACACTTTCTTGTTATAATTTCATCATCCAAGTTGTAGGCTTCCATTGCTTTGTCCACTTAGTCTACCTAGCATGTTAGAACATTGAAGAGGAGGGAATGAGATTCAAAGAATCCTAATAGATCATCTCCCTTTTAATCACATATAAAGTATGCAATACAAGCCTTGAAAATGCATGCATGGACATATTAACATATGTAAGCATTCAAGAAACATTCTTGACACTTGAACCAGTCATATATAGCATATATAGGCTTACCAAGTAAGTGGATTATCCTCACCCAATTCTTTAAGAGATTTTTGACTCAACCTTACTCTTGGGATTTAACCTCACTTTTGTGAGACTTTTTACTTTGTCTCAACTAACTTTAAGGGTTCTTGGCTCATCCTCACTATGGCTAAAGGGTTATTGGTTTCTCCACACTCAAGCAAACTAAGGTAAGCACATAAAACATTATTTGAATGCATAAAACATCATTATGGTACCATGGAATAAATGCTCATGTTAAAATACTTTTCATAGCTTAAAACATATATACACACATTCAAAGACAATGTAAGCACACATCCATGCATGAGAGAAGGTGGAGAGAGCTACCTTGCTTGCATTTACTTACTTTTTTCTTGAGTCTTGAATCCTCTCCCTTGACCTCACACACCCCAAAAAGGTGGAGATCATTTCTCTTGGCCTAAACACAATTCATGGAAGCCAATTAGGTTCATGGAATTAATTCTAAGGCCACACATATTCCTTAAACACTAACTTAGTCTATTAACCCTTTTATGGTTTCCAAGAATGCACTTAATGAAGCAACATCCATCAAATAAGTTCTAGGCTCCATTCTTTCCTTTCATATATGATTCTTGACTGCTTTTAAGCCCCTGGAGTCATCACACAATTAAAATAAAGAGCCTAACTATATGTTACTTCTTTAGGTCAGATTATAGAACCTAAGACACCAATTTATTCTATAGGCATCCTAAATTTTTTCTAAGGTTTTCCTTCATTTTCATTCATCATATATGACTAAAAAATAGGTTTGAAAAAATTTAAAACTCTCCCTACATGTCCCATCCCCTTTGGGTCGAGACTATGTAGCATTTGGCCTCCATGAATATTTGCTTTGTTCTCTTAATGGAGGATGCATATGGGGAGACTTCTAGGGATCTTAGGAACTCATTCAAACATTTATTTAGGTCTAGGAATAATTACATCAAATCAAAATTTCAAGGAAACCCATGAAACTCTAGTTTTGCTATCTTGAAAATCAATGGCTTTTACTTGGATTTCCTTGCATATTCTTACTCTCCTCCCTTAAATTCATAGAATTCACACTTGGTTCTGTCCAAAATTCAAACCCTCTTGTAGCTACATATATGGGGTGAAATAGGGAGAAGAAGGGGGAGGAATAGCTACCATAGGATAAAGATTTTACCTTGTTTACATGGCTTTTCTTACTTGTTTCTCACTTTCCTTGCCCTCTTCTCTTCAAATTTAAACTTTCCTCTCTATTCTTTCCTGAAAAACAAAAACAAAAACTTCAATAAAATCATAGGAAAGAAAGCTTAAGAGGAGAGGAACAAGTTTGGAAGAAGAAGGAGCATGAAAATCCATGAAATTCCTTACCTTTTCCTTGCTTTTTCTCCTTTTTTTTTCTCCTCCATGGTGCACCCAAGAGAGCTAGTGTTTTCTCTAGTTTTTGGGTAGAATAGGTCATGCAAATGAAGGGGAGAAGAAATAAGAAACTTAAAGAGTGTTTAAGAAGCTTCCACTTTCTTAAAAATTCTAATTTTGCCCTTTTTTTTTGGCATATTTATTTCTAACTCGTTTTAGCTCCTTTTTGAGAAACTTCTTTTCTATTATGAAAGTTGGGTTCCTAATTTAGTAAAAATTCCTTTGGAATCACTCAAATTAGAGCTAAAACCTTAATAAATGAATAATTCAAAGTTTGGGTTAATCGACGTTGGAAAACGTCCATCGAAGGGGTTTTAACTATCTCAGGGCTTCCCAAAGTTTTTAGGGCCTTTGAGAATCCTGGAGAACTCAAAATTTTTATTTAAAAATCCCTCCTATGTGAATTTCAAAATTTGCTCAAAATTACGAAAATATCATTACATTTCATCAACCTTTCATTCAAATTTGTTTCTTCATTCTAACTCCATTTTTCTTTTCGTCTGAGCCTGAGATTCTCATTTTAGGAGTCTAGAATGCTTTCTAAATTTTTTAGGGCCTTAACTAATTCATTTCGAGGGGCTTCCTTTTGTATCTGGTGAATTTTGTTCGTTGATGGAGAAACCATACATTTTTTCTTGCATTTTCTCTCGTTTTTAGATGACCAGATATTATAAATAGCCTAGTCATTTCATTTGCTGATATGACTGATATGATTCTGATGTTCATTTTGATTCATGCATATATGTTAATTAAATTGAATTATATAAATTAAAATTATCTCGACTATTGAGATTTGTATCTCACCCCATTTCAAGGGCTAACTATCTCATGTGAAAACCCTTCGGGTAAGGATAAGGGGAAGCAAGTGGATAAAAATTCATAAGCTCCAACCATGTGTGGAGGAGGCTACACTTGGACTAATTTGAGTAAAGTATATATAAATTTTGTTATTCTTTTATATAGCATCATTATGTAATCATGTTGCCAAGTGTAGGAGTTTATATTTTGATGACATATAATGTATCTATTGAGGAGTTAAGCCTCATATTAAATGGATATTTGATATATGAGTTATAACATCTGATGTAGAATTTTGTGGATCCTATGATAAGGTTTACTTTTTGGAAATGTAATCACATGATATATTGGATGTTGACTTAAGCTAGTGATGCATAGGACCTTTAATGGAATATGTATTTGAATGATCATTGTTGATAGTTCATGAATTCTCTCTATCATTAATCTATGAACTTACTGATATGTAATAGTTAGATGAGTAGAAATTAACACTTAAGCCTTAAACTAGTAATGATAGATAAGTTGGGTAAATTAGGCAAATGAAAGTTATTAGAGCCTTACAAATTAAGGTAAAGTGGCCCTAGGGTGTCATTAGAGGGAGAGTTAAAGTGTATGAGACAAAATTTTAGAAGTTGTAGGACCAAAAGGTGTTTCGCTGCAACCAAAATAATCTTGGCCATGGCCAATAAAGGTGAAGTTGCCTAGGGAGAGTAACAGAGAGTAATTCATCACAGCAAGAAATGGAATTAGTTGCGGCGAAATGTAAAAGGCTAAATTGGAAGTCATCTAGAGAGTAATTCGCCACGGCGCGAAATGGAATTTGCTGCTGCTAGAATCGAGGGGCGAGTTTGGTCGTGTTCCAGAGAGGAATTTGTCGTGGTGTAAAGGGGCATTGGCCACAGCCAATATCGAGGGTGAGTGAGGTATGCTTTAGGAGGTCCTCTCACCACAGTGCCACATAGGCTCCCCATGGCAAGGCTCCAACTCGTCACGACGAAATCTATGAAGATGTAAGAAGTGAACCCGAGAGCAATTAGCCATGGTGCACAGCATTTAGTCACAGCAAAGGTTCTTAAACTCTTATATTAACCTAGAAACATTGGTTTTTCCTATAGCAATATTAAAGGATGACTTAGAAACACTTGTAAGGGGTTCTTGAGAGTTGAAAATTAATGGGTAATAAATCTAAAGGCTTTTTAGGGATTTGTTCCACTTATGTACATGAATGGTTGTAATTGTTTGGTTAATGACTCTAATAACATTAAAGTTCAAATTTCCTCACTTTTTCCTAATTTGATGATTTTTGCCTCAGGTTATGATCATATGACTGTGTGTTTAAGTTTAATTACAACGATTAGAAGTTAGGGTCATCACAATAAGAACCAGAAGACCTTGTAATAGGAATTCTATGAGAGATTGTCCAATGCTTGGATTAGCAATGAGCAATGTTGTTGCAACAATAGGAGGTGATCCAACAAGTTCAAGAGACCCTAGCAAAGAGAGAAAGTGAAAGAGAAAGCACCCCTCAGATGCAACATCCATTGGTACCTACTAGGGAGGTTCCTTCATGATAGGTGCCATGTTCATCTAAACCTGAACCTCAACCCACAAGGTTCCAGACAACATTCCCACATTATCTTATCCAACCTCAGCTTACTACCAAGCAAGTTATATAGTAGTTCAAAAAGTATAATCCCCTTATGTTTGACAGTAAATTTGATACAAAGAAGGATGAGGCATAGGTTATGCAATTAGAAAAGATCTTTAAGGTGATGGAGTGTACGTTAGAGCAAAAAGCTATAATGGCTGCATTCAAGCTTGAAGGACAAGTAGATGTATGGTGGAGGAGATGATAAATTCCATTTTTTATATATTTTTTCCTCTTTATTTGGGCATTTTAATAGTGAATTAAAGGTTAATAGATTTAATTAGAGGATATTTGATTTTATTGGCTAATTTTTTGCACTCTAGGAAATAATTTGCAAAATTCTTAAATTTTAATGCATAAATCCTTTTAAATAATTTTGTAAATTTTCATACTTAATGTTATCTATTATTTGTGCAAATTTTGATAGATAAATGGAATTTAAATGGGGAAATTGATTTGGAGAAGAGATGGGAGCTTCAAGTGTGCAATTTCAAGGAGTAAATAATTGCCATAAGTTTTAATGCATTTTCTTAAGAATATAAATAAATAAAAATAAATAAATGAGATGAATGGGCATATAGGATTGGTTCATGTACACGTTGCATTCCACTCCATGATGCACACAGCAACCACACACTCCAGTATGCACATACACAAAGCCTGCACATCACATGTAACACCTAATCATTTACACGTAGAAAGCGCTCCCACCTTGACACATGAAGGCACGATGACACACGGGGTATTTTATTTGAGTTATCATGCTACAGTCACATACACAAGCCTTTGCACTTACACATTGATACACATGGAGGTTCAGGGGATATATGAGGCATGAGTCACACTTATACTAGGCACTACGCCACTACACTCACATGTAATTTCACTCACCTGAATCACACACATGTCCCTTTCACCAGGTTACATATATACACATGAAGGCATAGGTCTTGATGGATCATCATGTATGAACTCTTTCACATGTCCACTGCTTTTCTCTCCAACCACTTTGTAATGTCCAATTTTCTTTAAACGATAAAAACAAGCACGTTTTCAAAGCAAGTCCCCCAAAATGAATTATTTAAGATCCCAAAAAATTTGAGTAACATTTTAGCATCCTAAAAATGAGAATTCTAGCCTCAGACGGAAGGAAAAATAAGGCTAGAATGGAGAAATAAATTTTGACGAAAAACCTACGAAACGTAATGGCATTTTTGTAATTTCAAGAAATTTTTGGAATTCACACAGGAGGGATTTTTAAATCAAATTTTTGAGTTCTCCGAGGTTCTCGAAGGCCCTGAAAACCATGGGAAGCCCTAGGACAGTTAAATCCCCTCCGGTGGATGTTTTCTAATGTCGGTGTGCCCGAACTTTGATGGATTCATTTAGAAAGATTTTAACTCCGATTTGAGTGATTCCAAAGGAATTTTTCTTAATTGGAAACCTAAATTTTATAATGGAAAAGATGGTTCTAAAAAAGGAGCTAAAACGAAGGAGAAATCAAAATGTAAAGTATAAAGGGCAAAATTAGAATTTTTGAAAAAGTCACTTTGCCCTAGCTATATATAGGTGGCACCTCACACTCTCCCTCATTCAACTTCATATTTTCCATCCCCAAACCAGAAGCAAAGCCCTAGGAGAGTGGCACACCAAGAGAAGAGAAGAAGGAGGAAAAATTCAAGCTTTTAGGTATGGAAATTTGCTTGTTTTTCATGTTTTCTCTTAGCCAATCTCTTCTCTTCTTTTTCCCTCTTCTTCTCCATGATTTTTCTGAAGTTTTGAGGGATGTTTTGAAGGAAGAACAGAGAGAAATTTTTAGATTTGAAGAGAAGAGCTTGGAGAAAGCAAGATTCAAGCCAAACTAACCAAGGAAACAAGGTAAACATGCATTCTATGGTAGCTATGTTGATGTTCCTTTCTTCTCCATTTTGACCTACACTAAGAACCCTAGGAAGATCTGATTTTCAAGCCCAACCAAGCATGATTCTTAGGTATTTGATAGAGAGGAATAAGAATATGCAAAGAAAACTATGAAATAGGCATTAGGATTCAAGATGCAAAACCTAGGGTTTCTAGTGCACCTTTCAAATTCTGAATTTATGTGATGCTTCCTAGGTCTAATTAAGAGTTTAAATGAGTTCTTGAGACACCAAAGATGCTCCCCATAGGCTTCTCCCTTCAAGAAAACAAAGAAAACTCCATGGAGCCCTAAACCTAGGCATGTCTCGGCCAAAGAGGTTTTGAGTAGTGGGGGAGAGTATTAAATTTTTCTAAGGCCATTCTTGAGTCATATTTGATGAATGAAAATGAAGGGAGGCCTTGGAAAAAATTTAGAACTCATGGAAAGTGATTTGGTATCTTAGGTTCCATATTATGACCTAAAGAAGCAACATGGTGCTAGGCCTTTTGTTTTAATGATGTGATGACTCCAAGAGGCTTAAAAGGAGTCAAGAATCATATTCAAAAGGAAAGAATGAGGCCTAGAAATCATTTAAAGGGTATTGCTTCATTAGGTGCCTTTATGGACCATAATGAGGGTTATAGAGCAATCTAAGGTTTAACCAAATTATGTAGCCTTAGAATATGTTTCATGAACCTAATTGGCTCCCATAAATTGTATCTAGGCCAAGAGAAATCATCTCCACCAATTTGTGGGTGTGTGGCCAAAAGAGGAGGCTTGAATTTCAAGAAAAAAGTGTGTGAATGTACACAAGGTAGCTCTCCCCACCTTCTCTCATGCATGGATGTGTGTTTAGCTTGTTGTAGAATGTGTGTATGTGTATTTTCAAGCTATGACAAGTATGCTAGCATGCCTTTATATGCTCTGATTCTTGATGCCATGTTATATTTTCAAATGAGCACATGATGTTTGTATGATTTGTTCATATGCCAAGTTTGCTTTTAAAATGTCCATGACTTCCATTTTCTTCATGCATGCATTTGTAAAGCTTGCTTTGCACATATTATGTATGATTGAATGGGAGATGGGCTATTGGGATTCTTTGAATCTCATCCCCTCCTCTCCAACGATCTAACATGCTAGGTGGACCAAGTAACTATGGTGAAGGGAGCCAACATCAATGAAGAAGGAAGAATGACAAGTTTATGTCTAGCTTTAGCCATTTTGGAACCATAATTGTGTTTCTTGATGTATATGTTGTTGTATATGTACTATGACCCTTGAGACATGTATAAATATGATATTATATGATGTTCAAATGTATGAATATGATGTATGACCTCTAGCCTACATTTTGAGCATGAGATGCCAAATTATGCAATGTAAAAGTATGATGGAAATGTACATAAATGTGAGTTGAATGGCCAAAGTGAGATGCATGAGGTTTGGGACCATTTGGACAGCTCACACAAGTCTCAAATATGCTTTTAGACTTGCCCAAAAGGTGCCAACACTAAGGGAAATCCATTTGGCAACTTTGGTACCCTATATGGAGCCAAAATTGACCATAATAGAACCCTACATCACTTTTTAGCCAAGTGAGTTAGTCTTGGTCTGAAATTTTGCATGAAAATAGGCCTCATTGAGAGATTTTTGGGAAGCTAAAGATCATAATTTTTGGAGGTCTATAGAATATTTGATGATTTTTCAAATTTGGCAAAATTTATGGTTTTGGTCTGCTGCACTATTTATTTGGTCTGATATTGTTTTCTGTCACACGAGGCCCAAATGATATCCAATTGCCATGAACTTTTATAAAGATAAACTAGACAATCACAGTGACTTGTACCAACTACAAGCACCTCATTTGGAGGTCTAGAGAGGGAGATATGAATTTTTGAATTTTCTATCTAGTATCAGTAATTTTGCCCGACCATAAGTATTGTTCCATTGAATTCCAAAGTTTGGGCTTGATGAACTAATATGGAGATATTTTTACTCTCTATTTAACACCCACAGATTTCCAAATTGGTATTATTTGCATGGATTTAAATTTTTTGGAATTAATTGGACATTTTTAAATTTTACTATAGAATTCTATGACAGTTCTAGAATTCAGTCAAACCTTTGGACCATTTTGGATGTCAAACGTCCTCTTTGATGCATATTATGGTATGAACATATTTTTAGTATGAAGTAGACATCCTAACCTTCCTAGAATGACCAAGATTACATGATTTCAATTTTTCGAGATTCAGTTATGATTTTCCAAAGTTTGGTTAGAAAGTGGAGCAATTCTGGCCGAGAATGAAACTCCATACCTCACACTCCATTTCGGTTTCCATGAGTTATAAACATGATCTTGTGATGAAAATGAGTTTTTTTTATGTAATTAAATATGAGAATACATAGTATGAGCTCACATGGTCCACGTGACACCGATTGCAAATTTTTAAATATAGCGCAATGCGAAGAAATCCATTATTTTCATCCCCTTTTTCATATGCTCTTGTGGAATTGATGATCTAAAGTTTATGAATGGCATGAAATGAGCTAGAAGTTATGGTGTTACACACTTCATTCATGCTTGTAGCTCATGCCTTATATTGATACATAAAGCATGCATATGACATGCATTTCACTACTCAAGCATGGCTTTTTCATCTACGACATTCACATCATTCTGGGGCCTACTTCAAAATATATGCAAGAGAGCATCATAAGGGAAGCACGTGAAAATGAAGAAGAAGGAGGAGACTCTTAAGTAGGAAGGGTTCAAGGGTTTTGTAAGGGCTTAAAGGCTATATTAGGAGGACATGATTTGGAGGGATCCTCGAGTTATGAGGAATGGATTGAAATGTGAACAAAAGCACGAGTTTGTCAGTTCCAAGAGGCATGCATAATAGGGATTATTCATTCTTCATCAATTATCTCATTCTTGGAAACTCATTGCCATGGTTCTTCCCGTTCAATTCCTCATTAAATTTCCTCCAATGGAAGCTTGATTCTTTAATGTAGCTAGCTTAGGATGAGTGCTTTAGAGTGAAGATTTGAATCCAAGACAAATGCTCCAAGAATTGGATACTTTTTTTTCCCTTTCTTCCCGATTTAATGTTGCAATTTTCTAGTTTTATAAGTCTATGTTTAGCTTGTAATTGCTTAAGAATTGTAGTTAAAATTTTGGATAGAATTCTTGTAATTGTTGAATTGTTGGATTATCATTTTGGAGAATAAATTATGGATTAATTGTTTTGTTTAATGGCTGCACATTTTATTCCCTTTTCCTTTAATTTTTCAACTCGGTTAATACAATGGTTATCATGCAATCTTGTTGGAATTTTGTGCTTCATTGTTAATTTGAGGAATTTTGATGTTTGATTGGTTAATTAGACTTTTAGGATGAAAGTATAGAGCCTATTAAAAGCAATTGATCTCTGTTTCGGTGTGTTTAAGGAGCTTAATTCAAGGATTAGTAGGTTAGTGTAATCTTGAGGGTTCAAGAGCCATGAATTTGCTAATTTCTTGCATCTTAAATGGTCACTTAAGGAAATTAATTAGGAATACACTAGAGAAAATTAGGTCTAACTCTAAGTGAAATCTAATTTGGATAATGAGAATCAAACTTCAAGGAATTCACTCAAGGCTAGCTATATTCATTTGCTTGATTGTTGCCATTCCTTTTGATTTTAGTTATTAGACTCACTTTATTTCTTAAATTGCTTTTAATTTTAGTCATAAAAACCCTAATTGATTGATGGAATTATTAGTGTTTAAGTTGCATTAGACATTAGGAAAACCCTCTTTGGTAATTGAAATTTATTTTTACAGGAGACGACGATCTTGGTTGCACCACTATTCCCAAAATTATTTCACAACCAAGTTATTTGTAACTATTTGATGGTAGTTATTATGTACAACTATTTGACGGTAGTTATTAAGTGTACATAAATGATCATGTAGATGAGGAATATTCAGATCACTTGGGAGACTTTCTTGAATCAGTTTCATAAGAAATATTTTCCTAATTCAATTCGGGACAAGAAAGAATATGAATTTATTTTGTTGGAACAGATAGGGGATATGTCCATTGATCAGTATGTGACAAGATTTGTACAGTTATCTAGATATTCCTCCTACCTATAGAGATTTGATGATGAGAGGTGGCAAGCTGAGAGAGTTGAAAGGGGATTGTTACCAAAAATTAGAGATAGAGTTGTGCCTCAAATGATACGAGATTTTAATGATTTAATTGAGGTGTGTAAAGTAATAGAAAGTAATCTTAAAAGCATGCAAAGCAGGAAGCATACCTCATTAAGAGACCCCAAGAAGGAGAATTTATTTGCAGTGAGGGCAAGAAAGGCATCAAGAAGCCTTAGGGCAAGAAGAGAACTAAGAGGTCAAGCTATCCTGTTTTCTTTGCACTTATTCAGATGTTTTTTACTTTTGTTTTAACTTTGATGTTAATTTTCATGAATATATATAGCTAAACTCTTTAATCTAGGATTATTATGAACTCTTATATGGATCAGTAATTGTTTGTCACTCTAACTTTGTGATTAGTGGAAAATACATGTTTATTCAACTCCTTGCTTTATGCTTTCCAATTGCTTGGCCAACAATTAAAATGATTTTATATTTTTATTTGAACTTAGAAAAGGAAAAGTGAAATTAGATCTTGAGTTGAGTTGTATGAGTACTTGAAACTTGATATGATAAGTGAATGATTTAGTTAATAAGATAGGAATATACTCACTAATCTCACATAGTCAAATTAGGGATTGTACTATTAAATTGATCTTGATTGATTTTATGAGGAATTATAGAAATAATTGGATAATCTTATATGAGATTTAGAAAAATACTTATAAGAACAAGTGAATTTTAGACTAACATGTATCACCATTAAGAGTAAAAGTAATGAGTGTTGAATTAAATTACTATGAAATACATGGGGAATTAATAATCCTAGATGTTGTTATTTACCCAATAATCTAAACATTAATTTAGAATGCATATTTTGCATAATAGATAGTCTTTAATCATTTTCTATTACACATTCACTTGAAATTAATTAGCTTAATTTAAATTAGGGTGTGAATTTTAGTACTTAAAGTTTTGATAACAAATTCTCGAGGGAATAATCTTTTCTTATCATTTTATCATAGTTATGATACATATACTTGCACGCAAATTTTCAAAAAAAAAAGTAATAAGTTTTTGGTGCCATTGGTGTCACACCATATTATTCCTAGCATAAATTTCCTTAATCAAGGTGGGATTACACAAAGTAGCAAGAAAATTCCAAGACTTTTGCATTAAAATCATGACTTAATGGCGTTATGTCAGGGTGAGGATTCAAATTTTCAATCTGTGAACCCCCAGAAACGTACCAACAACATCTTCTAATTATTTTCCATTCCTACAAGTTATAAACATCTTAAAACTTCACATGAATCACGGATCAAGAACCAAAAATCACTAATTGTCACGTTTTGCCTCGGGACCCAAGGTAGCAGATTTTGAAGCAACTTTGAAAAATCATAACTAAATGTAGAAAAATAGAAATGAGGAAAATGATAGCTTCCCAGAAAGCTCTATATGTCTACTATAAGGAAAAAATAATTCCAGGTATGAAATACGCAGATAGACTGCGTTTGACAACCAAAAAGTATGAAAGGTCTGGCTACTCTTGAGTTCTACTACAGCTTACTGATATGGATTTCAAAAGTTCATAACTAATTCCCAAAAAATACAAATCAAGTAAACTATATCAATCTGGAAATATACATATGTTACATTAAGTAAAAATAGCTCCAGACCCTGAGAATGAAAATAAACTGGAGAAACTTGATGGAATAGTGCTGAGGGCCTTGCTGCGTCACTGACAGGGAGTTATAACTTCAAAAATTTATTTCTCTCTTTCTAGACCTCCAAATGAGGTACTTCTAGTTGCTATAGCTCACTGTGTATGTCTAGTTTCTCCATGTAAAATTTCAGAACCATTGGACCTCATTTGGCCCATGTTTGACACAGATGCATTTTTGGACCAAAGCTACAGTACACTGACCCAAATCAGAAAAATTCCTAACTTCAAAAATTCACCAAATATTCCATAGACTTCCAAAAATTCTGTACTTTAGCTTCCCAAAAATCTCTAGATGATCTCTACATGCATACCAAAGTTCATGAGGAAATTTATCCATTTGGTCAGTTTGTGACGTAGGGTTGCAAAATGCCCTTTTTAAGCTTCATATGGGGTCTCAAGGGGTTTATTTTTGCTTCTTCTCATTCTACGGCCACATGAGCACGTGGGAAAG
Source organism: Erythrophleum ivorense (assembly GCA_026724425.1). NCBI lineage: Eukaryota > Viridiplantae > Streptophyta > Magnoliopsida > Fabales > Fabaceae > Erythrophleum > Erythrophleum ivorense. The sequence goes on from JAIUCV010000942.1 coordinate 228,479, forward strand.
CATTAAAATACTCTATCAAACATGTCTCAAAGGGCTAATAACCCAGATTCCATATTCTCGCCTATCCACACCAAGATATACACAAGAGCCATACTTGTATAACTTGGCATATCCAAGTCAAATTCATGAAATATCCTTCACACGGGTCTAGTTCTCATACATATACAATATACCCATACTTTTACAAATATTCATAAGCTCATACATCATATACATTATGGAGATACATCATGTGACAACCATATGGCTATAATACAAATATTTTACAACTCCATTGCTAATCTTCTTGCTTCTAAGTGTGGTGGCTCCCATTTCCTTGCTCTCTTGATCCACCTAGGCATATTAAGTAATGGGGAGAGAAGAGTGAGATTCTAGGAATCCCAATAGCTCATCTCCCATTCAATCATGCATAAAGAATGTAATACAAGTCTTAAGGATGCATGTATGGCGTATCAATATAGAAAATGGTGCAAAATACATTCTTGGCATTTACACAAAGCACATATAACATACTTAGGCTTGCCAAATGAATGGATTAGCCTCACCCACTTTCTTCAAGGTTCTGGGACTTGCCTCACCCTTTTTCTCAAAGGCCTTGAACTAAGCCTTGCTCTTGGGAGACTTTTTCTTAGTCTCAACCACTTCTAAGGGTTCTTGGCTCATCCTCATCGAAGATAAAAGGTTCTTGGCCTCTCCACATTCAAGCAAACCAATGCAAAATTTATAGGCATTATTTGATTACATAGAGCAATACTACGGTTCCATGGAACATAGGCATCATACTAAAATACAATTCATAGCTTAAAATACTAATACAAACATTCAAAAATAATGTAGACATTCATTCATGCATGGGAGAAAAGAGAGAGAGCTACCTTGCTTGCATTCACACACTTTTTCCTTAAGCCTTGAGTCCTATCCCTTGACCTCACACACCCAAGAAGGTGAAGATCATTTCTCTTGGCCTAGACACACCAAAAGAAACATGAATTACTCATGGAAACAAGCCTTGCCATTATACACACTTTACATGATGCTACTTTGGTTTATGGCTCCATTATGCTTCCATAAGGTACTTAATGAAGCAACTACAAAAATTCATGATCTTGGCTCCCTTCTCTTTTTCAATCTATGATTCTTGACTCCATTTAGACTCCTTGGAGTCATCACACAATTATTTTAAGGAGCCTAGCTAGGAGTTGCTTCATTATGCTACATTATGGAGCCTACACTTCCATCTCACTATCTATGGCTTCTAAAATTTTTCCAAGGCTTCCTCTCATCTTCTTCCATCCTACATGACTTAAAAATAAGTTTGAAACAAATTAAAACTCCCCCTTGGTACTCTTTTTAGCCTAGGCCAACATTATGGAAGCATTTGGGGTTCAAGGGGTTTCCAATTTTTCCTTGATGGGAGAGTCACTTGGGAGGCTTCCTAGGGGTGTTAGGAACTCAAACAAATACTCACATATGCTAGGGAATGTATGAATCAAATCAGTTTTTACAATGTGTTCAAAACTTCTTCACTTTCCTAACTTGAATTTTACTTTCTTTTCTTCCCATTTCTTTGCAATTCTTAGGTGCCCACATACTAAATCAATGGATTCTTGATTGTTTTTGGACAAAAATTCCTCTCCCATAATGGTTCTATTTTTGGCCATGACTTTCACATACAAGAAGTAAGAAGAAGAAGCAAAGCTACAAGGATATCTACCTTGAATCCAAGCTTCCATCAAGAGTCTCTTCATTTGGTCTTGGTCTCTTTTTGAAACTCTAATCCTTCCCCTCTGGTTCAGGGCCAAAATAGAACTATTTCATCCACCAAAACCATGGAAAAGATGAAGTAAGAAGAAAAAGAACAACTTTAAAGAAGAGAAAGCCATGAAATTCCTTGAATTTACCTATCTTTCTTGGCTTTCTTCTCCCTTCTCTTGTGCTTCCCTTTGTGCGCCTCTTTCCAATCTGTTTCAGACCAAAAAGACGTTGGTGGAGAGGAAGGAGAAGGGCTGGTCGTGTTTTTAAGGGTAAAGTTAACATACTTTTTAACTTTTCATGCTAGTTCCTAATCCATGGTTTATCCGTTTGGTCTCATTTCTACTCCTTTTCAAAATCTATCTTTTCCATCATATTCCTTAGGCTCTTAACCATAAGAATTGCCTTTGGAATCACTCAAAAAGGATCTAAAACCATTCCGAACTATTCGGTCAAAGTTTCGGTCAACCGACGACCGAAATCGCTCACCGGAGGGGTTTCAACTGTTCTAGGGGTTCCCATGGTATTCGGGGCCTCTGAAAACCCTGGAAAGCTCAAATTTTTCATTTAAAAAGCCCTCCTATGAGTTTTCAAAATTTTCCAAAAATTACGAAAATACCCCTACTTTCTTCGGCAAATTTTATGAGCTCTTCTGGCTCTGGCTTTTAGCATCTTAAATATCAAATCCTCATTTTCTAATATTTAGAATTTTATTCTAATTTTAGTTGGCCCCAATTCCTTCTATTTCGAGGACTTCCTTTTTTATTTAGCCCATTTCTAACATTTACAGAGAAATCGAACATTGTGTTTCTTACGTTTACAGAGGGACTAGATGTTATAGTTGGCAGGGATTTGTATGCCAAAATATTTTTCTATCAATATTAAGACTATCACATCTAGTTTGAGCTTAAGTTTTGTGTATGGTTTTATTTATGTTACTTTTATTGCCTTTTTTGTTCTGTTTTGTAGAGATTACCCTCCTCTTATGCAAGACCTTTTATGTAAGAAGTTGAAAGTTTAAAAGTTATGTTATTTTAAGAAAAATCTAAAAAAGTTTCCAATCAAACTCTTGAAGACAACTCTGAAACTTTTGAATCAATAAGAAATATGGTATGAGAGGATGAGAATCGAGTTAGAATAGTGAATGATTTTGCTATGTTGAATATGTAAGGATACCATTCAAGTATTGTAACATTCGGTCCCTCTATAGATGTGAGAAACGTGTTGTTTGGTTTCTCCATAAATGCATGAAACGCACCGGATATACAAGAAAGTCCCCCAGAGAGAATAGTTTAGGTCAAATAAAATCAAGATAAAATTTAAAATAATGGAAAATGAGGATCCATGGTTTGAGATGTCCGAAAACCAAAGCCAAAGTAGTTCAATTAAATTGCCAAAAGTATAATGGCTTTTTTATAATTTTGGAAACTTGTTAGAAAACACCAAGGAAGGATTTTTAAATGGAAAATTTGAGCTTTGCAGGGTTCTTTAACTCAACCATGGTTAATTCTTTAAATTAACTGAAATCCTTTTCTTCTTTCTTTTTAATTTTATATTTATATTTGGGTTTCATCTTCTCTAAAGCCCTAATTATATCTTCTCTTCTCTTATTGGGCCTTTAGAATTAGCTATTGGGCCTTACAGCGGTCTAAAAATTGGTGTTCGGGCCCGATTAAAGTTTTACTGTACAATACATACCTTTAGAACTTCTAAAATTTATAACTATTGTTTCCTCTACTTTCTAGCCATACTGAGCCTCAAACATGGATCAGGGCCCTCAAACTCGATCCTCATGAATTTTAGTGTCAATCGGACATTCGGGTCTTTAAGTGTAATTTTCACCGTTCTGTATTATGATTATGCAATAAAATTTTTATTTATTGCAATTTTGTCCCTGAAACTCTTTCAGGGTTTCCTAACCCTTTAGCTATTTTTATTTCTATAGTTGTTACAACTTCTTTTTTTATTTTGCTCATGGCTACTGATCAGGCTTACTGAATCGGACCCGTCTCATTAAAAGGAGTTTAACCGTGGGTCATAGATTTCTAAGATTCCTGCCCGATTTTTTGATATTCTTGCCTAAAGCCACGAATAGAGGGTGAAACTAGGGTTTCTTGAACTTTTGGGCAATTTATACATTTTGCCCTGAACATAACTTTTCTTTGCATTTTAGTCCTTGGCTCTTTCATACTTAACTTCAGAGACTTTTTGGGACCCCCTTTTTTTTATCTATTTTAGCCCTAATTTTAGGGCACCTCTGGCCTTAACTCATCATTATTTGTGGTCTAGAATACTATTTTAATTTTGTTGGACCTCAATTTACTCTATTTGGGGGACTTCTTTTTTTATCCTGTGAATTTCGTACGTTGATGGAAAAACCATATGTTATGTTTCTTGCGTTTCCTTACGTTTTCTTGTATTTTTTAAGGACCAGATATTACAATATGAACATGCCACGGGTCTGATGCTAAAGGAGAGAGGTCTCGAGTTTCATGTAAAAGAAGCTAGAGCAAGTGGAAAGGAGGCTGGGTTGAAGGAGCTTGGAAGCAAGCAACAAAATAAGAAGCTACGGGTTGAGTGGGAAAGAGGAAGAGAAGCTTCGTGGTTGGCTGGAGAAGAAGACACGAAGAAGAAAAACACATGGACATAAAGCTTGAATATTATGTGGAATGAGTTGGAAAATACAACATGAGAAGAAGCAACGTGAAAAAAAAATGTGGAAGTAGAAGAGAGGGGAACCACGAGTTTGATGGAAAGAAGCTAAAGAAGAAGCTGCATGTCTTAACATGAAAAAGCTGAGAATGAAAAGATAGGTAAACTTGAGCTTGGATTTGCGTGGAAAGAAAAGAAGAAGAGCTGGGGTCTGACGTGTATAGCTACAGGATAGAAGAGCATAAGCTTGCGAGCAGAATCTGGATCATGAGGAAGAAGTAGTACAAGCTACAGTTTTTACGTGGAATATTATAAAAGAAATAAAATAAAGCTCAAATGAACACATGGAATGTGCTGAACAGAGAAGAGAAGCTATGGGTTTTTTGGATGAGAAGGCAGCAAATGAAGACGTGGAATAACGCAAGTTGAGGGCTGGACAGCAACGTAAAGAATGGCGAGAGACAGAGCTATGGGCTGATTTGTATTAATGAAACACGTGAATGGAGCATGCGGACCCACACTTATACACTCATGAAGGAACACGTGGAGCTGACATGGAAAAATGCAAAAGAAGTAGCACATGATTAATAATGGAATAAGATGCATGTGCTTTTCACGAGGGAATTAAAAAGAACACACTCAAGCAGAGGGAATAAAATACACATCCATTGTCATTTTCATTCACACACACACACACCATCCAGATGCCTCTTCATACACTCCACGCAGAGCCACTCATCCTCCATTCTAATTCCATCTCCACTCAAATGAAGAATTAATCCATCTTGTGCCTAGCTAAGAGGAAGGTTCTTGAGTTGAAGCTTGAATCCAAGGATTAAAATCAGAATTTTGGGCTAAGAATTTCATTTTATTTTCCTCTCTTTTTATATCAATTTTAATTATTTTATTTGCTTGGTTAAGCTTGTAAATGATTGAGATTGATGTAGTTCATGATTGATGGTTGGTTAGACATTGATTAGGAGAGATATTGACTGATTAATTGTATAAATTAAGTACTGAATTTTGCATTTTCTTTTAATTTCCCATATATGCCATCAAGGTGTTCGATGAAATGCATGAGTGAAATTATATGCTTGATTGTTTGATTTGAGGATTTGTTGGTGTTTAATTGGTTAATTAAACATCTTAGGGTGATGATTTAGAGGCTAATTGATCAATTAATCAATCAAATCGAGTGTTCATTGATCTTAAAAACAAGAATTGAAAATTTGATGTAGGATTAAGGTTTCAATTCAGTAATAGATTGTTAATCTTTTGATTCTTGCTTGGTAACTCAAGATACATTTGCCGTGAACACAATTAGGGACTCTTAGACCAGAATTAATCACAATTAGATTAGGATAAGGATAGTGGATACCAAGGGATGAATCCAAAGTTAGTCACAAGTCTATCATTCAACCATGATCCATACAATTAGGTAATTAGTCATTTTAATTCAATTTCATTTTACTTAGTCCAATTAGAACCAAAACCCCCCTAAATTAGGTAGTTCTAGAGTCCTTTAACACTTAGAAAATCCAATTAAATATTGAACTCCATTTCCAAGGAAGGTGACATAGGTTGTGCCATTAATTATAAAATATAATTCAATCTAGTTTTATTTTGAAGGTTGCACGACACGACCCGTCAACCGTATTTTCCATCATAATCCTTAGGTTCTCAATCTTATAAAATTCCTTTAAAATCACTCAATTTGGAGTTAAAACCTTCTCAAATAAAATGGTCAATGTTTGGGTCAACTGTCATTCAAAAACATACATCGAAGGGGTTTTAACTATCCCAGAGCTTCCTATGATTTTTAGGGCCTCTGAAAACCCCAAAGAATTTAAATTTTCCATTTGAAAAGCCCTCCTATGAGTATTCCAAAAATTATCTAAAATTACAAAAATGCCATTATGTTTTTGGCAATTTTATTGAACATTTCGACTCTGGTTTCCAAGCATCTTAGGTCTTGGATTCTCATTTTTCATTATTTAAAATTTTATCCAAATCTTATTTGACCTCAAATCATCCTTTATGAAGGATTTCCTTTTGTATCCTGTGACAACCCTACCTTCTAAACATGGTAATTATAGTTAAATATGCAATTAATAATTAATGATCAAGGTTTGGAGTCGTTACAATTTATTAAGTTATGAAAATATAGGAAAATTTGGACCTTGATGTTAGGGTCATCATAAACAACCACAAACAAAACAAAAATGCATAAGAGAAATCATACTACCATTAGGGGTTTATGATTCATCCATTCATCAGTTTCAACACACAAAAACCTCCTACAAGTATTCCTATATCATTTTCTAGCATTACCATTGAAGAAACTAGAGTTTTTAGGCTAAAGGAAGGAGTTTGGGGTCTTCTACCGCAGCCCATACCATTCCTGCCACGGCTAAGTTGCTCTCTAGAATTACTGGGCAAATTTCTTGTCGCGGCAAGTTAGACCGTCATGGCGACCAGCCTACATAGTGCCGCAGCGGAAATGCCTCCTGAAGCTACTATTCTAAGTCCCCCGACTCTCGCCTCGGTGCAATACACTCGCGCCACGGTGAGATTTGCTACTAGACACCCCTCAGTTTGTTCCCTCGACTAGCGCCGCAACGGTATGTTATATGCCGCGGTGAGGTTTCATTTTGTTACCCTCCTGGGCAATTTTTTTCACTCTGCGCCGTGGTGAGATTACTCAAGCCGCAGCGTTCCTCGCCACTGTTACTCTCCAGGAAAATTTTATTTCCTTGTGCCATGGCGGGATTACTCAAGCTGCGGCGCCCGTCACTTTTGTCACTCATCTAGCCGTAGCGAAGCCTTCTTAGCTACGACGTGACTCTCTCCTGTAACTACATCTCCCAAATTTCGTCTCTTACACTATAATTCTCATCTTAGGACTACCCTAGGACCACTCCCACTCATTTTATATGTCTCTAATGGTATTTATCTACCCTATACACCCAGCTATTCTACCATTACTAATTCAAAATTTAAATGTAAGTTTTCACTCCTCCAACTATCCTATACCGGCAAGTCCATAGCGTAATAGCAACAAGAACTCATACACTATTGGAAATTAAAATTTGATATACATTCCATCAAAGGTTTCATACATCAATGGTTCATATTACATCTAATACATCACATAATTATATTTCTAACAGTATACCATACCATAAATTCAGCAAAATACATACATCAAGTGTTATAGGTTCATACGTCTGATATCAAGCTAAAATGAGGTCTAACTCCTTAATGAATACATCCAAGGTAATCAAAATATAAGAGCCTACACTTGGCAACATGAATACATGATGATGCTATACAATAAGGAATACAAAATTTAGCATCTATACTAAATAAGTCAGCCTATGTGCAGCCTTCTCCCCACATGATGAAGCTCATGGATTTTCATCCACTTACTTCCCCTTATCCTTACCCGAAGAACCTTCACCTGAAATATTAATCCCATAAAATAGGGTAAGATGCGAATCTCAGTAACCAAGGCAATTCCATCATATAATCCAGTTTAACTAGCATACATGCATAATTTCACATAAGCATCAGAAGAACACTAGTCATATCAGTAAATGAAACAATTAGGCTATCATGATCATTATCCCATACTAGCAATCATATTTTCATATGTTAAAGGCCATTAACACTGGGAGAGGCCCATCCACGGCACTTACTCCTCATTGAGCATAACCAGGGCTCAGTGCATCTTGGGTTTGATCATAACGCGGTGCTCGATCAAAGCACATGCACAGGTGGCAGCCGCACCACAGCTCCACTATGGACTCACAAGGTCCAATCACAATATAATGATAGCCAACCAATTCATTCAACATTTCAAATCATTCATGTATAGCAAAATATGAAATTAAAATAGATATATACATAAAATTAATGTAAACTCGATTACCTTACTTGTAGACAATTGCAACACCAATGGTACAAAAATCTCCCTAAAACCATAGCATTAGAAAATTACCACTTTAATTCATCATTAAAAGTTGCAACAAGTGTCCAAAGAATTTAAAATGCTAATGACTACCTAGGGAGCACTTATCCAACCACCACAAATCCCAAATTCGGATTGAAGTGTTTTCTACCAGAAACCTCAATATTTCATCTAAAATCCTAAGCAAATTCATACAAAATTAATACCCATATGATAAATCAGCTATGGGGGTCTCAAACTAGCAAAGAAAGCATCAAAATGAAGAATTTATACTCACCTTATGTCAGCCTTAGCCTCAACCTACGAATTTCACCAAGAAAATCCTAAACAATCACATTTTAAATTTTGGGTATGGTGAAAATACTCTAAATGAAAAACTAATTAGACCAAAATGAAGAGAAAGATGAGATGATTAAGTTATATAACTATTACCTTGGCTAAATCTTACTCTAGAAGTGGAAAAATGTAGAAATATGCCAAGAACCCTAGAGCCTCCTTTGGACCTTCGAATTTTGAGATAGGTGTTTGTGTTTCAGCAAATGGGGAAGAGGCTGAAGCATTAGGGTTTTAGTTGGGTCAAATATGGGTCATGGGTTCCTCTAAGGTCCAACTCCATTTAGGATTTAGATTTTAGCTTTATTGGGCCAACTCTTATGCATTGGGCTACTGAAATTCCATTGGGCCAGAACAAGTTTTAAGAGCTCAAAGGTTTTGGGTCTGCACAAGGGTTATTAGACCAATTATAAGAGCCTATACAAGGTGGATCTTGGGCCTCTATCACATTGAATCATATTAGGCCTGCACCTAGCTTATTGGGCCCCCATTAGCCTCTTATCATGATCTCCTACATTAATTTGGGCCTAGATGAAATTTCTCTCCCAATTAAATCTCAAACCCATATTAATAATTTGTCTTTCCAAAATTTCCATTTACTTAACTTACTCGATTATTCCATATTAATTATTCTTAATTAATCCAAAACTATGATTAACACCTTAATTAATTTTGGAGTATTACATATCCGGTGAATTTCATACATTTATAGACAAACTGTACATTATGTTTTTCACGTTTTCTCTTATTTTTGAAGAATCGGATATTACATAGAGCAAGGGCTATACTTATGCCTTTCTTATGGAGTTGTTAGTCATTTAAATTTGAGTTACATGATTAGAACTATTTAGGACATATTAGGGAGTATGATGGAGGTGTTAAGTATCCTCTTTTAGAAGGTCAAAGGGAGTTTAATGGAAGTAAATTTAGTTAAATAAATTCTTATATTATGAAAGTTTTATAGCACTAGCATAAATTTAATAATGGTGTTTGGTAAAGATTATATGATAGAGAATTTGGTTAAAGAAGAGAATTCCATCTTAGGCATATCTGATATCAAGGTATTCAGTCTAAGAGTTTTAATCCAAATTTAGTAAGAATTACTTCAAGTAATTTGAAGGGCAACCTAGAATAAAAATAAAGGAGGCTAAACTTGCTAAAAGGTATCTTAAAAGTTTATCTAGCTAGCTAGTATACTTATAAATTCTTAAATAATGAAGTTAAGTTTCCTAGAATAAACCTCAAGGATAAATATATGAGTATAGGTGAAATAAGTTTATTTCCAAGTTTAAATTTACCTATATTTTTATACACTTAAGGAGTAATTTCTATTCTTCCTCAATACATTTTTTTAACAATTTGTTAATTAAATGCTATTTTAGCTTATTCTTATTTGAGTGTTGCATTCTTTGTTCAAGTTAAACCAATCATCAAGGGAAAATGACCATTTAACCAAGATTTCTTCCTTTTGGCCAAGTCTTTGGATATTATCTTTAGTCAACTTCATACTATCGAGCATTCCTCTAGCTTGACTTAGGATTCTAGCAATCGGTTTTCTTTCTACTGCCTCCCACCATAAAAATATTGTCATTTCTTCTCTCTCAAAATTCTCATATAGTTACACCAAAGATATCTTCCCGCTTATTAAAATTATGGCTAGCTAGTTAAAAAAATTTTAAAAAAAATATAGCTCACCATATTCAGAGAGAAGAAATCATATTAGTATTAAGGATGAACCACAAAATCCCTTAAGGCGTATAGGGTAGTTTCAACATTAGAACCATAAAAAGGGCATGCATTTGAAGATGTTAGGTGTTTTTTGCATCTTTGATCATGGGTGATTAATTTCTCTTAGCATAAAAGCCATAAAAAGTTTTGATCTTTTGTGAACCTTGCCACTTCCAAATATGCTTCTAAATGTCCTAATTTGTGTCACAAGAATACACTCTAATCAACTCATATGTTGTGTGAATTAAAAAATGACCATCATTGGTAAACTTCCAACAAATTCTATCCTATCCTTCATCCAAAGAAGGTGGCTAGATGGCAGCATGGAAATACAAATGTAATTTAGAAGCAAATCATCAAATTTCCACCAAACCTACCTTCTAGAATTAGTAACATTCTAAAACTGTTTGGTCTAATTTACTAGAGGTTGAGGGACAAATTGCAAAATTTTCCAAAGGATCCATATTATTAACATAGCTACCCCTTTAAAAATGCACCTTCATGCCATCCCAAGGCTCTAAGTCAAGCCTTTATAGGTGGATTCCTAGCAAGAAGCAATTCCATTATAAACCTGATAATAGTTTTTACTTTGAAAAATGTTAGTGTTCAAGTCACTGCCACAATTGTGCTTGCTTCTCAAAACTCTAGCCTAGAGTGCATATTTCTTCATAACTAAATTGAAACCAAGTTTCATCATGAAAACCATATTTTGTTCATGAATATGTCTCAAGCCCAGTCCCCCAACCATCTTGGGGATGCATACATCATTCCAAGCAACAAGATGAACTCATCTCATGACATTAATGGACCCCTATGAAAAGCTATAACCTTTTTTTTAAATATCACCCATACTCATAAGAAGAAGGATTGTTTGCATGACTAGTTTTGGATGGCTGACATTACAAAAGCTTAATGTTAAAGATAGTCAATATCATTGTATAATAGATTACTTCAAGGCACAACTAGGTCATTTTCTTTAGAGAGATATTTTCCTCCACACATAATTGCTAAAGGATTGATGACGATGCTCTCCTAGGATGCAATAAATGTCAAAAAATTACTTAACACTCTTATAAAATGGAAATATTTTTTTAATTTGTAGAATGCTATTCTCAACCATACTCACCATATTTAACAAAATCATATAGTTTCTTATTCATATTTCACACAATCATATGGTGGTCCATTTATACTTAGTAGGGAAGTCTCTTTACATTTTTGTTCATTATAAATAGAAAGGTGCATTCACTCTTTGTCCATTGGATGAATCATTGAATATACATCCCACTCTTAATTCATAAATACATGTACATGAACCACCTTTAAAGTTTTTCACTAGATGAACCAATGAATATACGTCCCTTTTTTATTCATTAAAACATGTATATGAATTTATTCATTGATGAACCAACATAACTTTTAAGAGTTGTAAATTATATAACAGAAGCTACTAGAGTATTTCGACCAACCAGTGAAAGGTTATTGGCCTTCTAGGAGCTTGATCTTGAATTCAATTTATCTAAAACATACCAGTATGTATCATTTGTAACTCTTTTATGGAGTAGAGATACACCTAACTTTTAACAAGTTCAATAGTAAGAGTAAAACCAAGAATGTTATGGAGTTCCATTCTTTGGTAATGGGCCACATTCTTGGAAAAATATACTCTAGTCTTTATGGAGTAAACTCATTATCCAAAGCTTATATAGAGCCTATAATGACACTCATAATTAATACCAACCTGGTCTAAAGAAGCATCACCAAAAATACAAGCTCATATGCAAAGAAAAGATAGGATATTTCTAGACCCCCTTATTGAGTCTTATGGGATGCCATTTCTTTTAAAGATAGAATCATAAATAATCTAGCCAAGTCTCTCTATACATAAAACAAAGATATAAAAAGAAACTAGATCATCTTGTCTAATCTTATGAGTAGAATTAAAATGCTCAATTTTTTCATTATTCCATAAAATTTGCATGCTAAGAAAAGAAATACAGTGCCATATGAGGATAGTGATATAATCAAGAATACCTATACCTTATAGAGTATCACACACAAAAGTCCCATTTGAGGTGATCATACACTTTCTTAGGATCAATTTTGATTGCCATAAACCTTTTGCTCCCCTTCATCTATCTCATGATATGAACAACATCCTGGGAAATAATATTGTCATCAATACCATGGCAATTGAGAACAAAACTACATTGGTTAGGAGCCATTAAGTGATCCATGATCTCTCATAAGCTATTAGCAACAATCTTCATGATAGATTTATAAATTATGTTGCTCAAACATATAAGCTTTGAATTCATAAATCATCTCAGGATTATCATTTTTTTGGATATGCGTAATAAGAATGTTATTGATAAAGGCTACTTTATAGGGATTTTCTAATACGGATTCCACAAAATTAATCACTAACGTAGAGAAGACTTCCCATTGGCTTTAGAAGAAAAGTGCATTAAGGGTTTAGAGACCTTAAAAGCATTCATCCCAAAGATAGTTTCTTTAATTTATTTTTTACCTACTTGAAGTCTATAGTGAATATAACTTTTAAGAGGGGGAAATTTTCCTTCAAGTATCAAAACATTAAAACTAGGTTAGTCATCAATATAAATATTATGGAAGAAAGATAGCCATTTGGCAAATGGTACCCAAGTCATAAATCCAATCACCACTTTCATCTTTAAGTGTTTCGATTTTATTTCTCTTTCTTCTTGCAAGAGTATTATTATGAAAAAAAATTGGGTGTTCCTATCACCATATGTATGACAGTTACACCTCAATTTTTGAAGTCAAAGCAATTCCTCTTGAATCAAAATTTCCTCAAGTCGGTACCATAAACTTTGTTGAAAATCCTCAAGAAATGAACTAGAGAATATACTTAATTTATTCTCAATGCTCAGCAAATGCCTTAAAATATAGTTCTTACAAGCAAAGATATTTCCAAAAGCTTTTTTGTTCCACAAATTATTAAAAGTGTGAACTCATCTATAGCTTCATGCCAACTATTATTATTTTCACAAGTAGCTTTGAACATATTGACAAAATCGAGGAGTTGCACCTAAGGGGACAAGAACTAAAAAAGGAGAAAAAGTTGTTCTCTTGAGCTATTAAAGGAAAGCTTCAATGATAGAGGAAAATGATTCAATTTAAACTTGGACGCAAACAATTGAAGCGTCAATGAAGCAAGTAAACTATTCATCATTAACAATAGCATGATCTAATCTATTCTAATCTCAACTGAATTGCATTTCCAAGTAAATTTTCTGCCTTGAAATCCTAAAGTGATTGAGACAATAACTTCAAACCATCTTTAGAAATCAACGTTTGAGATTCTTTCATTGTTGGGACCCCTTCTCTTCTCATATGCATACAAGAAAGTATTGAAATCTCCGACCAAGAAACAAGGCCCCCAAAATGGCTTCAAATCAAATTAAGACTATCCCCCAACTCCTGTCATCTATTTCTACGCGGATTGTCATACACAATAGTAAGAAACTATGGTTCTAAAGTTCCTTTTTTAATTGAAAGATGAATATAACTACTTATGTTTTAATAACACATTCATAGTACAATATCTTGTTTCCACAAGCACAAAATACCTTTTGAAAAGCCTTGGGCCTCTTTCCTTAACATACCTGAGAACCCCATTTTCCTAGATATTAATTTAGCTACTACTCCACTCTGTCTTATTTCACTTAGCACTACAAAAGAGCTTATATGCTCTAGTAAGGTCCATAATAATGCATGGAAATGACCTTGTACATGTACCTCTACAATTCTAAATGAAGTAATCCTTAACTAAATAAAGAAAGTTGAAGACAAGGGCTAATAATACCTAGACCTATTATGGTCCTCAACATCATTCTGTATAGCATACTCTCCAATAGTAATGCTCCAAAGAGGCCATTCTACATCTTCATGTGAATGTTCAATAACGTGGCAAATTATATTTCCTAATAAGGGTTCTTTAAAAAGATGTCCTTCCAACATCTCTTTATCCTTGTTAAAAATCAACCCCTTATTATGATTAGTGGTAATAAGGCCCAAAGATACATTACTAGCTTCAGTTCAATCATGTAGATCCAAATCCATTGGTTGGTTATCCAAAATAGTAAATGGGTCTCTCGACTTGGAGCTTGGCCCAAACTTATCTAAACTAACTTTCGCATACCATTATGTACTTCCTTAAGGCTATATGGGCTACAAATCCATTTTTCCTTGTCCATGATGGGCTTTGACATTTATTATGCATCAAAACCACATGGTTTATTGAGATATGACATATCTTGACTTTTAGTTGACCTAGAAATAAGTCATTGGTTCCTTGCTTGCTCATACTCTTGATTTTTCATTTAGACTCTACATAAGCCTCAATCACTTTCTTGTGGATAACATTGCTTGGCAATATTCACTTAAAGAAGTCACCATAGCGTTAGAAGTATCTTTCTTCTAGTAGATTTCCTTATATGATAAGATGCTTCATTTTCATCGTTTAGTCCTCTTAACAAACATCGATAGGCCAAAGGTTAATTCCTTCTTCTCCATTTGATCAACAGTAGTGTCACCATTCCACTGGTAGAAAAGATCTTCCTTTGCTTTAGTGTCAATAT